>CM024762.1:124748026-125232373 GCA_014218235.1 Colocasia esculenta
ACCGCCACCGCCCTCCCCCCCTTCCTGTGCAAGCCCCCCCCCCCCCACTCCGCCACTACCCCTCCCCCTCCTGCGCCCCTACCGCCACCCGCCCTCCCCCCCTTCCTGTGCAAGCCCCCCCCCCCCACTCCGCCACTACCCCTCCCCTCCTGCGCCCCTACCGCCACCGCCCTCCCCCCCTTCCTGTGCAAGCCCCCCCCCCCACTCCGCCACTACCCCTCCCCCTCCTGCGCCCCTACCGCCACCGCCCTCCCCCCCTTCCTGTGCAACCCCCACCCACCCCGCCACTACCGCTCCCCCTCCTACCCCCCACAGCCACCACCCTCCCTCCCTTCCTGTGCAACCCCCCCCCCCCCACCCTGCCACTACCCTCTCCCTTCTGCGCCCCACCGCCACCGCCCTCCCCCCCTTCCTGTGCAACCCCCCCCCGGTGATCCCCTCCACCTATCCACACAAGAGTTTGCACATGATCGACCTGTCTTGGATGCATATGAGCTCCAGGGAGGAAGACATGACTCGATGTGGACCATGTGGCTGCAGGTTCTCTCGGGCGCCCTTTTCCCTTGCCACTGGCCATCTATCTATCTATCTATCTATTTATGTATATACATGTATGTATAGATGTAGATAAAGTTAATTGATTGAAGCGTATATACATCGATCACAATATTTTTAGTTAGGAGAACAATTAATATATAGGTGAGTTGCATTGTAATTTTTTTCCCAAAATAAATTTCTCGACTTCATAATTGGATCTACTAGTGAAACAGCTCCTCTTCAGATTTGGCCATTTGTTTAGTGTACTGATGCAAAACCGTGTTAAGCACCAAAAAATACCGACTTATATAAATATGTTCATCCAATACTTGGAGATCCTCGTGCTAATTACATAGAGGGCCATTCTCCCACCACTGCGATGTGCTCAGTAGCTTTAATTTAGGGTCCATTTAATTGCATGTAAAATATTTTCATTGAAAAATAGTTTTCTATGAAATAATTTTTATGTAAAAATAAAAATCGTAATTACCCATTTGGTTCTTAAGTAAATATTTTGCGGAGAACATTGGTGCATACGTCTTATTTAAATCTAAATATGTTTAATATTACATCATAAAATATAGTATATAATTTAATAGACTCTACATGATGACAAAAACTTTTAAAATATTGAGATAATAATTTCACAATATAATATTACATTAACTATCCAGAAGCTATTATCACCAACTTTAATGCCTCACTTTAGTTGATGGGGAATGCCACACTTTAGCTTATGGTTTTGAAGCAGCTAATATGGAGGGAGAGTTTTGATGAGTGCCTCTAATATGGGGAATGCCATACTTTATCTGTTGCAAGTAACCAAGAGTATAATAGGTTAAAGTACTGAACTAAAGAAATTGTAAGGAAACGGAAAAGGAAACGGGAAAAAAGGGTTAAAGAAGGATTTTTAGTATCCTTTTAATCTCTCTCTCTGTCTCTCTCTCTCACACACACGTGTACACACACACATTCCCTTAGGCGCATGGGATGCCTTTAGATCAGACCAAGAGTTCAAACGTAGTAAAAGTAAATGTTCTTCCTCCAAATTCTGAGAACAACTTACTGCATTTGCAAAATTATCTATCTTATGTCTGCGCAGATACAAAATGCATGAGGGGGCTGCAACATCTATTATATTGTATCTTGTGTCGACCGACGTGCTAATTGCAAGTGCAACAAGTTAATTTAGTTCGAAAGTTTTGAGCAGCACCCAACTTTTCCATAGGGAAGTTGTCAGGAGAACCCCGGGCCCTTTTGCCAGTGTGACTTGTCTGGGGGCATAAAAGACCAGTGAAACGAAGAGAAGAGAAAGTAGAACAGATGGTCGTAGTCAAAAGGAAAAGGGAGAGAAAAACACAGACCACTGCAAAACGAAAGGACGCAAAGGAGAGAGGAGAGAGAGAGAGAGGGGGCAGGGGTGTCTCCCAAAGTGCTCATCGTCTATTGGCTCCGTAGAGATGGCCAGTGGCAAGGGAAACCCAATTCCTATCTACCTCTACATCTATACATACATGTATATACATAAATAGATAGATAGATAGATAGATGGCCAGTGGCAAGGGAAACTCAGAATTTAATAGGAATTAAAGTTGTAGTAGGAATTGGAAACACTAGAGGCTTACATACACCCTAACCTCTTCATGGCCGACCCTAATGCGTTGCTGAGGCTTGCTGGATGTGGAGGAGAGGCTAAAGGAAGGGAGAATTTGTCACGTCCTAATAAAAGGCTATTTATCGGGAGTGACAGAAAAACAGGCACAACAGGTAATATTTACTTATCCATTCATATCGTCATAACGCGGAAGTTTAATTACATAGATACTCCTCATAACAACTAAGTGAGGAGTAGATCAAAATAAACTTAATTTACACATCCCAATTTAGGAAAAAAAATAGTACAAACTCTTCCTTCTAGATATTAGTTTCTTTTATGTTTAATTGTTCACTTTCAGTTTAATGATTAGTATTACACATCTTATTTTAATGTATTTCTTTAGTATTGCACATGTTTATATGTAATTCATGTACATGTATGTATGAATTTGGTTTATTATTGCACTTGTTCACATGTATGATTTTGTTATCATATTCCTTTCATATTTATTTGGGTTTTAAATTTGATCTATGCATGTATAGTAATTTTTCACTGCACACACATCACGAGAGCGTGTTAAGCCCGTGTCAATGAACATTCCCGTTCAAGACTTTGAGATTGATGTGCACGAGTCTTATTTTCAATAATGAGAACGTGTATATCTAACTCAAAGTCTTGAATTGTCCCGTTTTGGACAGTCTGTGAATGTTTGATCGGAGTTAGGTGGTCATTTATTATGTGATTGTATTATTTGTTGAAAATTTCGGGTGCGTCTACTCACTCCTCTCTGATATACCTTTATTGATTTAGAATATTTTCTTAACCACTTATTAGTAAGTGTTTAAGAAAATATCTAAATCAATAAAATTTTTTGGTATATCGGAGAGGTGTGAGGAGATGCTGCCGAAATTTTCAGCAAATAATACAAACACATAGTAAATGGTCATCTGAGTGCGATCAAATATTCACAGATGGGTAAAAAGTGATAATCTTAATAATATATCCTACCTATTCATTTTGACTTACTCGAACGATGTGAGGGTCTGTTGGATTTTAACTTGTGACATGACATTTAATCTGTGTAGGAACAATGTCTTATGAGAATCGGTCATGGATGTACCGTGGAATGGTGAATGGAGTTGTCACCGAGGAGTTTAAAGACGGAGTTGACAGTTTTATTCAGTTTGCATTGAGTAATTCCTCAGTAGCAGTCGATCCGATGGGTAACATTCGATGTCCGTGTTCGGCTTGTAAGAACAGAAAGTGGATATCGACATGGGATGTGCAGCATCATCTGTATACGAGAGGATTTGTTGGCCATTATGAGTTATGGTCGTGTCATGGTGAGTTGAATATTCAGTCGTCTGCACCAGCTAATTACTTTGCCTCCACAAGTACGTACGTAGACATGGTTGTCGATGCTGCTGGTCCGGAGTTCAATATTCATGAAGATCAAACAAATGAAGAAGTGCCGAATGATACAGCTCAGAGATTTTATCAGTTACTTCGAGATGCTGATGAGCCATTATGGGATGGTTGTGAGAAGCATACACGGTTGTCTGCAGTGTCGCAGCTATTGAATTTGAAATCTGAATTTCATATGAGCGAGAGTTGTTTTGACCGACTTCTCTTACTGGTCAAGAGCATGCTTCCTCAATCAGAGAGGTTACCTGCTGACTTTTACCGTGCGAAGAAGATGGTGAATGATTTGGGGCTTGGTTTTATGAAAATTGATGCATGTCCGAATCACTGTATGCTGTACTACAAAGAGGATGCAGATAAGACATCATGCTGTATTTGTAAGCATGATAGGTTCAAGCCCAAGAGAGGGGACAAGTCAAAGCAGAAGGATGTTCCGTATAAGTCATTGCGGTACTTTCCTATCACACCCAGATTGCAGCGATTGTTCATGTCCTCGAGGACAGCTGGACATATGACATGGCATGCGGAAAGAGTCCGTCGCGACGAAGGTGAAATGAGTCATCCTGCCGATGGTGAAGCTTGGGCTCATTTTAGCCGTACTCATCCTTACTTCTCAAGGGATCCACGCAACGTACGGCTTGGTTTATGCACAGATGGTTTCAATCCTTTCGGAGGCTCGGTGGCATCTTACTCATGTTGGCCAGTATTCTTAACACCGTATAACCTTCCGCCAGGCATGTGCATGAAGCGTGAGAATCTGTTCCTTTCATTGCTGATTCCGGGTCCAAAAAGTCCAGGAAAGAATATAGACATATATCTCAGACCGTTGATTGATGAGATGAAATTGTTATGGTCAGATGGTGTGCAGTCTTATGATGCATCCAGAAAACAGAATTTCAATCTGAAGGCTGCATTAATGTGGACAATAAGTGACTTTCCAGCCTACGGCATGTTATCTGGCTGGAGCACACATGGGAGGTTGGCATGTCCTTATTGCATGGAGGATTCTAAATCATTTGTGTTGAAATCTGGGGGAAAATCTTGTTGGTTCGATTGTCATCGGCGGTTTTCTACCCAGTGACCATCCTTTCCGAAAGCAAAAGGATTCTTTTATTAAAAATACAACTGTGATGGAGGACGTAGATATGGAACGGGTGTCTGGTGGAAATATGGCGAGGCGGGTCCAGAACTTACCGACTGTAACACAACTGGCTGGTAGTACCCGACAAATCCCTGGCTTTGGGAAGGATCACAATTGGGTGAAGCAAAGCATTTTTTGGGAATTGCCTTATTGGTCAACACTTTTGATACGTCATAACCTAGACGTCATGCATATAGAGAAGAATGTTTTTGATAATGTGTTCAACACAGTTATGGACGTCAAAGGTAAAACGAAGGATAACGTCAAGGCACGGTTGATTTGAAAGTACTTTGCAAACGTCCAGAACTAGAGCTACAGCATGTTCAAGGAAAAGTGGTGCAACCTAAAGCTGCATATGTGCTTGGGGCCAGACAGATTAAGGAAGTGTTGCAATGGTTAAAGCAATTGAGATTTCCGGATGGATATGTCTCGAATATTGCGCGTTGTGTAAATGTCAACGAGGGAAAAATATACGGAATGAAGAGTCATGACTGCCATGTTTTCATGCAAAGACTGATGCCTCTTGCTTTTCGTGAGTTGTTGCCGAAACAAATATGGGGAGCAATGACTGAGCTGAGTCAATTCTTCAGGATTTTATCTGCATCAGAACTCAAAATTCATGACTTGCAAAATATAGAGCAAAATATAATTCAGACAGTCTGCAAATTAGAGAAGATATTTCCTCCAGCATTCTTTGATTCAATGGAGCACCTGATCATCCATTTACCATATGAGGCAAGGGTCGGAGGACCAGTACAATTTCGATGGATGTATCCGTTTGAGAGGTATATTTCTACATCTCAATTTATTGCCATTACGACGATCTTTTATATTACTTATGTATGCATTTGAATTATTGTCGTAGGTGCATGCACGATCTTAAGATGAAAGTCCGTAACAAAGCACAAGTTGAGGGCTCCATTACTCAGGCGTACCTCATTGAGGAGATATCGAACTTCTGTTCGATGTACTTTGACACGGAAATACGAACCCGAAGACTCAACCTCCACGTAATGATGATGGTGGAGATTCCGACGTGTCAGACCAACTCTCTGTATTCAAGTGTGCCGGACGGGCGTTCGGATCTTCATCTACTCGCGCACTCCAAGACAGAGAGTTGGTAGCTGCGGAGATCTACGTGTTCATGAATTGCGAAGAACTAGACCCTTACATTCAGTAAGCTCTCCACGCTTATTCGTCATCATTTGCGTGCATTACTGCAGAACCTAACGGTTGTGTGACATTTACATTGCAGAGAGTTTGACTCGGTCATTCAGCGACAGAATCCACGTCTAACTGACGTGCAGGTTGAAAAGGAACGGGAGAAGTCTTTTCCTACTTGGTTAAGATCTCGAGTATGTGTCTAATTATTTTGAAACATAAGTGTTATGTTTTTATGCAGACTGAGTTGAAGTCATTTATTCAATGTTTGTCTATTTATCTCATAATAGGTTGAACAAGGCTTCATTCCCGATTCTAGAGTACAACAGATTAGTTTTGGCCCCTCGAAGATTGTACGTGTCTATCCAGGCTACATTGTGAATGGATACAGATTTCACACGAGAGATTATGGACGGAATAAGTCTACGATGAACAGCGGCGTATGTGTGAAGGGAAGTGCCTATAATGAAAATGAAATTGACTATTATGGCATTCTCGAAGAAGTCATTGAACTGCAATTTTTGGGACAAGACAACAATGTATTTCTGTTCAAGTGTCATTGGTTTGACCCGACATCTATTCGTCATGACACAACATATGGATTAATCGATGTGAAGCATAAGTCCAAATTGAGTACATATGAGCCATTCATCCTGGCGGCACAAGCCCAACAAGTTTATTATTCAAATTATACATCCCTCAAATTAAGAGATTGGTGGGCTGCATGTAGAGTGAAATCAAGACTATTCCCTGAGTATGAGCTTCTCCCGACTGATGATGAGCTCGAAGGTGTTAATGACAACTTTTTCCAATCAGATCGGAGTGACGCACGAGAGTTGGCAGCTTCTACGCAGTACAATGTTCATGATATAAATGAAACAATTTCCTTACATAAGGATAACGAACAAGAAGAAGTTGACCCAAATGTCGCTGAGCGGAGGTGGAGTCTGATGTGGAGGAAGACTCCCAAGATGATGAGGATGAATTCCAGGATGATGATGAAGATGATGCTGAATTAAACATGTCTTCAGCATCTGATGATGAATATAGATAATATACTGCATATTTTGTAAGAAATTGGTGTTGTTGTTCATTACATGTTCATAATAAATTGCTACTTCAAATTGAGTGCTGATGACTTGCTATATCTTTATTTGTATCAATAGAGATATGGTACGTGGAGGACGCAGTCGGAGGGTTGCCACGTCCGTTGGCAGAGGGACTGCCTCCGCGTCCACGTCTGCCTCCAGGTCCGCGACAGGTATATGCATATGTACACAAAAAACCATATGGGTTATATTGTTTATATTGATTTCACGAGAACTAACGTACATACAATTTTACAGGGACTGCCTCCCCGTCCACGCCCGTCGTCCCAGCGACAGGTAATTTTCTACATTGTTGTTTATTTGAAATTCATAATTTCTAATGTGTATGAATTTTGCAGGGACTGCCTCCCCGTCCACGCCCGTCGTCCCAGCGACAGGTAAATTTCTATATTGTTGTTTATTTGAAATTCATAATTTCTAATGTGTATGAAATTTTGCAGGGACTGCCTCCCCGTCCACGCCCGTCGTCCCAGCGACAGGTAAATTTCTATATTGTTGTTTATTTGAAATTCATAATTTCTAATGTGTATGAAATTTTGCAGGGAATGCCTCCCCGTCCACGCCCGTCGTCCCAGCGACAGGTAATTTTCTACATTGTTGTTTATTTGAAATTCATAATTTCTAATGTGTATGAAATTTTGCAGGGAATGCCTCCCCGTCCACGCTACCTTCGTCTTCTTCCTCACCACAAGGTAAACATATGTTTCAATAGATTAGTATGTTTGGTCTCTTGCAATTTATACAATAAAAGTGTACTAAATTGTTTTCAACAGAGGTGGAGAGCCAGCATCCAGCAGCTGAGGAGGGGCCTCAGCTACCAGGACGACAACCATGCTGGATCTCAGGGTAAAGTTCATCATCTCAATGTTACTGTATTTGTTATTTAGGATATACATTTCATGTAGAAAATTAATGTGGAATTGCAGGGGGAAGATAGATCCCAGTCCTGCTTCCCGCTATATTACGACGTTGATCCACGCACATATTCCAGGACCAGTGGATGCATGGAGAGAATTCCCGGTGCCAGTCCGGGATTTATTATTTGACATGTTTACGGTATTTTTATTTTTTAGAAGAGTTGAAGTCATTTATTCAATTATTATTAATTTAGGTTTATTGCAGAACGTTGATTAATTTTATTTCTTTACAGCGGAGGTTCGCGTTCACGAGACCCGAGGATCTCCCTCGGGCTCGAGCCGTCTGGGAGATTACGGCCCAGACTAATTTAAGAAAGTCGATGTGGGAGGCACGGGACAAGGCAATCAAGACCACAGGGAACCGGGATCCTATGGCTTGGGTGGATTACGGCCCTGTTTGGCTGCGGACGGACTATTGGGAGTCCCTTTGCGCGCGTTGGGCTGCTGGACCATGGCAGCAGCGGTCACAGGCGGCAATACGCAACAGAGCAACTCAACCGGAGAAGAATGTGCATACTAGTGGATCCGTATCTTATGCGACCCACAGTCAAAAATTGGTAAGTATTTTATTGTTCGATTCATATATACATATGGATTATTATTGTGAGACTAACTAATTTTGTTGAATTCTAAGCATCACGACCTGGAGCGTGCCCCTACTTTCCGCGAGTTATTTGACCGGACTCATAAGCGGAAGGGGACGGATGACTATGTTACCGAGAGTGCCCGCACGATTGCTGTAAGTCAAGCTTTAAATTATGAATTCAATTATGATATTAAAGTAATTTGTTTTCAATAATTTAATTTTAAATTATTTTACAGGAGACGTACGACAGGACGATGGCGGAGCGCTACACAGAGGGCACTCCCCAGCCAGATTTGGATGCGGACGCTTGGGTCGAGGCAGCGGGAGTGCCGAGGAAGGGTCGAGTGTACGGCTTTGGGGACAGCCTGGATACTCATCGAGTGTTGTCCTCATATGCCAGTTCGATCGCTTCTCCGGCACACGCGAGTTCATCTTCTGCGCCGCCCGTCAGTGGTGTAGAGGACATTAGAGGCATCATTCGGGAGGAGCTACGTACAGAGCTACAGACGCAGCGGGAAGAGCTACAGACGCAGCGGGTACAGCTACAGGCGCAGCAAGTACAGATAGAGACGCAGCGGCTACAGCTACAGACGCAGTTCAGCGATATGGTTCAGCAGTTCATGTCAATAATGCAGGGAGTACGCCCCACACAGCCAGCAGCTCAGGTCAGTATTAGTATTAATTTCATATACTTAGGATTGGGCCGGGCGTCCAACACGATTGGGTCGGACGTTCAATTGACGGATCTAAAAAACACCCAAGTATATTTAAAGCGTCAAAACACAACCCGGGGTCCAAAATCCCAAATAGGGATCGGATCGACGTGCCGTTTTCTCCGACACGACCGGGTGGGTTAAAGTGACGTGTGAACTGACGGAATCCAATTTGGATCTCCGGATTGGGTTGGGTATTCAAAGGACGGATCTAAAAACACCCAAGTATATATAAAGTAAAACACGCAACCCGGGGGTCCAAAATCCCAAATAGGGATCGGATCGACGTGCCGTTTTCTCCGACACGACCGGGTGGGTTAAAGTGACGTGTGGAAACTGACGGAATCCAATTTGGATCTCCGGATTGGGTTGGGTATTCAAAGGACGGATCTAAAACACCCAAGTATATATAAAGGTCAAAACACGCAACCCGGGGTCCAAAATCCCAAATAGGGATCGGATCGACGTGCCGTTTTCTCCGACACGACCGGGTGGGTTAAAGTGACGTGTGGAACTGACGGAATCCAATTTGGATCCCCGGATTGGGTGGGCATTCAATTGACGGATCTAAAAACACCCAAGTATATTTAAAGCGTCAAACACAACCCGGGGGTCCAAAATCCCAAATAGGGATCGGATCGACGTGCCGTTTTCTCCGACACGACCGGGTGGGTTAAAGTGACGTGTAGAAACTGACGGAATCCAATTTGGATCTCCGGATTGGGTTGGGTATTCAAAGGACGGATCTAAAAACACCCAAGTATATATAAAAAGTTAAAACACGCAACCCGGGGGTCCAAAATCCCAAATAGGGATCGGATCGACGTGCCTTTTCTCCGACACGACCGGGTGGGTTAAAGTGACGTGTGGGAACTGACGGAATCCAATTTGGATCCCCGATTGGGCGGACGTTCAAAGGACGGATCTAAAAACACCCAAGTATATATAAAGCGTCAAAACACACCCGGGGTCCAAAATCCCAAATAGGGATCGGATCGACGTGCCGTTTTCTCCGACACGACCGGTGGGTTAAAGTGACGTGTAGAAACTGACGGAATCCAATTTGGATCTCCGGATTGGGTTGGGTATTCAAAGGACGGATCTAAAAACACACGGCCAAGCATATATAAATGGTCAAAACACAACCCGGGGTCCAAAATCCCAAATAGGGATCGGATCGGCGTGCCGTTTTCTCCGACACGACCGGGTGGGTTAAAGTGACGTGTGGAACTGACGGAATCCAATTTGGATCCCCGGATTGGGTCGACGTTCAAAGGACGGATCTAAAAACACCCAAGTATATATAAAGCGTCAAAACACAACCCGGGGGTCCAAAATCCCAAATAGGGATCGGATCGACGTGCCGTTTTCTCCGACACGACCGGGTGGGTTAAAGTGACGTGTAGAAACTGACGGAATCCAATTTGGATCTCCGGATTGGGTTGGGTATTCAAAGGACGGATCTAAAAACACCAAGTATATATAAAAAGTTAAAACACACAACCCGGGGTCCAAAATCCCAAATAGGGATCGGATCGACGTGCCGTTTTCTCCGACACGACCGGGTGGGTTAAAGTGACGTGTGGGAACTGACGGAATCCAATTTGGATCCCCGATTGGGTCGGACGTTCAATTGACGGATCTAAAAACCCCAAGTATATTTAAAGCGTCAAAACACAACCCGGGGTCCAAAATCCCAATAGGGATCGGATCGACGTGCCGTTTTCTCCGACACGACCGGGTGGGTTAAAGTGACGTGTAGAAACTGACGGAATCCAATTTGGATCCCCGGATTGGGTTGGGTATTCAAAGGACGGATCTAAAAACACGGCCAAGCATATATAAATGGTCAAAACACGCAACCCGGGGGTCCAAAATCCCAAATAGGGATCGGATCGGCGTGCCGTTTTCTCCGACACGACGGGTGGGTTAAAGTGACGTGTGGGAACTGACGGAATCCAATTTGGATCCCCGGATTGGGTCGGACGTTCAATTGACGGATCTAAAAAACACCCAAGTATATTTAAAGCGTCAAAAACACAACCCGGGGGTCCAAAATCCCAATAGGGATCGGATCGACGTGCCGTTTTCTCCGACACGACCGGGTGGGTTAAAGTGACGTGTAGAAACTGACGGAATCCAATTTGGATCTCCGGATTGGGTTGGGTATTCAAAGGACGGATCTAAAAACACCCAAGTATATATAAAAAGTTAAAACACACAACCCGGGGGTCCAAAATCCCAAATAGGGATCGGATCGACGTGCCGTTTTCTCCGACACGACCGGGTGGGTTAAAGTGACGTGTGGGAACTGACGGAATCCAATTTGGATCCCCGGATTGGGCGGACGTTCAATTGACGGATCTAAAAACACCCAAGTATATTTAAAGCGTCAAAACACAACCCGGGGGTCCAAATCCCAAATAGGGATCGGATCGACGTGCCGTTTTCTCCGACACGACCGGTGGTTAAAGTGACGTGTAGAAACTGACGGAATCCAATTTGGATCTCCGGATTGGGTTGGGTATTCAAAGGACGGATCTAAAAACACGGCCAAGCATATATAAATGGTCAAAACACGCAACCCGGGGGTCCAAAATCCTAAATAGGGATCGGATCGGCGTGCCGTTTTCTCCGACACGACCGGGTGGGTTAAAGTGACGTGTGGGAACTGACGGAATCCAATTTGGATCCCCGGATTGGGTCGGACGTTCAATTGACGGATCTAAAAACACCCAAGTATATTTAAAGCGTCAAAACACAACCCGGGGGTCCAAAATCCCAAATAGGGATCGGATCGACGTGCCGTTTTCTTCGACACGACCGGTGGGTTAAAGTGACGTGTAGAAACTGACGGAATCCAATTTGGATCTCCGGATTGGGTTGGGTATTCAAAGGACGGATCTAAAAACACCCAAGTATATATAAAAGTTAAAACACCAACCCGGGGGTCCAAAATCCCAAATAGGGATCGGATCGACGTGCCGTTTTCTCCGACACGACCGAGTGGTTAAAGTGACGTGTGGGAACTGACGGAATCCAATTTGGATCCCCGGATTGGGTCGACGTTCAATTGACGGATCTAAAAAACACCCAAGTATATTTAAAGCGTCAAAACACACCCGGGGTCCAAAATCCCAAATAGGGATCGGATCGACGTGCCGTTTTCTCCGACACGACCGGGTGGGTTAAAGTGACGTGTAGAAACTGACGGAATCCAATTTGGATCTCCGGATTGGGTTGGGTATTCAAAGGACGGATCTAAAAACACCCAAGTATATATAAAAGTTAAAACACGCAACCCGGGGTCCAAAATCCCAAATAGGGATCGGATCGACGTGTCGTTTCTCCGACACGACCGGTGGGTTAAAGTGACGTGTAGAAACTGACGGAATCCAATTTGGATCCCCGGATTGGGTTGGGCATTCAAAGGACGGATCTAAAAACACGGCCAGCATATATAAATGGTCAAACACGCAACCCGGGGTCCAAATCCCAAATAGGGATCGGATCGGCGTGCCGTTTTCTCCGACACGACCGGTGGGTTAAAGTGACGTGTGGGAACTGACGGAATCCAATTTGGATCCCCGGATTGGGTCGGACGTTCAATTGACGGATCTAAAAAACACCCAAGTATATTTAAAGCGTCAAAACACACCCGGGGGTCCAAAATCCCAAATAGGGATCGGATCGACGTGCCGTTTTCTCCGACACGACCGGTGGGTTAAAGTGACGTGTGGGAACTGACGGAATCCAATTTGGATCTCCGGATTGGGTTGGGTATTCAAAGGACGGATCTAAAAACACCCAAGTATATATAAAAGTTAAAACACACAACCCGGGGGTCCAAAATCCCAAATAGAGATCGGATCGACGTGCCGTTTTCTCCGACACGACCGGTGGGTTAAAGTGACGTGTAGAAACTGACGGAATCCAATTTGGATCCCCGGATTGGGTTGGGCATTCAAAGGACGGATCTAAAAACACCCAAGAAAATGATGGATCTAAAAATATTATTGTATTAAGTTAGAGAAATAATCACATGTTTTAAATTTCATTTTTGAAAATACTGTATCTTTTTATTTATTATTAATGTTTCTCATTTTAATTTGTTTTAATATAGGATCCAGCTCCAGACGATGACGAGGCAGGGACAGCAGACGATCCAGCAGATCTATGTTGATTTTTGTATTCATTATGCTATATGATTTATTTATTGTATCTTATGATTTTATGTTGATTGTTAGTATTTGTTAAATTATGAATTTGTAGCAGGTTTGACATTGTAGCAATTATTTTATTTTATGTATTTAAAAAAAAAATATGTGTATTTTCCGACGGATTTTCCGACGGCTACGTTTCCGTCGAAAGTATATATTACCGACGGAAAAATACCGTCGGTAATGCAGTCGGACAATACTGACGGATTCGCCGACGGATATATGTCCGTCGGAACTGATAAATTACCGACGGAAATACCGTCGGCAGGTCCGTCGGCATAATACTGACGGATTGGCCGACGGATAGTATCCGTCGGAAAATATACATTACCGACAGTTAAGGACCGTCGGTACTTCAGTCGGCAAATACTGACGCCTTTACCGACGTTTAATTCTGTCGGAGGTTTCGACCGAATGCCGACGGAATTTTTATCCGTCGGAAAGTTCTGACCAATCATTTCCGACGGAATGTTTCCGACGAGTATTGGACGGAAAGCGTCGGAAGGTGCATTTTCCGACGGATTACCGACGGATTCAGTCCGTCGGTAATCCCGCTTTTTCTTGTAGTGGAGCAAACCATTCATTCCATAAACAATTGACATAAAAAAAGGCAAAAGTTCCACTAAGATATGAACAGCATGTACAACAGATGGGGAGGTGGCTCACAAGTCTCCTCCGTGTCCACCGCCACTCTCCCCAGATCCCTCCTGCCGCTCCGGTGGTGGCGGCATCTCACCGCCACCCCTACTGCTCTGGGCACTCCCATCGCCCTGGCGGCGCCTCTCCTCCTCCTCGTTCCTCCGCCGACTGGAGGAACCTGCCAAATACTACCCTACGGAGGCGCCGGTCGCCCTGCTGACGCTCGCCCCGCTCCTGCTCCTGCTGCGTGAACGGCCTATGTCCGTCACGATCTGCTGAAGGCTCCGTGCCACCGTTTGTTACGCCAGCAGCTCCGCAGGCAGTCGGATGACCTCCTCCTGGTCTCCTGGCGACCTCTGTACCCGCAGCGCCGCCAACTCCTTCGTCGCTTCCGCGACCTGTGCCTCAGCCGCCTCCGCCCGGATGCACAGCTGGTCCCTCTCGCTCTGGGTAGTCTGGACCTCCCCCCGGAGTCGGTCCCTCTCGCCTTGGAGATCCAAGGCGTGCTCAGTAGTAAGCTGCAAATCTCTCTCCTGCATCAGAGCAATCATTCAATAATCAATTGTTGAAAATAATCAATCGTAAATTCTATTGTACTTATCCGCTCCTCCAGGTGCCTCTGAGCCTCTTCAGCCCTCAGCACTGCCCCCCGCCAGCTGGGCTTCTAGAAGTGATGGAGAGCCCCCTGCACCTCGTGAAGAGGAAGCACCTCCTGCTCCGGTGCTCCTCACTCTCTCCAACCCCGTGCTGCGCACAAAAGCGTGTCAATTTCCAAAATTTGCCTAAATTGGATTAAGTGCTGAAGTTGGGAAG
The DNA here is from genome assembly GCA_014218235.1 of Colocasia esculenta. Classification (NCBI taxonomy): domain Eukaryota; kingdom Viridiplantae; phylum Streptophyta; class Magnoliopsida; order Alismatales; family Araceae; genus Colocasia; species Colocasia esculenta. Next base: position 124,762,882 of record CM024762.1, read on the forward strand.
GATACTTACCAGCTCCGTTGTCTGCCTCTGCACTGCCTCCCGATCTTGCACCGCTGAGTAAAGCAAGGCTCGGAGCGATGCAATCTCGCCAGTTACATCCACCTGCAATGCATTTTCAAATCATCAGCTCAATTCCCTAAATCTAAAAATTCACTGAGTTATGATTAAGGAGTTTTACCTGGTGTCTGGCGCTCTTATACACTTTCCCTCCATACTTCAAGGCATACGCCTGGAGGTATGCATCGTCGGTAGTCGCATTGGACTTGACTGCCTTTCCCTTATGCTCCCAGTTGTTGATTTGCTCCTTCGCCCGCTCACGCCAATCGGTAGTGTCGTAGAGTCCCCGGAAACTCTGACCCGGCCTGTGAAAGCGGTCTCGGACGGGGAACTCCACAACACTCTGTCGAAGGCCGAGTGAGCGCTGACTGAGGTATAGGTGTAGAGGTAGCACGAGGTTGAGTGCATGCAACCACACCGACCTACCAAAGTAGGGGCAGGCCAGCACCAACCAGAGCGTCCCTCATCACCCTCCCCCAGGTATGGCTGCCAAACCACCTGCAAAGCAAATCCAATCAGTCACCAAGCAATAAAGTCAAGCAATCAATCAAAGGGAAAGGTTAGTAGTACTCACATCCAGGTAGGGGTAGCTGTCAATAGCTTCCTGCAGACGCTCGAGCGGGTCCCCCAGGCTGCAAGAATCTCGACGAGAATCCTAGCGGCGTGCAATGGGCACAAGACCCGGCCACGTGAGATCTCCTCTCCCCAAGGCTGGGAGATGTAGATAAGCCCAGACCTGCAAGATGAGAAACAAGTTAGATGGCAGTTTAGAAACAATTCAATTCAAAAGGTTAAAGTTAAGGTGTGTACCTGAAGAAAGGGGAAGAACCCACTCGTCGAAGTCTGCCGCTCCGAGGCGCCCAAGCTGTCGAACTGGTGCGCTAGAAAGGCTGCCCCCCAAGCATAGCCTCCTACCTCGCTCAGATCCTCCAGCGGAGGCAAGAAGTGGCAATGGACTGCGTCACCTCTCGTGGCAAACAAAAGTCTACCAAGAAAGAGAACGAGAAAGCAGCGCAAGTCCATGTCCGCCTCAGCCCCTGGCTCACTCACCAGCTCTCTCCGGTTGACCCTAACTAGCCGCTCGAGGTACTCATCCTCACTCTCCCCAGCGCTCTTCCCCGCCTCATGTAACCCTAGACTCGCCTGCAATGCTACCCTGGGGATCAAGGAAGACCTACGATCTATAGGAAGCTCTAACAGTCGCTCAGCTAAGTCATGATAGCAGGGGTAAGTGAATCCACTCACCGGCCTCCCATACACTATGAGCCCCGTGATCCGGCTCACATCCTCTAGGCTGGGGATCATATGCCCCCATGGGAATTCGAAGGTCGTCGCCTCCGCATCCCACCTGCTCCGCAGAGCCTAAGTGAGAGCCAAATCCACCCTCATTCTTTCTATCCTAAATATCTCCCCAAACCCCATCTCCTCTATCCTATCTCTCTGGAAACGAGGAAATGCTAGGAAGATAGCCAAAACAAGCGTCCAGGACACTCGGGCCCTCATCTCACCCTACAAGCATCAAGTTCAGTTAAAATCAGGTCAGCTTTTAGTGTTCGGTTGGAGTCGCGGCAGCCATGGCGACCGCGACCTTGCCGCGGCAAGGCGGGGCACCGTGACCTTATCGCGTCACCTTTCAAGGCCGCGATCCGGTCGCGTCTACCCGAGTCGCCGCGACATGGTCGCGACGCCCCGTCGCGCCGCGACACCATGTCGCGGCAGGTCGGGCTGACGCATTTTCAGGATCAGATCGGCCGGAGCCCCCTTTGTTTGATCCTCCTTTTCATGGGCTTCTTGCCCTACATCTTCCCTCTAGGGGCTCCGTCTACTTGTCTACACACCATACAAGGATTTAGGTCGATCTACTTACCGATTTCATCGCTTTGGTGCGTTTCTTCCATTCCTCCTCCACATTCATGGTCGGGCCTCTTCTTCCTTTTCCGCATCCATCACCTCAGTGTCCACATCTTCCTCAACAGGAGGCGCCTCCATTTGGCGCCGGGAACTCCACCGCTCCGCCTGGCGTTTCCTCCGTGAGGAGCCCTCGCCGGGTTCTTCTCTCCCTCCATCTAGATCGGCGTGAATGGGTGAGATTGTGGGTAAGCAAATGAAGCAAACTAGCAAAGGAAGCAAGGAGTTGCGAAGGTTCAAGGTTTGAGGGATTTTGGGTTTTTCAAAGATTGGGAAAGAAGAAAGAAGGGCGCCCTTACGGTTTTGAATCGATCGGTTCAAGACGCGTCTGGGCGGTGGGCCGCGATATAGTCGCGACGGTTTCGCTGACCGCGACAGAGTCGCGACCATCCGCCTCAACGCGTCCTTAAGGCGGTCTCCATAAGCGTCGCGTCTTGAACAGAGGCATTTGCGCTTGCAGGAAGTTCAATTTCATTCATTTCAAATCCAAATTACATTCACTAATTCTTTCTATCAATCAAATAGATGCTACAAATCCGTCCCTAGCTACCATCTTTCCTACAAATCAATCCTAATCAAGGCTTAAACGATCCCCGCCGCTAGCTGAATTTTCTTCAAAGATTTAATGTATTCTTTGATCATGTCATCGTCTTCCTCTACCTTGGCTTGAACAACACCCATCGCGCATCCTTCCCAATGGACAACGGCGCTGCGCACGTCGCGCTCGTCCTGCTCATCACCCCTCTTCCTCTCTTGGATAGGTAGGTAATGCGATAGGATGGGGACCACCGTGCGTGCTGCGCCACATTGGAGGTAGCACCGGTCTGGGTTGTAGGCAACCAATGCTTCATTACCCAAGAGTCATAAGGCAAGCCCGGTGCGCTGAGGTAGATGAATCATATGGTCGTGCATGAAGCAGGGGCGCGTGTCAAACTCTGCCACGGTCATCCTTTTGAAATAATCGCGCCATGCTTTCCGTCCTTTCAGCTACGCCGTCTTGCACCACGCCTTGGTGCTCATGCGTAGAGGGCCGCCCATGAAAGCCAGTGAATGGTTGAGCATCGTCTTGCACTCCGTGGCCAACTCCTCCATTGCCCGGAACTGAATGTGAACGCCCATCCACAACTCAAGGGCGATAATGGAGCCGAAGAAGGGACCTCCCGTAGCTGTAGAAGATAGACCGCATAGAGGAATCCCAAAACAGCCTGTCCAATGCTCATACCTTCTGAGAGGGAGTCCACGATGCTGAGGTTTGCAAAGAGATAGCCCCATCCGTCGTGGGGAAGAGGATGACTCCACAAATATAGATTGCAGCCGCTTTAGCGATGGCCCGATAATTGCCTGTCTTGCGCTTGCATTGCGAATTGATCCACTGCGCAATAGGCAGAAGGTGGACATGCATCCCGCTTGTCATGGAGTGCAAATCCGTCTTCCTCGTCGTAATCTCTGCAAGGACGCTCCAGGAGTTGATCGGCGCCACAGTGTAGGATATTGACAACTCCTCGCCCCTGTGGTACCGCGGGAGGCCAAGCATGATCTCCAGCTCCTCCAAAAGGACGGTGGCTTCAAATGTCGGGAAGATAAACGTGTGAGTTTGCGGATGCTAACCTCTCCGCTAGTGCCGTGACACTATCCCACACATGCACCATCTTGTCATATTTCTTGGCCAATACAAGCACGGTAGATAGCCCCCACTCCTTCAAATGAGAGATCGAGGCGGGAGGAAGCAATTCAAGCATCAGAGATAGCCACGGTATCTTGGAGAACCGCCTTTGGCCGGGAAGGATCTGAAATAGAAGAAGAAAGATGAGAACGGAAGGGAAGAGAAGAGCGGAAAAACAGGGGAAAATAGAGCATAAGTGCAGAAAGTTCAGAAATTGAGGAAAAGTCGCTTACTTGGAGATCCAGGCGCATGTAGATGTGCCCCGAGATGTCGGAGAGATCTGGAGATTGGCATATAACTCTCTAGCAGCCTTTGGACGGGAGTAGGGAGGGATCTCCTCTTGGAAAGCTGAGTAGTTTCTCTTCATGGTGGCAAAAAGGGAGAAACAAGGGAGGAAATTTGAAAAGAAGAGAGGCTAAGGGTTAGCTGCGGGATTAGCCCCTAAACCCTCCTATTTATAGAGTCTTAAGAGGTCCACTCCCACTCTAATCCCGAAACTAGGTGCTAGGATAACATTAGAAGAGGTTTAGGAGTCCTAGTGTTAGTCTAGATGTCTTAGGATGAGGATAAACTTCGGTTTCCTGGTCTTTCTGGGTTCGGTCCAAGTCGCGACGGCGCGATCTGACGCGATCAGGTCACGACAGGGCGGACTGACGCGACTAGGTCGCGGTCATCCATGGTGCCGCCTCTCTATCCGAGGGTCTGTTTTCATGTATGTGCCTTGTGTGTTTGTTTGTTTGTTTATAATTGTGAATATATATTGTCAGTTTGTGCTCATTGTGTTTGTTTCTTAAACAAAAAAAAACAAAAAAAAATCAGAAATTCAGAAAATCAAAAAAAAAGAGGGGGGACTTCGTCACAGGTAAGTCAGGTAGGTATTTCTATCCCCACTCCTCACATTACTATATGATATCCTACTTATTATATCAGTTCAAGGACCGGCTGGTTCTCAATGTGCTCTAGGATTTGAGTTCCCCTTTACCAAAAACAGTGATAATCTAAGTGCACATTGTTAATCGTTTGATAGGCCGTTGAGTTATTTAAGTACGGGAACGATGGATTCAAGCCTGCACTGCAGTTGTAGGTAGTCTCTTGACCCGTTCTTATTTGGCTTAACAATATTATCCTTGATATATTTTTCTATTTTTCTCCCTTTATTTACATTTGTTTTGGTGGTTTCTTTCATTTTAGCCCAGTATGCATCATGTAGGACTTTGAGCTTCCCTGATTCATTCCTGACTTTTGATGAGCCCTTGTTGAGTGCCCGATCATCCTCCAATTTCCAAACAAGAAATTCAATTCCACTCCGAATCGGAAGGTTTACCTCCGAGTGAGTTGCTCCTGTCAGTTTGACAAGAATGTCCCTGTCTGGATTCTCTATCAAATTTTCATCATATTCCTTTGATCCGTTTTGGTTTCGAACTGCTCCCAGGATAGAGTCATGAGTTACCTACCTGGCACGCACATGTCCCTCCAAGGCGAAACCTGCAGGCCAATCGGCTAGGGTACCTCTCAATCGAGGGGTTGATCGTCCTCCTCTTTTCTTCTTCTCGTCCAGACTTGTGTTTTTTCTTTGCATTCTGCTCGAGCAGCTGACTCGAGACTTTCACGAAGATTCCAATTGCCTGTTAGTTAGACCGGGTGTCTCTTTACCTTGGCTCCCACTTTTCAGTCCACTCCGCGTCATTTCCGCTTCGCCGTCACTTCGTGACACCTCCACTTCACTTCCGCTTCGCTACCCTGTAAAGAGGAAGCTAAGGAAGGGCAATATGTAGACACCCGGTTTTGACTAATGGGTTGAACCACATTTCATGCTATCCTTGTTAGCCCCTAGTTGGTCACTCACCTTGAGCCCATCATTAGCCTTGATTGAGCCCATTAACCATTTAAAATTGCCTTGAAATCCCGCCCATTATCATTTTGGAGAGTCCTTATGCAATCACGACCCATATTTTTTATATAACTGGCTGATAAATGCAAAACAATTTGATTTCCTAGTCGCGACATATCGTAGCGCCGCGACTCTAGTCGCGACGGCCCTGGACGCCGCGACAGCCCATGCATGATATCCATGCACGTGGGCTTACTATCGTGACGCCCCGCCCCGTCGCGTCTCTAGTCGCGACCCCACGATACGCCACGACATTGCCTGAACACACCAGACTCCGCAACAACCTCCCATTTATCCTCCTATTGATCCAACTTTATCCCTAGGAGATATCTCAACCCTTTGGGGCGAGATTCTAGCCCTAGGGACTCTTGTGAGGATCCCTTGGACTCTCCCCTACAATTTTAAAAGGCCATTATCTCCCATTTCAAATTTTGACCATTTTTAAGAGATAATATCACCCATTTCTCTCTCATGGCTCTATAAAAGAGAGGCCACTTCCTCAAGGACGGGGGAGCCTCATTGTTACCCCGAAGGGCTGCCAAAATTTCTTCTGACCAATACTTAGCCTTGAAGCCACCCTTTTCCTTCATTTCCTCACATCCCTCTCCACCAAAACACCTCATTTTCAACATTCATGGAGCACGGGACGTGAAAAGGGCGATTTCAGCACTCTCCTGAAGCTTTTGGACGATCCTTCGAGATGCAACCACGCCAAGGAGTCGCCCTAATGGGGCTCACCATCTCCCTTTTCCTTTCCCCTTCTTTTGCATGCATTTTTCATGTTATTCTTAGATAGAGCATATTCAGCACACACCCATGTTTTCCTACACCCAAAGGGGTTTAAAAAACCCCCCAGGTTCATTCCCTCCATGATCCCATTCTTCCTTTCTATTTTAGAGTAGATACTACGTTTAACGTGTTCTAATAGGGCTTCCTTTTGTTTGTTTTCTTTTGTGGAAGGCATCCAAGCGTCATCCACGAGGAGCTCTTGCCTTCCGGCCGGCTGGAAGACGAGAAGAAGGTCCACATTCCAACCACTCCCGCACACAGAGAACGTGACAGTGGAGGACGACGCGACAAGAAACACGACTGTCATCAGCGTCGCGTTATCAGCACTGTCGCGACCGCTAAGGCCGTCGCGACACTAGGTCCGCCTCCCTTTCTCTCTCCTCTTCCTAGTTAAGTTAGTCATCTTCATTCTTTATTTATAAGGCAGCTTGCTAGGTGGCGATCACAGTCCTTGTTCACACACCACTAGATTTAGCACTTGTTCGTGTCGAGGGGGGGGGCGTCAATCCCCGTGATTACACCATGCTTTCAGGGAAGACCATGAAAAGGAGTTTGAAAACTGGTCAATCAACTGGAAGAAATCAGTTGACCAATTCGCAACGCAATTTCCAAATCTAGGAGGACTCCTTCCTCCATTAGGATTCTCGACAAGATTCTTTTAATTCATGGTCCAAGACACGACCAACATGCCTCGAAGCCCTTAGCATAAGCCCCATTGTGAAAGAGGAGTTTTTCATCAAGATTTAGGGTTCTGGACGAGCTCCTGAAGGCTATGCTCTACAAGTGCCATGTTCAAGAAGTTGGTTGGATTCTGATGGGAATTTTCTTTGCAAGTTTTGCTTTTGCTTACGGTATGGGCAATAGCATCATTGCAGAAACTAGAGCTATGTAAGATGGCATTTGCTTAGCGATTTTTAATGGATTTACTCTTAACAGCGGTCTTCTCAGATTCGGCGATCCTTGTTCAGTCATTTGTCACTGGTGTTGCTCTGTCTTGGCAAGTCTTAAATTGGTGGCAAGACGTGTTTATCATGATCAAGCAACATAATGTTTCTGTTCATCAAGCAGTTGAGGACATTTCTACTGCTGCTTAGTGTTGTTGTGGAAACTGACGGAGTTCAATTCGGACTCCCAGTTTGAGCATGACGCTCAAATTCATATTAAGTAAGTTAGTTTAATTTAAAAATGAAAAACTTAGATTTAGGGGCCCAAAATAAGAAATACTAATCCGATTGGCCTCCGATTTTTTCTAGCACGGCTAGGGCGATAGTTGTGACTTGTGGAAACTGAGGGAGTTCAATTCTGACTCCCGGTTTGAGCTCGACGCTCAAATTCACATTAAGCAAGTTAGTTTTGTTTTGTTTTCTTTAAAAAGGAAGAACTTAGCTAGGTTTGGGGGTCCAAAATTAGAAATACTAATCCGATTGGCCTCCAATTTGTTTCAACACGGTGGGGGCGATGAGTGTGACTTGTGAAAATTGATGGAGTTCAATTCGGACTCCCGGTTTGAGCTCGACGCTCAAATTCATATTAAGCAAGTTAGTTTAGTTTAAAAATGAAGAACTTAGGTTTGGGGGTCCAAAATTAGGAATACTAATCTGATTGGCCTCCAATTTTTTCCAGCACGGCCAGGGCGATGATTGTGATTTGTGGAAACTGACAGAGTTCAATTCAGACTCTCGGTTTGAGGTTGACGCTCAAATTCATATTAAGCAAATTAGTTTAGTTTAAAAATGAAGAACTTAGGTTTGGGGTCCAAAATTAGAAATACTAATCCAATTGGCCTCCTATTTTTTCCAACACGGCCAGGGTGATGATTGTGACTTATGAAAACTGACGGAGTTCAATTCAGACTCTCGGTTTGAGCTCGACGCTCAAATTCACATTAAGCAAGTTAGTTTAGTTTAAAAATGAAGAACTTTGGTACGGGGGTCCAAAATTAGAAGTACTAATCTGATTGGCCTCTGACTTTTTCAACACAGCCAGCGCGATGATTGTGACTTGTGGAAACTGACGAAGTTCAATTCGAACTCCCGGTTTGAGCTCGATGCTCAAATTCACATTAAGCAAGGTAGTTTAGTTTTAAAATGAAGAACTTAAGTTTGGGGGTCCAAAATTAGAAATACAAATCCAATTGGCCTCCAATTTATTCTAACACGGTCAGGGCGATGGTTGTGACTTGTGAAAACTGACGGAGTTCAATTCGAACTCCCAGTTTGAGCTCGACGCTCAAATTCACATTAAGCAAGTTTGTTTTGTTTTGTTTTCTTTAAAAAGAAATAACTTAGCTAGGTTTGGGGGTCCAAAATTAGAATTACTAATCCGATTGGCCTCCTGTTTGTTCCAGCACGGTGGGGGCGATGAGTGTGACTTCTGAAAACTGACGGAGTTCAATTCGGACTCCTGGTTTGAGCTCGACGCTCAAATTCACATTAAGCAAGTTAGTTTAGTTTAAAAATGAAGAACTTAAGTTTGGAGGTGCAAAATTAGAAATACTAATCCAATTGGCCTTTGTTTTTTCCAGCACGACCAGGGCGATGATTGTGACTTGTAAAAACTGGCGGAATTCAATTCGGACTCCCGGTTTGAGCTCGACGCCCAAATTCATCTTAGGTATGTTAGTTTAGTTTAAAAATAAAGAACTTAGGTTTGGGGGTCCAAAATTAGAATTACTAATCCGATTAGCCTCTGGTTTTTTCCAGCATAGCCAGGGCGATGATTGTGACATGTGGAAACTGAAGGAGTTCAGTTCAGACTCCCAGTTTGAGCTCGACACTCAAATTCACATTAAACAAGTTAGTTTTGTTTTGTTTTCTTTAAAAAGGAAAAAGTTAGCTCGGTTTGTGGTCTAAAATTAGAAATACTAATCCAATCGGCCTCCGGTTTGTTCCAGCACGGTCGGGACCATGAGTGTGAATTGTGGAATCTGACAGAGTTCAATTCGAACTCCCAGTTTGAGCTTGACCCTCAAATTCACATTAAGCAAGTTAGTTTAGTTTAAAAATGAAGAACTTTGGTTTGGGGGTCCAAAATTAGAAATACTAATCTGATTGGCCTCTGATTTTTTCAAGCACGGTCGGGACGATGGTTGTGACTTGTGAAAACTGACAGAGTTCAATTCGGACTTCCGGTTTGAGCTTGACGCTCAAATTCACATTAAGCTAGCTAATTTAGTTTAAAAGTGTGTGAATCAAATCTAAATTTTTAATTAATTTATTACTTATAGTAGTATTCAATTTTAACTTATTATTGTTATATATCTATTATAGGTTCCTTCATCAGGTGGCGTGAGAGGAGGACGAGGATGAGGATTCATGATTTTCATTTCATTGTTATGTATTGTTATGGACATTTTTATTATTGTTGTGGACATTTTTATTATTGTTGTGGACATTTTATAGTTTTTATTTACACAGGTTATTTTGTTAAAATATATATATATATTTAAAAAATAAAAAATATAGAGATCGATTAGTGACTGAATTGCGTCGGTCGCTATCAGCGACCGAAGACATTCAGTCACTATTTTAGTCACTAAAACAGTGACCGACTAGTGACCGAAAATCGTCAATCGCTATCAGCGACCGACGACGTCAGTCACTAAGTCGGTCACTGATATAGTGACCGAATGTCTTCGGTCGCTGATAGCGACCGACAAGATTCAGTCACTAATCCAATCACTAAATTAGTGATCGTCATAGTGACTGAATATGTTCAGTCACTATGAGGTGACTATGTTAGTGGCTAAAATAGTGACTGAAGTATTCGGTCGCTAATAGCGACCATCAGCGACCGAAGAAATTCAGTCACTAATCGGTCACTATCAGCGACTGATTAGTGACCGAAAGTTTTCGGTCACAGATTTGTGACCAAAAATTCTTCGCCGATAATTTCAATCTCTATTTGATCATTATTCGGTCACTGGATCCTTTAGTGACCGAATAGAGACCGAAATTGTCGGTCTCTAAACCCGTTTTTTCTTGTAATGAAATGTGTTTTGTAGTAGTGATATATACCCTTCTTATACGATTACTTGTGCAAAATTATATACATTTATATTTAAATGTGTATTTTCATTATAGATGCAAAATACCCTTACACAGTGAAAAATATGCTTAAAATATTACTTCATCGTCATTTTCAGTAATGGCATCCATACAAAAATGAAAAAAAAAGTATTCTAAATATCTTCATCACGTCTGTCACAATAAGTTACAATAATATCTGATACGGGGCAAGCCCCTGAATTCGGATTCAAGCCAGAGGAGTCGGCCAGACCTCACTTGGCTCGCCCAAAGCACAATAGCTGACTGCTTGACTGGTTCAATTCGGGGAACCGTCACTCGAATTACGACGAGTGCCGAGTCGTAGCGGACGAGGCTTCCCGAGTCCCTCGTCGGCATCGTTGTCCTGGGACTAGTGAGACGAGTAAGTCGGCGATCGTCGCCGAAGGTCTGGTGAGGAAAGTCCAAATTCGGCAAGTCTTGCGGATCGCAAGGCAAGTACGCCCGAAAGACGGAAATCTCCATCGAGGGAAAGTTCCATGCGAAGACCCGAGGATTTCGGGATCGTACGGGATGCGCTGGTAGAGGCCGAGATTCTCGGAGCCACAGCTAGACTCGTGAGGATCGTGGGCGATCAATCGCCGGAACGTGCCCCGATCGTGGGCAACCAGGATTACCTCGCCTGAACCCTATATAAAGGGAAGCACCCTCCCCCGTAAAGAGGTAGGTAAAAAAAATCCCTAGAGCGACTCTTTCATGCCATTCACCCTCTAACTTGAGCGTCAGAGTGTCTACCCGCCGAGGCTTCTCGGCGGACTTGCAGGTACTAACTCGGCGTCGGCGCAGCAAGCTCGGCTAGCCTTCCTCCTCTTTGGGATTCACACGGCTAAGGCCGACCCCCTTCAACAGTAACATTTTGGCGCCGTCTATGGGAATCTTGTAAACTCTAATGGCTCCCAAAGGTAAGGCAGCGGCTCGCGTGTCCGACGATGAGGTACCACTCACCGTCATCGAAGAGGGAACCGCCGGAGGAGGATCCAGCACCGGAGCGCAAGGCTCAAACACCTCCTCCCATCTCGACCGCGTCGAGAACCTCGTGGCTAGGCTTCACGAGGTCCTGGCGCGCATCGAACAGAAGCAACAGCTGATGGAGGCCCAGGCGGAAGTGGCCAGCCGACCGGCGATCCCCGCTCCAGATGGTCGTGGCGACCACGGCCTCGTTGGGACCTAGCCGGCTCCTCCGGCAGTTTCGATGAGCTTGGCGGATGGCCGGGGGGACGCGCCTGTCCCGTCGGCTCAACTGCCGTTGCCACTTCCGGTGACGGCGCAAGGAGTTGCGGCCTCGGCAATGGAGCACGGGGCCCCTCGGGCGACAGATGCAGATCACTACACTGCCGAGTCGACCCCAGTTCCCTTCAATGCCCCACCACTGGAGCCTCAGTGGAAGAGTGACCTCCAGGAGATGAATCGGAAGATCGAAGCTTTACAACGGGGGACTCGGGCGCCCTCCGTGGCGACTCTGCTAACCACATCACCCTTCTCCGAAGAGATCACCTCGGCGCCGGTCCCCGCAAAGTTGCAACTCCCCAAGTTCCGGCGATACAATGGAACCACTAATCCTATCCATCATCTTGACAATTTTCAGGGACAAACTGAGATGGTCAGCCTCACTGATGCGTTGCGGTGCCGAGCGTTCATGTCAACCCTGGACGACACCGCTCTGCAGTGGTTCAAGGCTCTCCCGCCGAGATCCATAACCTCTTTCCCCGAGTTCGCGCAGCGATTCCTGGACCACTTCTATAGCACGGTTCAACACTCGCTCTGCACGGACGACCTGTGGCTTGTAATGCAGAAGGGCGGGGAGCTCTTCCGAGACTACGCCAAGAGGTTCCAACTTGAAGTGATGAAGGTCGTCGACCTCGACTTGCGGACGGCGGTCAACATCCTCACCCGAGTGTGCTCCAACGCGCCCTTCGTGGCGTCCATCTCCAAAAAGCCACTTGTGAGTCTCTCTGACCTCCTCTCTCGTATGCAGAAGTACGTGAGATTGGAATCCACCCTCGGCGCGGCGGGCAAGTTGAGTCGTCCTACCGAGGTCGGGGGAACAAGCAAAGCACCAGAGAGCAAGAGGGCGAAGAAAGAAGACAGCTCGGCCCGTGGAGATCGGAGACTGGATTCGAGCCGTCGGTCAGACGACTACTGCCGGTCGGACGAGTACCACCGATCGCGCGACCTGCCGCACTTCGGACGACTTCCGTCCGAAATACTGCCCGTGATCAAAAAGCTGCCCGCGTTCCGACGGCCCGAGCCGTTGGGCAAACCACCTCCGGGGCACAGCGCCGACCTTTACTGCGACTATCACAAGGGCCACGGCCACACAACTGACCAGTGTCGCAGTCTGAAGCTGGAGATCTCCGAGATGCTGCGTCGCAGAATCATCGGCAGGGACGTCATGGACGAACGCCGTAAGGAGCCAACGCCCGAGAGAGAGCGCGGTCCCCGGGGGGAGAAAGGGGCGGTCCTCGTCCTTGCTGGAGGTGCAGCCGGAGGGGGAGACAGTGGAAGGAAGCGGAAGACGTACGCCTCGGCCTCCGGCTCGGCCACAGGGAACTCGGGCCCGAACCTGGGTGCGGTGATCACATTCTCCGAGGATGATGCCCTCGGCCATAGCTTCCCTCACGACGACGCACTCATCATCCGCGCCGACATCGACGGATACAACGTCCACCGAATCCTCGTGGATGGCGGAGCGGCCCCAGACGTCCTCTTCTACAACTGTTTTGTGAAGATGACCAATCTGAGCGCTGAGCTGAAGCCAGTGGCGACCCCGCATTTCAGGTTCAACGGGTCTCCGGTCAACGCTGAGGGCTCGGTCAAACTGAAAGTCGCACTCGGGGTTAGCCTGTGCTTTGTAACCGTTGAGGTCGACTTCTTGTTGTCAAAGTGAAGTCGGCCTACAACGCCAACTTTGGCCGGGGACTCTTGGGGAAGCTGGGAGGGGTCCCATCCACCTACCACCAAAAGCTTAAATTCCCAACACCGTGCGGAGTAGGGGAGGTCTCGGGGGACCAAACCGAAGCTCGCAGGTGCTATGTAAACTCCATTAAAGCAAAGGAACCTGCTATTTCTGAGTACAAGCCTGTGTATGACAGTGATGATGAGATCGCATGAGCCCGCCGAGCAAACGAAGCACATTGAAATCGCCGAGGGGAGATCCTTGGTAATCGGCGCCGAACTCCAAGAGTTAGAGGCGGAGCTGGTTCATCATCTTGGGGAAAGTGGAGACGTCTTAGCGTGGTCAGAGAGCGACCTCCCTGGGATCGACCCCGACATGATCCAACATCATCTGAATGTGGACCCTAGAGCTCGGCCTGTGCGCCAGAAGAAGCGTCCCCTCTTAGCAGATCGTCAGGAGGTCGTCGACGAGAACCTAGCGAAATACCTCCGAGCAGGCATGGTTCGGGACGCGTTCTACCCCGAGTGGGTAGCAAACGTGGTCCTCGTCAAAAAGACCAACGGAAAGTGGCATATGTGCATAGACTTCACCGACCTCAACAAGGCGTACCCGAAGGACAGCTTCCCTCTTCCTCGCATAGATCAGCTCGTCGACTCGACGGCAGGGCACGAGCTCCTCAGTTTCCTCGACGCCTACTCGGGGTACCACCAGATCAAGATGGCTCCCGAAGACGAGGAGAAGACTTCCTTCACCACCGAGAAAGGCTTGTATTGTTTCACTAGAATGCCTTTCAGATTAAAGAATACAGGCGCTACGTATCAGAGGCTCGTCAACATGATGTTCGAGCAACAAATCGGGAAGACCATGGAGATCTACATCGACGACATGCTCGTGAAAATTCGGAAGGCCGAGGACCACGTTCGGGACCTGGACGAGGCATTCGACATCCTCCGAAAGTACGGGATGAAGCTCAACCCCGAGAAATGCATCTTCGGCGTTCATGCTAGAAAGTTCCTTGGCTACCTCGTCTCGAGCCGAGGTATCGATGTCAACCCCGACAAGGTGCAGACCATCCTCAACATGACGGCCCCGAGGACCGTAAAAGAGGTACAAAGGCTTAACGGCCGAATAACCGCCCTGAGCAGGTTCATGTCCAAGTCCGCCGAGAAGTGCCGCCCATTCTTCGATGTGTTGAGGAAGGGTCGGTTCGAGTGGAACGACGAATGCCAACGGGCCTTTGACAAGCTCAAGGCCCACCTAGCTAATGTCCCCACCTTGAGTAAGCCTCTTGCAGGAGAAGACTTGTTCCTCTACATCTCAGCGACAGACCATTCAATCAGCTCGGTGCTCGTGAGGGAAGACGACCGAAAGCACCTTCCAGTCTACTACACGAGCAAGGCTCTGCGCGGGGCTGAGCAACGTTATTCCGACATCGAGAAGGCAAGATACGCCCTGGTGATGGCGGCTCGGTGACTCCGGCCATACTTCCAAGCGCACAAGATCATGGTCCTCACCGACGCCCCCATCAAGCAAGTGTTCAGCCGACCCGAGGCCTCGGGGAGGATGGCCAAGTGGGCCGTGGAACTCGGGGAGTTCGATGTGTCCTTCAGGCCCCGCGTCGCCATCAAAGCTTAGGCCCTGGCCGATTTCATTTCCGAGGGAACTGAGAGACCACCCGAGCCAATGGAAGCGATTGGGCAGTGGCTGATATACGTGGACGGGGCCTCCGGATCTCAAGGAAGCGGGGCCGGTGTCGTCCTTAACTCGCCCGAGGGTCTCACTCTCAGGTATGCAATTCGGTTCGGCTTCTCAGCTTCTAACAATGTGGCCGAGTACGAAGCCGTTATCTCAGGGTTGAAGATGGCGAAGACGCTGGGGGCGGCAAAGGTCTGAATCCACAGCGACTCGCAGCTCGTCGTTAGCCGGGTCTCGGGGGAGTTCGAGGCCAGAGAGGAGAAGCTCGCCTCCTACGTGGCCAAGGTCCGAGCACTCATGGCCGAGTTTGAGGCAGCCGAGCTACTGAAGATTCCCTGAGTTGATAACTCCCAAGCGGACGCGTTGTCCAAATACGCCGCCGCCTCGGAGTATCGTCAACAGTCCTCGGTCCTCGTCAAAGAGCTCAGCGAACCTTCCACAAGGACCGAGGAAGTCTTGTGCATCGAGACCGGGCCCACCTGGATGACCCCTCTCGTCCAATATATCAGGGACGGTCAACTCCCAACGGACATGGAAGAGGCGCTGAAGGTAAGAAGACGAGCACCTAGATTTTTTTTGGTCGGCGACGACCTTTACAGAAAAGGATTCAGCTTCCCCCACCTGCGTTGCGTGAGCCAAGGGCAAGCGGGAGACATTGTCGCCGAGGTGCACGAAGGCTTGTGTGGGAGCCACACAGGTCCTCGGTCGCTAGTCATACGAATGACTCGGCAAGGCTATTGGTGGCCAACCATGCTCGCCGACGCCGAGTACTATGTTCGAAGATGTCAACAGTGCCAGCTCTTTAGTAAGGTGGACCGGCAGCCCCCCTGGAACCTTACTCCACTCAAGGCCCCTTGGCCCTTCGCCCAGTGGTGAATGGACATCCTCGGTCCATTTCCACCAGCGTCGGGGCAAAGGAAGTTCATCATCGTAGGCATCGATTACTTTACCAAATGGGTCGAGGCCGAGCCGTTGGCGAAGATAACCGACGCCAACGCATGGGGGTTCGCATGGAAGAATATTGTCCGCAGGTTCGGACTGCCCCGGGCGATCGTCACGGACAACGGCAAACAGTTCGACAATGCTCGGTTTCGCCGCCACTGCACGGAGCTCGGCATCAATCACTAATTCACTTCGGTCGCCCATCCCCAGTCTAACGGTCAGGCCGAGGTCACCAATCGGACGTTGCTCGAGGGATTGAAGAGACGGCTCACCGAACACAAAGGTCGATGGGTGGAGGAGCTGCCCCACGTGTTGTGGGCCTACCGAGCAACACCTCGAGAGGCCACTCAGGAGTACCCGTTCGCGCTCACCTTTGGCGTAGAGGCGGTCACGCCAGTCAAGCTGTTGGTGCCTTCAGAAAGAGTTCGGGGCTTCGACCAAGAAGTGAACAACTGGTCACTGCGTGCCGAGCTGGACCTAGTCGAGGAGCGACGCGACAAGGCGGCATTCAAGATCGAAGTTTACCAACGTCGGATGAAGCGGAAATTCAACGCGAGGGTCAAGCCGTGGCGCTTCGACGCAGGGAGCCTCGTCCTCCATAAGCTTGCGGTCTCCGACCCTAAATCGGCGGTAGGAAAGCTGTCGGCTACTTGGGAAGGCCCGTATCGGGTAACCGAAGACCTTGGGCAGTTGGCCTATCAGCTCGAAGGATTAGATGGCTTAGCTGTCCCCAGGACATGGAACGTCGAACACCTCCGGCATTATTACTCCTGAGTTGTAACACAAGCTGAGGTCGTTCCGGCACTCTACGAATTAACGAGGTCGCTTCGGCACTCTACGAATTAACGAGGTCGCTTCGGCACTCTACGAACTAACGAGGTCGCTTTGGCACTCTACGAATTAACGAGGTCGCTTCGGCACTCTACGAATTAACGAGGTCACTTCGGCACTCTACGAATTAACGAGGTCGCTTCGGCACTCTACGAATTAACGAGGTCGCTTCGACACTCTACGAACTAACGAGGTCGCTTCAGCACTCTACGAATTAACGAGGTCACTTTGGCACTCTACGAACTAACGAGGTCGCTTCGGCACTCTACGAATTAACGAGGTCGCTTCGGCACTCTACAAATTAACGAGGTCGCTTCGGCACTCTACGAATTAACGAGGTCGCTTCGGCACTCTACGAACTAACGAGGTCTCTTCGGCACTCTACGAATTAACGAGGTCGCTTCGGCACTCTACGAATTAACGAGGCCGCTTCAGCACTCTACGAATTAACGAGGTCGCTTAGGCACTCTACGAATTGAAGAGGTCGCTTCAGCGCTCTAAACGAACTAACAAAGTCGCTTCGGCACTCATCGAATTAACAAAGCCTCATCAGCACTCTACAAGGGGCGAAGTCATTCCGGCACTATACTGGTCGGCATAGTCGTTCCAGCGCTTGACGAGTTAGCAAAGTCGTCTCGGCGCCCAACTCTCCTCAGCACTCGGGTGATCCGAGGTAGGAAGTTAACCACAATCAACAAAGGAGAAAATAAATCGACCAAAGTAGGATCAACATAAGTTGGCTTCCATAGTTCATTATACAAAAAAAACAACAAAAAATAAAACTGTCGACAAATGGTGGTAGGCACAACAAAAGACCCTCCGACTAGGCATCGGAAGGGGCTGTAGCCGAGGGAACCTCTGTGTCGGGGGCGGGAGCTTCGACCCCCACGGCAGACCCGACCTCCGCCACCTCGTCCTCCTCGTCGGAGTCAGCAGGAGCGCGCAGAGGAGTCAGATCGAGCTCGGGGTAGGCCCTCGCCAGCGCCTTCAGGCAGTGTTTGTAACCGTCCTTGAAAAGGCCGGTTATCTGATCAATATGGACGTCGGACTTCTTGTAGTCCGCCACAGCCCGCCGGCGCTCCTCGACAACGAGCTCGGAAAACTTGGCCTTCGTTTGCTCATGGGCTTTTTCCTCGGCCTCCCGAGCGTCCTTCTCGGCCTTCAGCGCCGCCCGCTCCTCCTTCAGCGTGGTCTTCAGCTTGTCGACTCCGCGAGCCAGTTGGGCAGCCCGCTCGTTGGCCTCGTCGGAGCGGCCGAGCTCGGCATCGATTGAAGCCTCCAGCTCGGCGTTCTTGGCCTTCAGGGTGGCCAGCTTCTCCTCGGTCGCTCGCAGTCGGCCCTCGGTCGCTTCCAGAGTATGGTCCGCTCGGTGGACGATACCCGCGAAGGAGCTCAGGCTGAGTTGCAACCCCCGGAAGACGTCGTCGATGAGCTCGGAGGTGTTCGTTGCCGAGATTCGAGAGGCCATGCATGCTGGTCGGAACCGACCGGCGACCCCAATCCCGAAGGGACTGCTCGGCTGCTGCAGGGACGCGGGCGAGGCTCGAGGGCCCGCCCTCTGCCGAGGTTACCGCAGCCAGCCGATCCCACTTGGTCGGCCTTTCCAAAGCTTCCACGGAGATCGGCGCCGCCACGGCTGCTGGCGCGACAGGGGCGGCAGAGGGGGGAGGTTCAACGATCTGGACGTCGGCCTCCTCCACCGGCCTCTTCTCCCGGGCAATCTTCTTCTTACACTGGCCGCCCCCGACGTTAAACCGCTGAGCAGCGACCACCGAGTAGTCCTCGGTCTCCTGGTCGCCCGACGCCACGGTCCCCAGTTCCCGCGCAGCACTCGGCTCGGCCATTTCTGCACAGGAAGAAACCAAGCGTCAGTCTTTCCGAAGCGGGTAAAGGATGATCAAATGCGAGAACATGAAATGGCGTCGGACCTGGGTCACCCTCTCGGAATAGGGCGAACAGCTCGGCCGAGGGATTTATCAGGTCGGGCAACTTCACCCTTCGCAAGGACTCAAAGTCCGATAACTCGGCCTCACTCATGTCGCTCGGGGATCGGAAAGCCGCGTCACTAGGGTTAACGGCAGCCCAGGCAGTTGGGAAGTTCCATCCCTCCGAGCTACGGATAAAGCAAAACGACCTCTTCCACCCATGGATGGAGGAGGGGAACCGGCTGAGGAATTGCCGACCCGAGCGGGCCGAGAAGAACAGCCAGTCCCCCAAGGCCTTGAGGGAGAAGCAGTAGAAGAAGAGGCGAATGCTCGGCTCGACTTTTGCCAAAGCACAGGCAGCCAAAAAACCAATAACCGACCTCCAAGAATTGGGATTCTGTTGCGAAGGGGAAATTCCTATACACCAGAGAAGGTTGACTACGAAGGAATGAAGGGGAGATCGGAAGCCAGCATGAATGGCTCCCGAGTACAAGCAAAATCTGTTTTCCATTGAGTAATGGGCACAGAGTGCATTACTCGGATAAACGGCGAAGTCTTCGGGAAAATGAAGTCCAGGGTGCCCGAGTATCCACTCAAGCGTCGATTGATCGATTTCCGTAATCGCATCTGCTACGGAATCAGCCGCCTGACGCACCCCGGATGGGGGGGCTACGGAGACTCGCGCCACGTAGTCTCCATGGCTTATCGAAGGAAGGAATTCCTCCAAATCGTTAGATTCGGGGAGATCGCCGAACCTCGCAGGAGCGGGGGCCGGAGGAGGAGAAGGACGACGAGAGGTACCCTCAGAAGGAGAGTACCCCGCGGACTCAATGGTAGAGGAGGAAGGACTTGCAGAGGGTAAGCCCATGGCTTACCTCTGCGAAGAAGAAGATCGGAGAGAAGACGAGCGGCAGAGGACTCGGCCCGAGTTCTCTAACCCTCCCCTACACCTTGGAAGAATGAAAGCTGTGGGGCTGAGGCTTGCACGTGAAAGTTTCCCCCGGTCGAACTCCAGGCGCTATTTATAGGTCCACGACGTCGCCCTGATCTAACGGCCAAGGAACGTCAAGAGAACGGAACATCGGAAACGCGCCACATGCTTCCACCTGCCGCGCCGCTTCACCTCCGACACGGATCGCCATCCGAGTAACACTGGGTCGCAGTCGAGGCGCCATCATTAACTCCTGTCGCTTCACCTGGTGCCATCGAACGGCGGGAGTCGAAGTGACGCGCCGCCTCAGCGGCTGTCAGAAGCATTGAAAGTCACGCCACTCCCGTCGGCGATTACCACACCGGTTCGGCTCCAAGCGACGCCCGAGTCGGTATCTGAATTCATTTGGCCAAGCAGGGGCCTTGGTCCAGTACCTTCCACTCGGTTCACTCAAAACGCACCTAATGGAAGCTAGGGGGCCAATGATACGGGGCAAGCCCCTGAATTCGGATTCAAGCCCGAGGAGTCGGCCAGACCTCACTCGGCTCGCCCAAAGCGCAATAGCTGACTGCTTGACTGGTTCAATTTGGGGAACCGTCACTCGAATTACGACGAGTGTCGAGCCGTAGCGGACGAGGCTTCCTGAGTCCCTCGTCGGCATCGTTGTCCTGGGACTAATTAGACGAGTAAGTCGATGATCGTCACCGAAGGTCTGGTAAGGAAAGTCCAAATTCGGCAAGTCTTGCGGATCGCAAGGCAAGTACGCCCGAAAGACGGAAACTGCCATCGAGGGAAAGTGCCATGCGAAGACCCGAGGATTTCGGGATCGTGCGGGACGCGCTGGTAGAGGCCGAGATTCTTGGAGCCACAGCTAGACTCGCGAGGATCGTGGGCGATCAATCGCCGGAACGTGCCCCGATCATGGGCAACCAGGATTACCTCGCCTGAACCCTATATAAAGGGAAGCACCCTTCCCCGTAAAGAGGTAGGTAAAAAAAAATCCCTAGAGCGACTCTTTCATGCCATTCACCCTCTAACTTGAGCGTCGGAGTGTCTACCCGCCGAGGCTTCTCGCCTGCAAGTGACGAGACCATTCTCGGCTTATGCATACAGAGATTCTCGGTAGAAACAGCGGTGAAGGGTTATTTTCGCTGGGCTTCTCCTCGGATCCCGTAGATTCGAAAAGAAGCCGGGGGGCCAATGATACTGATAACCACCACCGACGTTGAACCCGGGTAGGGCCCACGAATAATGCCGACGATAAAGTCGTCAGGATTGACGACAAGGTCCTAGGCTAAAGATCTTTTCGTCCCCATGTAAGGAAACCCGAACTGCCCTTACCTTCTCCAAAACTGCATGCCTAACAAGGAAGGGCTCTGAGATCCCGAGTCGCGACAGCTCCTCCATCCTCAGCTGGCAATCGCCAGCTGCAACCCAAGAGATAACATCCGGTGATCACGCCCCTTACCTTGGGGCACCGGCTCTACAAGGAAATATGCATGGCTAACTAAGGCAGGGGGGAAAGCTTACCTGGTTGAGCCCCCCCAATAAAAACAAAGGAGACGCTTCAGACCAAGTGTGGACACCTAAAATTTCTAATGGGCCCATCCTCTGGTCGGCCCAACTCTTCTCCACCAAATGAAAATGCCCATTTAAATGATCCACCTAATAGACTTCTAAAAGCCCATTATCCAAGGCCCATTTCTCCCATGCATGGAGGTGAGCCTAAGAGAGCTCAACACCTCCCAAACGGTGATGCCAAAAATGGCAAAAAGGAGGCCTACGCATGCAAGGGGGCAGGGGGCTGGCTGAGGCCTTTTGGGGGTCTTTTCTAGAAGCTTCCAAGGGGAAGAAAAAGGCCTCTCTTGGAGGACCTAGCAGGCCAAGCAGAGAAGAGAAGGGAGAAGGGTCTCGAGAGCAGAAGAGAAGGGAGGAGAGGAGTCCTCTTCTCCAATAGTGGGGCTGCTGCGCTTTCTCCAAGGGGGCATCTGCAAGAGAAGTCAAGAAGAGAAAGAAAAGGTGAAGAGAAGGAGAAAAAGAGAGAAAGAGAGAGGAGAGATTTACTCCTTTTATGAAGAGTCTTGTCATGTAAGGAGAGAAAGAGAGGAGAGAAGAGTGAGATGGCGTGGGATTCCCTTCCTCCCCTCCTTTCTTTAAGTTTGTTTTTGTACTCTCTCCTTCTTCTTAGCAATAGAAAGGTCATGTCCATGTGTCCTCCATCTCCCTTTAATGTGTATGCTTGCCTCCTTTGCATTTAATGCTTGTCTCATTCCCTTCACATGTGGTATTGCTTTTGTTTTTTTTATTTGCCCACATGGAAGAGGTGGCTACGGATGATGAGGAACCACTACTTCATATGGTTGGTTTCCTCTCACCCAAAGAGCATACATGAGACCACTCTATATACTCCTACACCTCAATAAATGGGGTTTTAGAAGGAATAGAGCTTAATGGGCCTTATGTAAGCCCTCCATGCATGCATTAAGCTTATTGTTTTGCCTATTCATAAGAGTTTCTTTAACTGTTTAAAGCCTAAAATGGGGTCCCTAAACAGTCCCCTTGCTTGGCTTGGGCCGCCCCCTCCTTGGAGCCTACTTGGGCCCATGGTTTGCCTTTAAGAGAGGGGCCTTTTCTCACTGTTTAGGCCTTCCAAATGAGGTTTCCTCACTGGTTTTCAGCCTCCAAGATGCAGGTTTTCCACTGTTAGAATAGCCCCCTATGAGTGCATTTTGCCTTGAGGCATGGCCTCCTTTGCTAGCAAATGAGTTGGACAACTAATGTCCATGCTCAAAGCTTGGCATTGTGTTGCAATTGACCCCTTAAACTCCTGTTTTGACCCTCCTAAAGGACCGATTTTCACTGTTTTAAATAGTCCCCTCTAAGAGTTTTCATGATGGGATCATGTCCCTTTTGCAAGCCATGGGTTGAACAATCAATGTTCATGCCCAAAGCTTGGTATTTCATGGATTTGGGCCTATTAGATCCCTGTTTTGATCCTCTAAAGGGAGCGGTTCTCACTGTTTTGAGCGGCCCATTAAGGGATCTTGGTGTGTGGGGCGGATCTCCCATGCTAGCCAGGGGTTGGACAATTGATGTACATGCCCCCATGCTTAGTACCTATGGAGAGAGGCCCATTAAGCCCATGGCTGGCCCAAAACCGCCCTCCTCCCAAGAGAGGCCCACTTGCAATCCCGGGTTAGATAATGAAATATCTATACCCGGGTATGTGGGCCCATACGGGTTTTACCCACCGACCGGTGTTTGTGTGGTCATGGTGCCATCTCTCCCTTTGAAGGCTTGCCTTGGAGGGTGGCGTTATGTGCCATTCGGGTTATGTCATCATTTGGCGTACACCCTCTCTTTTGGTACCGTCTCCATTTCGGTGGGCGTGTACCGTGCTCTCCCTTATCAACCAAGATGAGGGGAGATGCTGCCGGATTCTCTCCAGGAGGGTCGAATCGGCAAGTGTCCTTTCAAAAAAAGTAGAAACCCCTAAAGTCTAATGGAGTGGCGCCAAATCGTGAAGAGAACCACGTTGCATACCTTTTAAAAGAAAAGAGCGAAGAGAGCCAATCAAAAGAATGTTCCATTATAAGGGCAACGAATAAGCAAATGAGAGCATTTCACGTTACACATGTTTTAAAAGAGCAAGAGATCAAATTTAAAAAAAAATCTTTTCATGATAAAAGTAAAAAAAAAAAAGGAAAATAAGCAAATGGGCCATCTCATGTTTTCAAAGGACCAAAAGTGAAACCCTTTCATGTTAAAAGAACAAATGGGCCATCTCATGTTTTCAAAAGACTAAAATGGAGCTCTTCTTGTGATAAAAGAACAAATAGATCATCTTATGTTTTCAAAAGAACAAAAGGCCCGAATGAGAACCTTTTTTTTTGTAATAAAAGAACAAATAGATCATCCCACGTTTTTCAAAAGAGCAAAAGACCGAGTCAAGATCATTTTCATGTTAATGAAAAGAATAAATGGGCAAATGGGTAAAAGGACTCAATCACATTTAAATAAAAGACCCGGCAACCTCGAAAAGGCATCGTGTCTGCTTATCTCTCCGGCTTAATTTTTGAGCTGCGCTTTGCACTGTTCATCGGATGTCTCCATACCAAGGCCATAAGGCTTTCTAATTTCTGGAGATTAATCAAGGGTTTTCCCTCCCAGAGGGATGTAATTAACGTCGGTGTGTTTAGGCAGCGGCGGGATTTTGGTCCAGGACCCGACACTTCACTTTCGTTTGACGAAGTCAAACGGTGCGCACAATAGACCTAAAGCCCCCCGACTCTCGGAGGTAAACCATTTGGTTGTCACTTTGGTGACTGGCACGCCCGCGCTGTGCGAATTGCGAATTCATCTCACGTCACCATTACTCGTGTAGCATTCGACGAGACTTGGATTCACAATACGCATGCACCCATGAGAACATGAGACAACATGATAAATAGAGAACTTAAAAAAATAATAATAATAATTGGGAAATTTTCCATTTCCACAGCGTGGCACGCCCGGTGAGACCAAGCTTCCCTTCATCTCTTCGCCAGAATAGAAAGCCCTGCGGCCTTATATAATTGATATTGACTATCATTTTGAATTGACTAAAAGGTACTAATTGACTGATGGCGGGAGTACGTTTCGGACCCCTCGTAGTCCAAGACCATGCGCGGCACGGCTACCTCGCAGTGCCAACCCGTTTCGGGAGCTTCCCTCCCATTGTCGAGTTCCCCAACTTCTTGGGGGTCGCATTCGTCGACATCCTACACCCAGAAGCCAAAAGGGAAGCCGGAGCTGAAGCCAGTCACGAAGCTTAACTCAAAGGGACCACTGAAGAGCTAAGCTACCACGTGCACCACGTGGAGCGCGGTAACCACAACAAGCCCAAAGGAAAAGAGGCCGACAAACAGATCACTGAAGCTGAGAACATCGTCACTTGTCGTGCACAAGTGTCTGCTTCGGGAAAAACTGTGCGGATTGGAGACTTGAGGATCCATCTGCAAGAAAAGAAAATTGAAGCTATAGCAAAACGGGTCGTGCCAACAGGACCCGTGGAGAACTCCTTCCAAGCTCTGGCGAATAGGGAAGAGATGTACAATACCTTCAAGGGCAAGTTGCCCCCAAAGCCTATCAAGTTCAAACAGGTCTGGCGACCTAAGAGAGTGAAGAAACTCAAGCCAGAAGAGCCCGCCCCCTAAGAGAAAACCCTCCAACAGAGGCGGCCGAGAAAAGGATCCCCGACTACCGTCGCCCACACAGAGGCTTTGGGGCTGGAATTCGTCAGGGGGGGGGGGGGGGGGGGGATATGCTTATGCCCGCTTCCACGACAAAAGAGCAGAACTGCGGAAGTGTGCTTACCTACCGCCGATAAGAGAAGACTCCCCTGAATCGATGATCTCAACCACCTGCGAGCGCCAGGGGGCAACAAGGGTCACATCCGACCATACCCCTCACCTCATGAACGCCCCTCTACGGCGTGAAAGGAGGCAAAAAGATCCAAGAGCTCCTCGGACGCCAGCCAGGAGCTTCACTGATGAGAATGATGTTCCATGCGGACATCGGCATAAGCATGCCGGGAGAGCTAAACCCCGGGTATCGGTCTTCGAAAGGCTATCTTTCCCTTCCCGCACTTCTCGGAGGGCTGAAAGGGACCAGAGTGGAAACATTAAGATATTTGCATGCCACATGGTCGGCATATGGGGCCGATATGGGGCATTGCCAGCCAATGATGAAGAGCTAGCAGAATTGGCAGACAGACCTGGTGCTATCACCAGGAGAAGAGCAGCGGCAGCAGCCTTGGCTGCCGCATATGGGCTTGAAGATGTGCCAACAACGCAAATGACGGCGGTCAGTGCCAATGTGGTCACCGCCCAGGGCAGTGGGGGCAATGATGATATTCCCCCATCGCCACCGCCGCCAGATGCAACTTCTGGGGGCACTTTGCAACAGATCCCTCTTGCTGCACCCATGGATCCAGCCATCATGGAATTGCTGCAGCAATACCAAGCTGAGATTGTGGAGCTCAAGCGCCAGATCAAAGGCAAAGAGACTGAGGGACATGTATCCCGAGCAGCGGAGGGCTCAGGAGAGACCCCCCAAGGGACCGTAGGGTCAATTGAAGCCTCGGCCCAGCGTGCTGTCGTGCGGACAGTGAATGAACAACCGCAACAGTCATCTATGGCTATAGCCCAGCAACAGCGGACACAGGCCCAGTACACCCCCTGCAGCCGCAGCTCTTCCAACAACAGCAGCATCCACAGTCCCTTCTACAACAACAACAACAACAGTCTTTGCCTGCCCACATGCCTGAGCAGCGATTTGAAAATCAAGAGTTGCCCCCGGTCCCCCCGGTGGCTATCATCAATACGCCAAATAACTAGCCGGGCCACTTCTACCCCCAGCAAGTGGACCCCACCACCATTAGTAAATTGATGTTGGAACAGATGATTGATATGAGACTCGTCGAACGGGGCGACGGAGAACAGATGGCCTTTGATGCATATAGGGTGCCCTACCCTGCGCACCATGCCGCAAAGAGGTTGCCCCCGGGCATTACCAAACCTCCCAAGTTTGATAAATTCAATGGGCGAGGGTCGCCAAAAGAGCACATCGCATACTATATTAATGTGATGGGTGATCTGGCAGCCGATGAATCTTACCTGTTGAAGTTCTTCGGCTCCTCTCTAACAGGCCTGGCATTCGAATGGTATTCCAGTCTTCCAGCGGGGTCCATCTCTGATTGGACCGACATGCAAAAGAAATTCAGAGAGAGATTCTATATTGCTGAGAGGGAGGTAACAGTTGCTGAGCTCTACGCAACCAGGCAAAAGGGTGATGAGTCCGCACTGGACTATATCCAGAGGTACAGGAACCTCAGCATGAGGTGCAAGCGTCCTCCTCATCAAGAAGATGTAGTTCAGATCTACAAGCAAAATCTGAAAAGAGAGCTGCTTGAAAGAATGATCGGAGTAGAGACCCGGTCATTTGACAGGCTGAACAACATGGTGGCAGAAATAGAGGCCTTCTTGGTCAAGTACCCCACCAACTCATTCGCCAATCAAAAGACCAAGTCAGCCGATAAGAAGCCTGCGGGGAAGGAGGTCCATGCAGTGGATCTCAAATCATTTGAAAAGCAAAGAGATGAAGGCGAGGCGGCAGCCGGAACCTCCAGTAACAAAACTGAACCAAAAAGAAAGGTCATCCCCTTTCAGGATAAGATGAGGAAGTTGTACTCTTTCCCCAAGGAAAAGACCAAAACACTGTTCGACTGGGGTCTCAAATACAACAAGATTACCCTGCCAACACCGAAAAGGCCTGATCAAGCGGCGAAGAAGGATGACCCCCGGTACTGTCTGTACCACCAGATCCTGGGGCACCCTCTCGAAGACTGCTATGTGTTCAAGGACATCATGGAGTCTTTGATCAAGAAAGGAGAATTGCAGATGGGGGACTATAAAGTTGATCTGCC
The DNA here is from genome assembly GCA_014218235.1 of Colocasia esculenta. Taxonomy (NCBI): domain Eukaryota; kingdom Viridiplantae; phylum Streptophyta; class Magnoliopsida; order Alismatales; family Araceae; genus Colocasia; species Colocasia esculenta. Next base: position 124,789,939 of record CM024762.1, read on the forward strand.
CCAGCCGCATGAATTGCCCGCCCGGCAAGCTGGAGCTAACATGATCTCCATATATCAACAGCTACCGAAAGAAGTCTCCGAGGCCAGCACGGAGAACACCTATAAGAGTCTTATCCTCACCCCAAGCAGGGAGCAGGAAGAGTGGCAAAAGGTGCCCACTAAAGTAAAAAAGAAGCCAAAAAAGAAGCCAGCTCCGAAAGTGCACATTCGGGGTGTGACACCTCAGCCACCGGCACCAGTGGTCACCCCAGTTTGGCACCCAATAGAGCCCAGGGTCGTCATTCAGAGGAACCCTGGCAATAGAAGGCGTCGAACACCTCTCCCTCTGTACGGGGGAGGCAGTCCTTCACTCGAGCGGCTGCAGGCGCTAATTGATGAATTAGATGAATATGAGCAACCAAACAGATACCCTGTTCAATTGCAAGAGTATGTCCCATGGGAGGAGCTAGAGAAGCTGACCTTGGAGGCACCTGCCGAGCAAGAGACATCTCAACCTCGAGAAGATCTGTTCTGGGGGCAAGAGCCAATAAAACAAAAGAAGAAGAAGAAAAGATCCAAGAAAAAGAAAGTGGTGGCAACCCTCTCATGCAACACCATCTCCTCCCTGCTAAGCTTGGGGGAGCACTGTGAAGAAGAGGAATTCTACCCCTCCCCGAATGATGTCAACTAGGTCGGGGCTTCAGGTCAAGAATTCATAACAAGATCTGGAAGAAAATTGGGACGCTCCCCTCTGGCAAACCAAAACATCACTTTCCGTGGAGAGCCCTCTTATGAGATACCAGAACCTGAGGTTCGAGGGACGCAAGTTCCACCACCTCTGGGGCTCTATGTCAATGAAGAGACTGGGGGCACGGTCCCATCTTTCGCTAAATTCCTGGCAGTAGAAGAGAAGGCAAAGGCATTGCCCAAGCCCCTAATAGCACAAAAGAAGCCCGATAATGAGAAAAATGGACCGGTCAGCAGACCCCAGGCCAAGAATAGTGAAGATGACAAAGGAAAGTCAAAGCTAGATGATGTTGGGGCGGAAGACCGAATCATCAAACTGCTAAAGAAGATCCCTACACGGTTCAGTGTTTGGGAAATCTTGTCGTTAAGCGAAGAGACCAGAAAAGCACTGATCATGGCCTTGCAGGCTCCAGCACCATATGAGACCTACCTTGCAGAGATATGGGTGGAGGCTGCCGTGGCTGATGCAGCGTCCATCACATTTGCCCCGGAGGACATGCTCCTCCCCATGGCAACTCACAATAGACCACTCTACATGAGGGGGCAGTTGAATGGACTATCCCTGAATAGAATTCTGGTAGATCCCGGAGCAGCAGTCAACATTTTGCCGTACAAGATCTACCAAAAGTATCACTTCAATGTGCACCTCACCTCCGTGCATGATGTCAGAATAGCTGGTTTCAACCAGAAGTTCGAGGTACCACTAGGGGTTGTGGAGCTCGACTTGGTTCTGGGGGACTTCAGAACAAAGGTCCAATTTCATGTGATCAACGCAAGCACGTCCTATAAGGCCTTGTTGGGTCGGCCTTGGCTCCACCAAAACGGAGTAATCCCATCAACCTTGCATCAGTGCATCAAATACGTAAAGGAAGGGCAGGAGCAAAGGGTTTTTGCCGACGCCCACCCATTTGAAGTGTATGAGTGCCACCTCCTTGATGCTGATTTGTATCAGGAGCAATCGAAAACTCAAACCCCTTATGAGTGGTTTCCACCGGAACACTCAGAAATTCAAGCCCCCCAAGGGGGCAAAGCAAAAGAAGTCACCCCTGATGATGAGTGGTTCCCACCACCACCGCCAGGGGTCACTGTTGAGCAGCATACATCAACAGAAAAGGTGGAGGTGCAGTCATGTGACGCCCCAGTTTGCAGGCGTGATTCTACTCCACAAATGAATGAAAAGGAGTCAGAATTCATCCTGGTCCCAGAGGGCCTCACCAAGCCAGCCGCCGAAATAGATTGTCAAATAGTAAGGGCATTGAAGACCATGGTGATAGCCCACCCAGGAGGTCGCTTCATAGTCTTCTACGCGGCTGGAGAGCAACCAATGAGAAGGAATGATGATTGCAAAATCCCTGAAGAGACTGGAGATCCCTTGGTTCCAATCATAGGATTCCCAGACATGTCCGATACAGTCGTCAGACTGGCCAGAAGTCAGCAAATCCCTCTTCGACAGCAGCTCAGTCAGAGGGAGATGTTCAGAAAGCTATGGTACCCTCCAAACATGGACAGGGACCTGTTAAAAATCACTCAGCACCCAGGACTCGGCTGGTCACTGGGAGAAAGCTATACCGTTGGCATGGTCAGCATAGCCAGCCAAACAGAAGAGAACCCTTCAGGGGTGGTTTATGACGACTACCCTGAAGAAAGAAGCATAATGGAAATGGCTACGAATGCAAATGACAAACCTCCCCAGGGGGCAGCAGCGTTCCCCACCTGCACTCCTGTGGAGTCTCTTGCTACCCAAGCACTCCTGACAGCCAGAGAAAACAGACACAATGGAGCAACGCTGCTAGGCCCTGCAAGCTCAGAAGAGATAAGAGAGTAGGAAGCGATAACAGATGTTCCCTCGAATCCGAGTCAAGGGGCCCAGCAAACCAAAGAACCCGAAAAGAATATGCTGACTGAGGCTCAGCAAAGAGAATACATGGAAGTGCTAGAAGCAGAAGCTGATGAAGAGGGCTTCGTGACCTTCAGCCGGCACCGAAAGAATTTGAAGACGGTGGCCAAGCCACAGTCGATGAGCTGGTGGAAGTGAACCTCGGCACAAAGGAAGATTATAGGCCGACCTTCTTAAGTGCCCTCATTCCAGAAGAAGAGAAGCAGCGATATATTCTGCTGTTAAAAGAGTTCCGAGATTGTTTTGCCTGGAACTACAAAGAAATGCCAGGACTCAGTCCCGATGTGGCACAGCACATCCTGGCAATTGACCTGAAAATTGAACCGGTCAAGCAATCTCCTAGAAGGATGAGACCGGAATTGATCAAAAAAGTTTGCGCTGAGGTGGACAAGTTAATAGATGTAGACTTTGTTGAAGAGAACCAGTATACTACCTGGCTGGCAAACATCGTCCCGGTCAAAAAGAAAAATGGACAGATCAGGATCTGTGTAGATTTTCGAGATCTGAACAAGGCTTGCCCAAAAGATGACTTCCCGGTGACGATCACTGAAGTGATGATAGATGCGACCACCGGACATGAGGCCCTGTCATTCATGGACGGGTCATCTGGCTACAACCAGATATGGATAGCCGAACAAGACAGGGTGCACACTGCCTTCAGGTCACCCAAAGGGATCTTCCACTACAAAAGAATGCCATTCGGTCTCAGAAATGCCGGGGCAACCTATCAAAGAGCAATGACAAAAATCTTTGATGAGCTGCTCTATAAAAAGGTGGAGTGCTACATTGACGACTTGGTGGTCAAAACCAGAAAAAGAGAAGACCATTTGGCCGACCTCAGAGTCGTCTTCGAAAGGCTGAGGCGGTATGAGCTGAAAATGAACCCGATGAAGTGCGCCTTCGGGGTATCTAGTGGCAAATTTTTGGGCTTCATTGTCTGGTATAGGGGAATAGAAATAGACCCTGTCAAGATCAAGGCAATCCAAGAGCTGCCGCCGCCAAAGAATCTGACCGAGCTCAGGTCATTACAAGGACGGCTGGCCTACATTCGTAAGTTTGTCTCAAATTTGTCTAGGCGATGTCACCCCTTTCACAAATTGATGGGAAAATATGTTCCTTTCCAATGGAACCAGGAGTGTCAGCACTCCTGGATCAACTGAAAATGTACCTGAATACTCCGCCAGTGTTGGGTGCTCCAATAAAAGGCCGTCCTCTCATCCTGTATATAGCGACTACAGAACACTCCTTGGGAGCTATGTTGGCGCAAGAGAATGATGAGGGAAAAGAGCAAGCCCTCTATTACCTCAGCCGAAGGTTAGTAGGGGCAGAAGAGAGATATTCTCCGATTGAGAGAGTATGCCTAGCCTTGGTGTTTGCAGCCAAGAAGATGAGACATTATATGCTGTCATATGAGGTTAGGTTGATCTCCAGGGCCGACCCCGTCAAATATATACTCTCTCAACCAGCGTTGAAGGGGAGAATAGGCAAATGGGCTGTCATCTTGATGGAATTTGACATCAAATACATCCCCCAAAAGGCAATCAAAGGGTAGGCGGTAGCTGACTTCTTTGTAGCTCACCCTGTACCAGAAAATTCTCCGCTCGTTATAGAGCTACCAGAAGATGAGACCCTTGAAGTGAACCAGTTGCAAACAGCCACCTGGCAGCTGTATTTTGATGGGGCCTCAAGAATAGAAGCGTCGGCACATGGCAAAGCAAGAGTCAGAGCGGGAGCAGGTATCGTCCTGAAATCGCCAGAAGGAGAGGTTACGCATACCTCTTGTTCGATTAACAAGCCATGCACTAACAATGAGGCTAAATATGAGGCCTTGATTATTGGCTTGCAAGTGGCCCTCTTCATGAATATAAAGGTGCTGCAAGTCTTTGGCGATTCAATGCTAATCATCAAACAAGTGCAAGGGGAGTTTGATGTCAAAAAGCCGGAGTTGCTGCCATACCACCGAAAGGCGAAACGACTATTGTCAAAATTATATCAAATAGAAATAGTGCATGTGGGCAGAAGCAGGAATGCACAAGCTGACGCCCTAGCAAAATTGGCTAGCTCTTTGGCGGTGCCACCAAATGAGAAGCTAGAAGTCATTGTCATGAATCGGCGGCAAGTCCCCAGCATGATAGAAGAAGAGTCTGAAAATGAAGAGAGCGGCCAAGAAGAAGTATCTGCGGCTGAAGAGATCATGCAAAAGGACTGGAGAGAGCCCTTGCTGCAATGGTTCGAACACCAGCAATTGCCCTCACAAAGAGAAGAAAGGATCAGGCTGATCCGAGTAAAGGACTCGTATGAATTAAGAGGCGGAGTTCTATTCAGAACCATGGCGGACTCCAAGAAAAAGATCTTGCTGAGGTGCCTATCACCTGAAGAGGTCGAGAAAGTCATGAAAGAGGTACACGCCGGAACCGCTGGAGCCCATCAGGCCGAGCCAAAGATGAAAATAGAAATCAAAAAGCTCGGCTATTACTGGCCAACCATGTTTGAAGATTGTGGCAATTTCGCCAAAATGTGTCACAAATGTCAAGAGCATGCGGTCATCCCAAGGAGGCCTCCCATACATCTGCATCCAACCATTCCAAGTTGGCCATTTGCACAATGGGGTACAGATGTTGTGGGCCCTCTACCACCATCTTCATCAGGGTGTAAATACATCCTGGCTATCACCGACTACTTCTCAAGGTGGGCCGAAGCCGTGGCGTTAAGAGAAGTAACAGGGGAGTTGGTGGCACGCTTCGTGCAACGAAACATCATCTTCAGATTCGGCAGTCCGGACCGAATCATATCAGACAATGGAACACACTTCAAGAATCAGAAGGTGTTCAAAATGGCCGCAAAATACAGAATAGACTGGAGGACCTCCACTCCCTACAATCCGCAAGCCAACGGCCTGGCGGAAGCTTTTAATAAGACATTGTGCACATTGTTGTCCAAAACAGTCAGTGCCAACAAAAGAGATTGGGAGGACCGGATGTATGAAGCCTTATGGGCCTATCGGACCATCTATAAGACACCAACAGGCTGCTCACCTTTCTCCCTGGTGTACGGTTCAGAAGCCGTGGTTCCGGTAGAATTGGAAGTGCCATCTCTCAGGGTGGCCATTCAGCAAGGGCTGGCTCCTGAGAATCAGACCAATATTGAAAGAAGGCTCGAGGAACTTTCCGATTTGGAAGGGAAAAGATTGAGAGCTCAACAGAACATCCAAGTATACCAGGTCCGCATAGCACGCGCCTTCGACAAGCTTGTCAAGGGTCGTGAATTCAAGAAAGGGGACTTGGTAATGGTCAAGAAGAGAGAAGTCATGGCTGGCAACCCAAAGGGGAAGCTGAACGTGAATTGGACTGGGCCATACGTAGTGCAAAGAGTCTATGAAGGCGGCGCCTACGTCCTGGTCAACCATCGGGGTGAAATACAATTCTCACCCCTCAACGGAAGGCACCTGAAGCTGTATCATGCATGTCATCCAGACTTCAATGGCTGACACCATGGGCAGCAAGAGGCTGAACAAGAGATAGACGTGATCAACTTGTTCGATGAATGAAGAGCTCGATGGTTACAAAAGAACTGTTGCATTTGCAACAGCAGGGAGCTTCTACCCTCAACTCTCCCATCATAAAAAAAAAACAACAACAACACAAAACAAAACAAGAACAATCAAAAAATGACAAAACACTAAACCCTTAAACCCTCGGGACGATAGTTACCAATGACGAAGAGCCAAAAGAGAAATGCAAAAAAATGGCATGCATTGCATGGTAAAAATAGAGAAGAGGCAGCCATGCCGCTAGCCGGACCATGGCTCTGAGGCGACGAATGTCCCAACCAAATTTATGACACTTTTGTGATTTCCGCTGATTTCTGAGGGGAGGACAATGAAAGGAGTCTTCCGTTTCAATTAGCATATCGCGTATCCATGAGCTGTGTGGAGGATGTTCGAGTTTTATGTATTTCTCCTCGCATGAAAAAGATCTCTTAAAAAAAGGGAGAAATAAGAAATTCGTGTTTCTTAAACACACACAAGCAAAAATAAATGAATAAAATCAAAAGACTTAAATGAGAATTATATGCTTCAGTATGCATGAATAGTCGTCGTTTAATTAACCTGACTCGTACCATCTTTCATGGGCAGGGATTTCTGAAGCTGATGACAGCTACAAGTTTAAGAGATCGACGTCATTCAAAACAATGAAGTCCCACCGGCGTTGCGCCAATGCAACACGAGGCCGCATCGGCAATGGGTTGCGAAATGGGAAAGCGTCAACAAGCTCGAGCGGCCGACGTTGGTCAGGACGTTGGCAAATTATGCTAATATCCTCATACCCCTTTAAAAAAAAGAAGAAAAGAGAAGGAGGCTAAAAATAGAGATGCCTCGTCAGACTTGTCCACTGGGCAAGGGTAAAAAAAAAAGACCAAAACCCGGCTATGGTGAAAACCCGCAAAGGGCGCCATGGACAAAATCGGGTACCCCGCTACGTGAAAACCCGAAAGGGCGCGTAGGCAAAAGCAAGAGGGGATCGAATTGGGCGAAAACCCGAAAGGGCGCCCAATCCGATAATGAGAAATCCAAATAAAAGCAAAGCAAGAAATGAATGAAGACAAGTGTCAAATTCTAATAGACACGAAAGTTAGAGAACAGAAGGCCGTCACCCTGACGGTACAATAGAAGGTCGTCGCCCTGACGGTGGAATAGAAGGCCGTCGCCCTGACGGTAGAATAGAAGGCCGTCACCCTGACGGTAGAATAGAAGGTCCGTCGCCCTGACGGTGGAATAGAAGGCCATCGCCCTGACGGTAGAATAGAAGGTCGTCGCCCTGACGGTAGAATAGAAGGCCGTCACCCTGACGGTAGAATAGAAGGCCGTCGCCTTGACGGTGGAATAGAAGGCCGTCGTCCTGACGGTAGAATAGAAGGCCGTCGCCCTGACGGTAGAATAGAAGGCCGTCACCCTAACGGTAGAATAGAAGGCCGTCACCCTGACGGTAGAATAGAAGGCCGTCGCCCTGACGGTGGAATAGAAGGTCGTCGCCCTGACGGTAGAATAGAAGGCCGTCACCCTGACGGTAGAATAGAAGGTCGTCGCCCTGACGGTAGAAAGAAGGCCGTCACCCTGACGGTAAAATAGAAGGCCGTCACCCTGACGGTAGAATAGAAGGTCGTCACCCTGACGGTGGAATAGAAGGCCGTCGCCCTGACGGTAGAATAGAAGGCCCTCACCCTGACAGTAGAATAGAAGGCCGTCGCCCTGACGGTAGAATAGAAGGCCGTCACCCTGACGTAGAATAGAAGGTCGTCGCCCTGATGGTAGAATAGAAGGCCGTCACCCTGACGGTAGACTAGAAGGCCGTCGCCCTGACGGTAGAATAGAAGGCCGTCACCCTGACGGTAGAATAGAAGGCCGTCACCTTGACGGTAGAATAGAAGGCCGTCATCCTGACGGTAGAATAGAAGGCCGTCATCTTGACGGTAAAACAAAAGGCCGTTGCCTTGACAGCAAAAGTTCCCGTCATATCAACAGTGAATAGTCAATAGAAGGCCGTCATCTTGGCGGTAAAATAGAAGGTCGTTAGCTTGATAGCAAAAGTCCCTATCATATTAACGGTTACCACGCGGCAAAGGATCCCGTCATCCGGATGGTTACCAGGCGGCAAAGGTCCCGTCGTACAGCCAACCAGCAGATAACCTATGGTACTAAAAAAAAAACAAATAAAAAAAGAGGCTAAAAATATAGATGCCTCGTCGGACTTACTTGGGCTATTCTTCCAAGTAAGGGTAAAAAGGACTAAAACCCGGTCATGGTGAAAACCCGCAAAGGGCGCCGTGGGAAAAATCGGGTACCCCGCTACACGAAAACCCGAAAGGGCGTATAGGCAAAAGCAAGAGGGGGTCGGGTTGGGCGAAAACCCGAAAGGGTGCTCAATTCGATAATGTGAAAAAATGAATGAAAGAAAAGAAATAACGAATAAAAAATTGCGCACACAACAACAAAGCACTCAGAAAGAGCATTGGTATCCAAAATGAAACATTTCCCATTGATAGCAAAATGGAGCTACAAAGTCATCGAGGCAATGCCCCGAAGATAACAAAAGCAGCAAAAGTGGATAGAGTACAAAGTGCCTCAGGGCAGATCCCGGAACAACTCCTCCAGCGACAGGATCCCTACATAAAGAGAAGACATTCTCTCCCTCAGATTTTCTTTCTGGGCTCGAACTTCCAACAGTGTCTCCTCGGCCAAAGCAACCCTACCATCGTCAATAGAAATTGCTTGCTCTTGCTCTGCACGAGAATCGGCAAGGGCGTTCCGTTCGGCTCTCGCGGCAGCCAGCTCAGCTTCCAAGTTGGTTATCCTAGAATCCAGGATCGCCAATTCTTCATCATATCCTCCGACAAGAGACCGATGATGTTCTCGATCATCGTGCAGGGGTTTCAATACCGCTTCACAGTTGGCTTGTTGCACTTCCATGGCCGCAAGCCTATCAGGCAATTCATTCTGAAGATAAGTACGCCGCTTCAAGAGCTTGAGTAGCATAGTAACTCTGCTCGCCCAAACGGTCAATGGGCACCCCATGAGGACCAGAATCCCTGTCATTCGGTCCGCAACAGACTTTACAGTTTCGTAAGGTACATTCGGGTTCTCCTGTACCATCGAACGTAGTCCAGATAACTGTTGCCGGACCATGGCATCAGACTGGAAAAGGCCCCCACAGGGCGCAACAGCTGGCACTTGGAATTCCACCTGGGCATCCACGTCCGCCCACAAGCTTGCGTCCACCTCGTCGGAGCAAGAGGGCAGTTCGGCCGAAAGAACACTAACAGTAGTCAAAGGGAGGTCGCGGGTATCACCCACTGCGGCTGAAGTAGTGACGGTCCCAGCAAGAGTCATCCCTCCATCAGGAAAGGTGGGCACAACTAAAGTAGCCGGCACCTGAGGAGGAAACCCGGGGAGATCACCGGAAGAGACCTGGGGGAGACTCACCTCTTCCCCGGGCGCAGACTCCTCAACCGTACATGGCACATCAGGGGTCAATAGAAAATCTGAGTCTGTTTTCTCGGTATCTATGAGATCGACGCCAACTGTCGGTGAGGATTCCTGCACGAAATCAGAGGGGACTTTGTGAGCCACTCGCATGCAAAAAGGCCTACACCGCAAAAGCAAAAGACTGGTGCTCACAAGGGTAAGCTCATGAGAAGCAGCAACATCTGAGCCAGCACTATCAGCAGGGGACTGCTCCACGCTGCTAGCGGAATCTTCCCCTATGTCATCAAGCGCAGATATCCTCTCCTTCCTCAACCCTTTTAATGGGCTCCGTTCTAGTGAAAGGCTGGTGCTCGAAGAAGAGGAAGCGCAAACATTGTCCTCGTTCGGGGAACTATCCGAAGAAATAGTAACCGGGCTCTGTGATTCCTCCGAAGAAATAGCGCGACCGCCTTGGCGAATTTTCATGAGGGCCTGTCTACCGGCAGCACGACCGCTCACTTGAAAGGGACCGGATGGTTTCTTAGCCCTCCGAGCTATAACTTTCGTAGCTGAACGCTTGCCCATGGCCTTGGCCTGAGAAGAGGCGGTAGCTACAGCTGACAAAGGAAAAGATAAGTCAGTAGTAAGGGAAAACAAAAGATGGCCCCACGAGCGGCCTAGGACCGAAGTTCTGCCGCGACCCTGACCTGCCGCCGGGATGGATGGTACACTGGGGGGTACGATAGATGGCATTTGACGGTCCTGCTCTTCAATGGAATGTTCAGCTCCCGAAAAGGCGTCACCTAATGTCAACAGAAGGAATAGACAAAGTGAAAAGACAATACCAAAAGGGAACCAAGATAAGCCGAAGGCTACCTGAGGGAACAACAGGTTCTCGCTGCAGGGAGAACTCCTCAAATGAGGGTATTGGCGGACCCTCTGCGGAGCTGGGCTCTGGGGGAGATTCTTCCTTCCTCTTCTTTGAAACCCGCTTAGCCTTGGCAATGCTGGTCGCCATACTGGACCTCCGCTTTGGTGGCTTCTCTACGGGAAGACGGAAGAGAATCTTTTCATCGGCAAAATAGACCGGCTTCTTAACCTTCATTATGAGCTCATGGTATTTCCGTCGTCGGTCACTGGCTGAGGGATCTAAAGGAAAAGAGAAAGGGTAAAAGAACGAAGAGGCATGATAAGAAAGCAAGGGACAACAAACCCCGAAGGAAAGAGGAATACCTGCTATGCCTCTGTAAAAGCGACTCAGAGGCCAATATGTGTGTACGTTCTGTTGCGCCCGGGAAGCTGCCTCCCGAATCAGCCAGCATACGTCATTGATTCTGCAGCAATCTTCGGCAAAAATGGCCAATTCGCTTTGGCCAATAGAAGATAGAAAATAATGAAGGCTGAGGGAGTCCATGCCCCCAACCGTCTGCATAATGGAAGCTATGTGCAGCTCTTGTTCCAGAATCATTTCATGATTTGCTTCAACTGTCAGGCTGTGAGAGTGAAGCAGTACAAAGAGCCAAGAAGTGTGCTCATAGCGAGTGTGGTCAAGATCAGACTGCGCTCGGAATGCTCTATAAGGGAAAGTGGCATCAACTTCCCCACTCTGAGACACCACGGTCGGGCGGACCTCTTCAATAGGCCACGGTTGCGCCACGGCCAACCGTTCCGAACTGACACTGCAAAGACGACGCAGAGTCGCTGAGAATTTATCCTTTGCAACCTTCGGCAGAGTCAGTGAAGGAGGAGTATCCCTTGCTTAGCTGAAAGCCTTGCCTGTAAGTAGCGGTTAACGGCCTTGTGTCGTTGGATTTCAACCGCATCAAATGGTCCCTGTCTATGTCGATGACCGGTTCAGCCTGCAGCCTCAGGATCTGGCGCTCTGCCACGTCCCAACATTCAGTTTTGCAAGCTCTGTAAAATCCGGTATGGGCATTCCACCATTTCACGTACTCGGAAGTAACGCGGGGCGTGCGACCCGGCATGGGTACCCGGAAGGTGGACGGGTCAAAGCGATGAAAGAAGTCCCACCATCTGCGAGCTTGATCAACAATCTGGGCTCCTGCCACCGCCCGAGCCGGCACATCAAACTTGGCCGATGAGGAGGGAATGTGCTGATCATATCCAAAATTTCGGCTAAACCGAAATGGATAATAGGGCTCTAAATAGACAATGCTCCCCCGGCAGAATGTCAATACGCTGGGCCAGATAGACAGGGCCCAATCTCTAAGCTCTGGCTCCAATAGTGATCTGGTCAACCTCTGGCCACTGGACGGATGCACATAGCTCTCAACCACGCTGTCAGTACACTCTCGATAGCGGTTGGCCAACGGACTAGTATGACTAGCCAAATGCCAAAAATGGATTGTCCCGGGGGAATCAATTGGGATGCTTGTCAACTTCCCCCGAATTTCAAAAAGCTGAGCAGTGGTGGACTGAGGCTCCGCGCTGGAAAACTCTAACATCCTCGGGAACAACCGAGGAGATTGAAGGGATCTCGGAGCAAACTCTGGAAAGAGGCTGCACGCCCATGCACTGATAAAGTGCCAAGGGCCAATCACGCGGTGGTGCCGCGGAAAAGAATGGTGATGCAATTCGCCTAGGGCTCGGTACACCAGACATAGGGCAGCTGGGCACAAAGACAATTTCACACCCCAAGCCATCTGGCAGGCAGGGTATATGACTTCTGGGCGGAGAATGGTTTCGTCTCCCACCGGTAGAGCGAAAGAACAGATCCAGTACGTCAAATAGGCCGCACAGTGGGTGTGCGGATCAGCATTTGTCGGATTTGGCCCCTCAAGTCGATCTTTAGAATTGATTCTGGAAGGGTCACCTTCTGACGGCCTGGATTTCTCTTGGCAACGGCCACGCCAGCACAGGCGAAATCTTCGTACCGCTGCTGGTTGAAAAGAAGTAGGTCAACCATACATGCAGGCTGATCTCCTCCGCGCCTTTTCTTTGCCCGGCCGGCACTGCAAGTAAGACTCAGGTGGCGATATGCCTTCATCAGATATCTATATGAGTAGCCCAAAGAGTACCGACCCTGGCCGTCAGTCCTATCCTTCAAAAGATCTGAGAGGCACCTCCTCGTAGGGTTCTCCATTGATAGGCAGGCCAGTCAACTGATGCAAACTCCATAGATCTAATGAGGTCTCCCCTTCAGCCGTGTAAAAGGTGTTGAAACCGGGACAAAAAAACCTCTGCTAGTCCACAACAAAGGCCTTTGACAGAGGATACCGGTAAAGGCCGAAATATGCTGTAGGTAGACGCCCGCAGTCATCAAGATCGGTGCATAATGCTGAAGTACGAACTCAGTAGCTTCCACAACAAAAGAACGAAAGTGATGGGCATCTGCTGCTCGCAGGTCCCGAACCATCCAACGCCAGTTGATGTTTGAAACGGATGGCCAGGCAATCCAGTAGAAAGGCTCATCTCTGTAGCCCATTTCAACGGAAACAGAAACAGCCCAAAAGACGGCCGCTCTCAGTTCACGCGGCCCGCCGAATTGTCCCACCTTGCTGGGGGTAAAAGTAGGGGCACGGGTAAGCCTGTTGTTGGCAGGGTTCAGGTCCCCCAGCCCTAAAATAGCAGCCCACCGAAAGAGATTGGCGTCGAGCTGGCATCAAGTCTTGACTCATCCATGGTATCTGCTTCATCATCAGAAGAGTCGGCTATCATAGCAATTCTATCATGGCCTTGACTTAGCCTGGGAAAGTCCTCCCACGACACCAGTGGACACCTTCCAAACGCCTGCACCGCCAGCACGGGGTTGAGCAGCCATGATGTCTGCAACAGAAAAGGGAAGCCATGTTAATAGATTGATCAAGAAAATTCGGCAGCACCTCCCCTTGTCAAGCGTACAAGAGGGGGTTCGTTCGGGTACTCATCCCGCACTAGGCGAGACGGCCCAAAACAAGACATGCTAGCATGTCAAATGGCTCTCCGGAATCGCTGCCATCCCCAAAGGACCACCCTACGGGGGGAGCGACCCAGTGCCTGGCTGCAGTCAAAGAACCCACCTGAATGTCAACGTGGGAAGAGACCCGTACAAGTGGGAGCCCCGCCGATTCGAATCGGGTCCCCACCAACAAAGAAAAAGATGGCAGCCTCGGACCTAGAGCGTCCTCCTCGGCTCCCTAGAGGCTCTGGGCCCCGCTAGAGCTACTCTAAAGCGTCAATGTCTCGCAAGCTAAAAGCGACTCTGTTTAGGACCCGCCTACTCTAAATGGGCCCCTATTAATAGCTAAAATTCAGAAAAAACCCTTTTGGCGGTCCTACAAGGGCATTGGGCCCGCTCTACCCGCCCAATGGAAAGAGACAAATCGAAACAAAAAAAGAACCTCGACTGGAGGGGTTTTCCTCACAGTCCCCTAGCGGCCCTGGGACCTACTGGGCCTCCCCCTTCGGTTTGGGTCGGAGGCTCTGGGCCCCGCTAGAGCTACTCTAAGCGTCAAGTCTCGCAAGCTAAAAAGTGACTCTGTTTAGGACCCGCCTACTCTAAATGGGCCTTTTGGCGGTCCTACAAGGGCATTGGGCCCCGCTCTACCGCCCCCAATGGAAAGAGACAAAATCGAAACAAAAAAAAGAACCTCGAACTGGAGGGTTTTCCTCACAGTCCCCTAGCGGCCCTGGACTACTGGGCCTCCCCCTTCGGTTTGGGTCGGGGAAGACCCCATCGAACACACAGACACACAGCGTTCCCTTGTACAAGAGGGCCCCCATGGCCTCAAAGAACACCCAGTCACTGGTCCCCCTCTTGGACCCTGTACCCCCATGCAAAAAAAGACGAATAGGAAGGGGGAGATGGGCATGCAAGCCCTACATCAGCCACTGTCGGCATCCCTCTCGCTGGATCCCGGCCAGAGCACCACCCAACGCCTTGACCCCTCACCGGCGTTACAAAAGGGGTAGGACAAAAAAAACCATACAAATGGACCGACGACATTGCTGGAGCCCTACCGCCGTGCGCCGCCCTAGTCAGAAGACCACTCCTCGGTCACCGTCGAAAGCTAGAAACCTACCGTGCCGCTCCCGGAGCACGACGTCGTCTTTGCTCTCAGACCACGGCAGTCGCGCCTCGTCGTCGATGATCACCGCACCCCCCGGTCGTCGCCGGAGCAAACCACCGTGCCCGCACCGCGCCGCAGTCGCCTACTGCCCCGTCGCCGTCGACTGCTGCCCGCGTCCTCGCTCGCCGTCGTCCACGCCCCGCACCGCGCCGCAGCTGCCTGTCGTCTGTGCCCCCCTCGCCGTCGACTGCGCCTTGCGCCGCGTCGCCACCGTCCGCGCTCCACGCCGCCACGACCGCCGCGCACGCCTCCGCCGGCGCTGCATTCTCCTCGGCCGAAAGGGGGAAGACGGGAGGAGGAAGACAAAGGGAAGGGGAAGAGGCTCGCGAGAAGAGAGAAGAGAGAAGAGATGGAAGAGGAAGAAGAAGAGGTGCGGCGCGCCTTTTGAGGAAAAAGGGGGGGAAGAGATGGACGGGACCCTCCGGTTCGCGCGACTCGCCCGAACCGGCCCGCGGTCCACGCCGACCCAATGCCCCACTCGGTTCGCTCAAGCCCACTGAGCCGCAACCCTGCCGATTCGACGGAGACGCCGCCGAATCGACGCCCCTCCAACCGGTCTGCAGGCCCTGCCGAATCGCACAGGCCTTGCCGAATCGCCCCGGCCCCGTACGAAAGAAAAAAAGAAGAGGCCTCAATTGCCCACTAAGAGACCACGTGTTTTGCCATTCATGGGAAACGTCATCAAATAGAAGCAAAGACCGTGAATAGACTATCGGACCACTGACACGGCAACAAGTCCAAAGACCTGCTTGTGTCAGTATAAATAGTCAAATAGCTACAGTACACCCGCGGATGTCGCTTCGTGTGTCCTCCCGCACCACCCCGGGTGGGGGGCATTTGTGGACACCTAAAATTTCTAATGGTCCATCCTCTGGTCGGCCCAACTCTTCTCCCCAAATGAAAATGCCCATTTAAATGATCCACCTAATAGACTTCTAAAAGCCCATATCCAAGGTCCATTTCTCTCATGCATGGAGGTGAGCCTAAGAGAGCTCAACACCTCCTAAAAGGTGATGCCAAAAATGGCAAAAAGGAGGCCTGCGCATGCAAGGGGGCAGGGGGCTGGCTGAGGCCTTTTGGGGGTCTTTTCTAGAGGCTTCCAAGGGAAGAAAAAGGCCTCTCTTGGAGGACCTTGCGGGCCAAGCAGAGAATAGAAGGAGAAGGGTCTCGGGAGCAAAGAGAAGGGAGGAGAGGAGTCTTCTTCTCCACAGTGGGGCTGCTGCGCTTCTCCAAGGGCATCTGCAAGAGAAGTCAATAAGAGAAATAAAAGGTGAAGAGAAGGAAAAAGAGAGAAAGAGAGAGGAGAGATTTACTCCTTTATGAAGAGTCTTGTCATGTAAGGAGAGAAAGAGAGGAAGAAGAGTGAGATGGCGTGGGATTCCCTTCCTCCCTCCTTTCTTTAAGTTTGTTTTTGTACTCTCTCCTTCTTCTTAGCAATAGAAAGGTCATGTCCATGTGTCCTCCATCTCCCTTTATGTGTATGCTTGCCTCCTTTGCATTTAATGCTTGTCTCATTCCTTCACATGTGGTATTGCTTTTATTTTTTTTATTTGCCCACATGGAAGTGGTGGCTACGGATGATGAGAACCACTACTTTATATGGTTTGTTTCCTCTCACCCCAAGAGCATACATGACCCACTCTATATACTCCCACCTCAATAATGGGTTTTAGAAGGATAGAGCTTAATGGGCCTTATGTAAGACCTCCATGCATGCATTAAGCTTACTGTTTTGCCTATTCATAAGAGTTTCTTTAACTGTTTTAAGCCTTTAATGGGGTCCCTAAACAGTCCCCTTGCTTGGCTTGGCCGCCCCCCCCTTGGAGCCTACTTGGGCCCATGGTTTGCCTTCAAGAGAGGGGCCTTTTCTCTCACTGTTTGGGCCTTCCAAATGAGGTTTCCTCACTGGTTTTCAGCCTCCAAGATGCAGGTTTTTCACTGTTAGAACAGCCCCTATGAGTGCATTTTGCCTTGAGGCATGGCCTCCTTTGCTAGCAAATGAGTTGGACAACTAATGTCCATGCTCAAAGCTTGGCATTGTGTTGCAATTGACCCCTTAACTCCTGTTTTGACCCTCCTAAAGGACCGATTTTCACTGTTTTAAACAGTCCCCTCTAAGAGTTTTCATGATGGGATCATGTCCCTTTTGCAAGCCATGGGTTGAACAATCAATGTTCATGCCCAAAGCTTGGTATTTCAGGATTTGGGCCCATTAGATCCCTGTTTTGATCCTCTAAAGGGGGCGGTTCTCACTGTTTTTGAGCGGCCCATTAAGGATCTTGGTGTGTGAGGCGGATCTCCCATGCTAGCCAAGGGTTGGACAATTGATGGTCCATGCCCCCATGCTTAGTACCTATGGAGAGAGGCCCATTAAGCCCATGGCTACCCAAACCCGCCCTCCTCCCAAGAGAGGCCCACTTGCAATCCCGGGTTAGATAATGAAATATCTATACCCGGGTATGTGGGCCCATACGGTTTTTACCCCACCGGCCGGTGTTTGTGTGGTCATGGTGCCATCTCTCCCTTTGAAGGCTTGCCTTGGAGGGTGGCGCTATGTGCCATTCGGGTTATTCATCATTTGGCGTACACCCTCTCTTTTGGTACCGTCTCCATTTCGGTGGGCGTGTACCGTGCTCCTCTTATCAACCAAGATGAGGGGAGATGCTGCCGGATTCTCTCCAGGAGGGTCGAATCGGCAAGGGTCCTTTCAAAAAGTAGAACCCCTAAAGTCTAATGGAGTGGCGCCGAATCGCGAATAGAACCACGTTGCATACCTTTTAAAAGAAAAGAGCAAAGAGAGCCAATCAAAAGAATGTTCCATATAAGGGCAACGAATAAGCAATGAGAGCATTTCACGTTACACATGTTTTAAAAGAGCAAGAGATCAATTTTTTTTTTAAAAATCTTTTCATGATAAAAGTAAAAAAAAAAAGGAAATAAGCAAATGGGCCATCTCATGTTTTCAAAGGACCAAAAGTGAAACCCTTTCATGTTAAAAGAACAAATGAGCCATCTCATGTTTTCAAAAGACTAAATGGAGCTCTTCTTGTGATAAAAGAACAAATAGATCATCTTATGTTTTTCAAAAGAACAAAAGTCCGAATGAGACCTTTTTTTTGTAATAAAAGAACAATAGATCATCCCACGTTTTTCAAAAGAGCAAAGACCGAGTCAAGATCATTTTCATGTTTTAAAAGAATAAATGGGCAAATGGGTAAAGGACTCAATCACATTTAAATAAAAACCCGGCAACCTCGAATAGACATCGTGTCTGCTTATCTCTCCGGCTTAATTTTTGAACTGCGCTTTGCACTGTTCATCGGATGTCTCCGTACCAAGGCCATAAGGCTTTCTAACTGGTGATTAATCAAGGGTTTTTCCTCCCAGAGGGATGTAATTAACGTCGGTGCGTTTAGGCAGCGGCGGAATTTTGGTCCAGGACCCGACACTTCACTTTCGTTTGACGAAGTCAAACGGTGCGCACAATAGACCTAAAGCCCCCCGACTCTCGGAGACAAACCATTTGGTTGTCACTTTGGTGACTGGCACGCCCGCGCTGTGCGAATTGCAGATTCATCTCACGTCACCATTGCTCGTGTAGCATTCGACGAGACTTGGATTTACAATACGCATGCACCCATGAGAACATGAGACAACATGATAAATAGAGAACTTTAATTTTTTTTTTCGGAAATTTTCTATTTCCACACCAAGATATGTTACTCGTGGCATAAGAACTCTCTCACTTCTTTCCTTTTGCTTGACTTGGGCGTCGGAGTGTCTCCCCACCGAGGCAACTCGGTGTTTTTTACAGGTTTAGTCTTAAGCAGCCTAAGCCAACGACAACCCGCCATCGCCTCGGAGCCCACTTGAATTGACCCCGGTCAAATCCCTCATTGCTCGTGCAGCAACAGTACATGTACTTGTGTAGTGATAATGTCTGACTCGTACTGGATTCATTTTCGTCGTTATTTTAAAGTGGGTGACCAAGTACTGACATCTCGGGATTCTATCCCAGCCATCTCGAACTCCTAACCTTCTTATGTGTAGCGTAGAAACACACATCAGACGTACTAAGTTGGAATCTCGAAGTAGTGGATAAGCTGCATGTTCCCCCGAGAAGCTATATTATAGTACTGATTATGCTTTCTCCGTGCAGCTTGTTGAAGGGCGTGGAGGGGAGGCACAGGAAACGAGAGTTGGAAACATTAAGAACATACAGTGGAGGCTACATACCAGTTTCTTGGCACACTTATCAACTGTTTATTATACATCGTGCCCCGTCGGGAGGTAGCTATAGATAGATAGATAGATCACTCCTTATAATTAGCTAGGCTTCTTGTCCACGATGATCCCCCAGTGGCGGCGGGCATAGTCTATGAGCTTCTTGATTTCTGTGTCGCCCTCGATGTGGTGGTTCTTGTTGATGTCGGCGCGTGCCATCGCCCGCTTCGCCTTCCACCAGTTATGGTGCAGCCCTAGCGAGCGGAGTGCCTTGCGGAGCTCCTCCTTGCTCACGTACCCGTCCCCGTCGGCGTCGGCGACTTCCATCAGCCACTTCCGAAACTCATCCTCGTCCATCTTCCGCTCCCGGGGCGGGAGGATAGCATTGGCAACCATCGGAGCCTTGCCGCCGCTTACAGCACTCTACCCTTTCCTCACCTCTTTAGTTAAGATGTGTTGCATGAGAGTACATGCACCGAGGGCTGCGCGCCGACGTATTTATGGAAGGAGAAAGGCAAGGGAAGAATATGGCAGTGCCCTTTATTCTTTTACGATGGATATATATATATATATAGAAGCATCACCGCCCACCCGCCTATGTCAGCCGGAATTGGATGCGCTTTAAAAATGTTCGCCCTTATCGGTTATGCATGACCAGCTTATAAACCCCTATATATATGATGCCTTTCCGTCTGCGAGAAGATCGAAAGTGGGTCTGCTGTGCCTAAATTAAGCTGTTCAGTGACCAATGTGAGGTTGGGCAGATTTTAATGAAGTCAATAATTAATTTCTATTGCTGAAAAAATTAAGGGAAAAGGATTTAGTATGCACATGCAAACATGCGGAATACATCCTGTAGATTGGTTCGACTGTTGTATATCAAAGAGTTAGTAGTTCAAAGGTGCCCGACTATACCTTTCACACAAAAGGGTCTTGATTCCTTCGTTCACTAGGAGGCCGGGGAGATTTAACCCACAGATATGTAAGAGTTTATATGGTACTCCCCGAA
This sequence comes from Colocasia esculenta, assembly GCA_014218235.1. Classification (NCBI taxonomy): domain Eukaryota; kingdom Viridiplantae; phylum Streptophyta; class Magnoliopsida; order Alismatales; family Araceae; genus Colocasia; species Colocasia esculenta. The sequence continues at coordinate 124,809,825 of CM024762.1, forward strand.
ACAAAATTCTCTTAATTAAACAAAAAAATACTCAAAAGATTGCTCATGCTCAAAATTAACAAAAATTACTCAAAATATGATATGACTATGAACATATATCCCTGAAGTAAGGTACGTATAATCTACATAAAAAAGGAATTATCTGCGCAGGATAACAATATATCAGATATTACATCAAATTCTTGTGCATTGTTATATCCTTTTTTCCCACCCTCACAACTTAAAATATTGATTAATCAGTGATTGTACGTAGATTATAATTAGGGGACGTGGACGTCCAATCCCATTCCCAAAAAGGAGGTACCAATATCCATGGAATTAGTGGTACTCTAACCTTAAATGCCACTCTCCCTTTCCAGCTAGCGGTGCTAGATGTAGACGTCGGAAAGGTTAATTATCAACAGAGTCAGGACTACTGCATGCACAACATGCATGTAGGCTTGCAGTACTCGTTCTACGTACCTTCTTTTCTGAGCGTATAACTATTCCCGTGTTTATACATATCGCCCTTACTGAACCGTGCATTTATGATTAGCCATCGCGTTGTTTGAGTCTACATCCAGCATATATATCAGGACGTACAAATACCATGCACTGATCATATATATAACAGAATGTTTCTTGCTGTATATCGCGATTTATGAAGGTCGATGGATGTGACATAATTAAGGTTCGTATATATATGAGATGATAAAAGAGAATATATAAGTAAGCCAACTTTATTCGTCCCTCCACTACCTGATCGGTCTTTCAGGTAAGTTAACTGCCATTTAATTACTATACTATTATCCATCTAAAGTTGCCTGGTGCAGAATCTTGAACTACCTGAAGGAACCGCATGTTATAGAGGTTGAAGTAGGGTTGTCGTTTTCATTTTTTTTTCCCATGAAAATGGAAATTAACATTCATTTCCACATCTCTATTTTTATGTTTTCATAATATATAATTTGGATTTTTTTATAAAATATATATTCTTAATTCTTATTTTTTTAATAATGAGATAACTTTAGACTAATTAGCTCTTTGACTACTCTTCAACATATAATTAAATGAAATCAAATTCACTTCTCTCTCTTCTAATACTGCTTGCATTTACCGTTCGCTAGACCAGTCCCTTTATTATTGCTTCTAATACCAGCACCCGCAATCAAGTTGCAGCTAAAGTTTATATTTTCGCCGCTTAATTTGGTAGAGGATTTGGTAGAGGTGATAAAAGGGATGATAAAATTATTTTGTTTTGGAATGGCTATAGAGGCTAATTCGAGATAACTAAACTTATCACTGTATGACAGGAGGTAAATCTGTCAGGACTCGATCCGAGAATAAAGTTATTCATGTATAACTCCCTAACATGGAATATATTTGGAATCTGGATAGATAAAAGCACGTATGGTGGCTGTCAATCTGGAGATAACCCGAAGACAATCTGGATGTGAGTGGAATATCTAAGACGCCATAAAATTAATTATGAGCGCTAAATTGGGATTACTTAAATCCCTGCATCTATATATATATTCTTCATCGTGCCTCTTTGTTTCACAGATGCGCGCGTATATAGGGATTAGGGATAGACTAAGCCCTATATATACAAAGTATTATTTTCTATTTCTGACTAGGGGTGTCAATGGGCCGGACGTGGACTGGGCCTGGTCTGGCCCAGGTCCAGCCCGGTCTCCAGATAATCATCCCAGGCTCGGGGCAAAGCCCGGTTTAAAAAAAAAATCCCAGCCCGGGTCAGTTTTTGAGGCCGGCCCAGGCCCGGTCCGGCCCGGCCTAGGGCGAGCCGCATGCGAGGCGGGGGGCGCGGGAGGCCGAGGTGGGCGGGGGCGCGGGCCGAGGCGGGGGTGCGGGGAGGCCGAGGCGGAGCGCGGGCCGAGCTGGCGCGGGCTGCGGGGGGCGCGGGAGGCCGAGGCGGGGGGCGCGGAGACCGAGGCGGGTGGGGACGAGGGCCGAGGTGGGCGGGACGCGGGGAGGCCGGGGGCGCGGGAGGCGGGCCGCCAGACCGGCCAGGCCAAGCCCGGAATCGGCCCAGATTTTTTTCCGGGCCGGGCTGAAATATAAATTTAATAAAAATTTAGGCTCAGGCCCATGTTATACCGGGCCGGGCTTCCGGCCTCCGGGTCGGCCCGGCCCAGTTGACACCCTTATTTCTGACTCCAAAATCTCCACGATGAAGAAAACATATTTTGCATATAGAGACCCTTTAATCCTTCAATATCACATATATAAGATTAATGTTGAGATTGAATTTGAGGACCCGGCCGGATTGGCAAGAGCGCTAGCCTCGTGCATTATTGGGTACGCCCTTTATTGAATTTGAGCTCGGCAATCAAAATAAACAAGGTTATATTAATATATATATATGGCGCAAATTAATTCTTATAATAGCTAGAAATTAATTGAAAATAGGCTTTCTCGATTTTATAGGAAATGAGATTAAATGCAAGATCTTTAATTTGCCATATGGTCTAGTTAATGCTAGTATAAGTTCCCCAAAATTTACTTTAGATTTCGGATATAAGGTAGAATTAGAAAAGGTATATTTCTCTCAGCAATAATGAGAAGAGAAAAATGGAGGAAGTGTGGCCTGGAAAGTGCACTTTATAACAATGAATATTAATTCTTATATCATACAGTGCTTTTAGTGAATAGTTCCTGATTTAGGTTCCCGGCCAATTTTGGAAATAACAGACAAATTTAATCTTTCTGCTTCCTTCGTCCCATTCCACAAAACCTCGCTCATATTAATTTCTGGTACTCACCTACTTCGCAAGTACTTCGTCCCCTACTTAATTTTCCAGGGATTTTCCATAATCTCGATGGCGAATTAAACAATCTTTCGGCTGATCTGATCGATGCACCAAACTTGTACGTACGTGATCTTTCTAAAATAACTATTAGTTCTTCGTAGATTTTATTGATGGAGTGGGGAGGCTAAGTGAGACGCGTGGGTACATATACATATGGCAGTGAATGCACGCACATACACAGACAGATCTAGCTAGAGCGTGCGGATACATATGCATGGGAGGAAATTACATAATTAAAGCCTAACAAGACCTGACGGCCGGGACCTTAATTCACCCTATAATGAAGCCCCAGTGAAGTTTAGCGTACTTGACGAGCTCCATGACCTCGTCCTCGTCGATGACGCGGTTCCTGTTGAGGTCAGCGTGTTTCATGGCTCTCCTCGCCCTCCACCAGTCAAATCGCACCCCCAACGCCTTGAGCGCCACTTGGAGCTCCTCCTTGCTCAGGACGCCATCCCCGTTGGCGTCAGCCAACTCCAGCACCTCCAGGAACTTCTCCATGCTCATCCTCCTCCCGTTCGGCGGGTGTGCAACCAGATTGAAGATCTGCATTCTCTCTCTCTCTCTGGTCTGTGCGTCTTACTGTCTTAGACTACAAGTCTGCTGTGGAGAGCACGGGCATCTCTCATGAATATATAGGCGAGGACAACTGAGATGGCAGCAGAGGCCCTTCCTTTGCGATGAGAAAGCATTAAGCATATATACGACCACCGCATATCACAACTGTATCTGGATACCCTACAAGCAGTGATCATATATATATATATATACATCCCCATGATATGATTTTATTCATCCTTATCCCTAGCAGCTTCTTCATGGCCCATGCATGTGTATGTCAAACCGTACGTCTCTCCTTGCGTAGAAAGAAAGGTGACCGTCCTATTTCTGTCTGGTCACATATATAAGAAACAGTGCTAAATATACATAGTTCGGGTGATGCGATATATTCTAGCAAACTTCCTTGAGACACTTAATTTTAAGGCACTCTTCCGGCCGTCACCTCTGTCCGATGGGTTCTTCTATATGATCATGATCATTAAAGCGGATCCGTCGCAATGAGTGCAGATAGATGGTTAGGAGATCAAGAGTACTATATATATATATCATTACGATTAATGTGTACATTTAACTTTAAAAGACCGGAGTACTAGCTAGATAACATTACCCACATATAATGCGTGATTATTTGCGTACGTACGTACTCACCGATAGAGATGCAGGATCATGGTTCTCATTTCCTTAGTTCCTTCCTTAAGAAAGAACTATATGACTAAAATGGGGTGCGATATCTAGACTTGATCGTATAGCTATATATAAGAGAAATAAATTAGTGGTCTATCCAATACAAAATATTAAGTTGACTGAGTCGAAAAGGAACGCGGAAAAAGCCAGTGAAGTGGATGAATCGCCTTTCTTCTTTTGTCTTCTTGTGGAAGAAATTTTGACCGGATAACGATGGGGATTCGCACGTGCGTCCAACCAATTAAAAGGGATACGTGTTCATGATTTGATTAATTTGGAGGAAATTTCTTTGGGAACAATTGAATTCGATGCAGAAACCTGACCAACCGAAGCAAAACCGATCGAAATAATAGCGTTCGGTTCAGTTGATTTTGAAAGTTTACATTTTTTGTCATAAATATAAATTTAGCGGTGTATCTATATATTAAAAAGTTAAGATAAAAAAATTAAATATATTTACATTTATATATATAAATGAATACATATTAAATGAATCTGACTAACAAAGGCTTAGATTCAAAGCCGACCGAATTAATCAGTTGAATAATCATCTAATTTGAACTGAATTATAATTAAGCATCCCCATCAAGTGTGCAAACAAGCCAATAATTAGCAAATTACTTGGCATTTTCTCCGTATGGATCGCTTAAGTGAGTTCCATATATAGCAAGCTAGCTAGCAGCTCCCTAACGTTATTTAATGGGTGGTACGTACGCATGCATGATCTTTTGGGATTATATGGAACATATCCCCACATGCATGTTGATGGTTGTATATATTCCATTTCGATCAATATGTGACAACTGGTCTGGCGAACTGCCGACCAGCGAATTTTGGATGATAGTTCCACTCAGAGAGCACAAACGTAGAGATAAGGAAGAAGGAATAAAGCCAGTGCTGTGGCATTTATTTTTTATATATAGATAGCAAATTAAGGTGTATAATTTGCACATATTTGTGGGTTTAAAATTTTATAATATAATTCTAGAAACTACAAAATAGTACCTTAATCGAATTTTGAAAGTGGATGAGAATTGAGATTCAGATTACTTATTAATATATGGATAATATACGTGGAAACTTCTGTTTCTAATTTAGGAGTAAAAGATGGATTAAAAACCAATACCCAATTAATTTTATTCTATTTCATCTCAAAATAACTTTTTTTAAAAAAAATGGAACTAGAAGATGCCATTTTTTTCTGACTCCAAACTATTTACAACGCTACTTGTGCACGAATATTCTTCCTTCCAATTCCTGATAAGATCATCTGTCTTCATTTAACAGGTGAGGGAGAGCATCGCACGAAGGGAAAGGAATAAAGTCGAACCGTGGATTCAATTCACAGATATATTGTATAGGTAGTTTGGGCAATGGTATAATAAGATGATCAGGATGAACATTAATCATGCATATGGGAAAGAAGAACCATGCAACTTAAGGGCCGGGGTATCCAATTCCACATGCATGGGAGACGGCCGTAGATGCGTCCCATCACAAAAGAATGGCCGGTGGCAGATTCCCCTCCTTTTAATTTATTCCATTCTCAATAATGGAATCGGCCGGCCACTCTCTATTCAAGAAGGTGATCAGGAAACGATCGATGACTCTTCCAACCAGCAGCAATCCACTCTTTTTTTTTCTTTTTTCTTTTTGGGAAACCAACACCATATATATCGCAGCTGCAGTTACAGTCTGCAGTCTGCAATTTCCCAATGCATCATTAAATAGTAGGCATGGCTGTCCACATCAATAAAGCTCCTCAGATAAAATAAAAAGGGAAGGGATGCATCATATATACATGCTAACCTGATCAACAAGTAGCGTTTCATGGTCAGTTTGCATTACTTTGTATAGCACATTGGAAGGCCTCTGTTATTTTCTACTTGGAATGACATCAGAGGGGTAACTCCCCACTGTCCGCGATTACAACCTTGCACGGTGTCCCACTCTGGCTTCCATTTTGTATACCACGTCCATCCCAGACAGCACTTTGCCGAAAACAACATGCCTCCCGTCCAACCAGCCGGTCGTAACAGTCGTAATGAAGAATTGTGACCTATTGTTGTCGGGGCCAGCATTAGCCATCGATAGAAATCCTGGCCCAATGTGCTTGAGTTTAAAGTTTTCATCAGCAAATTTAACGTCATATATAGATTCTCCACCTCTCCCATCTCCAAGAGTAAAATCACCTCCTTGGATCATGAAGCTGGGAATTATCCTATGGAATGCGCTTCCCTTGTAATGTAATGGCTTCCCACTCTTACCAACTCCTTTCTCACCTGTGCATAATGCTATAAAATTCTCTACAGTTTTTGGAACAACTTTCCCAAACAGGCCAGTAATGCGACCAGCAGGCTTTCCATCAATCTCGATGTCAAAGTAAACCTTGTGCGTTACTTCCTTCAAATTTTCCTTTGCCTTTGCCTGTATTTGGGTAACAGAGGAGAAGAACACTAGGAAGCAGAGTGCGATTGTAAGGCCCTCGAATTTTGTTGTATTATTTTAATTTCGTGTAAATAATTTATATTGTGTATGCATAGATGTACATATCTACGTATGTATTAACTATTTATACTTATGTATGCATGTGTATAAGTTAGTTGTAAATAATGTATGAATGGTATGATGGTAGTGTGTACATGATAATACGTACATATGGCACGTATATAGGTATAAGTTGTGCATGGTTTATGCATGTTTTTGAGTTCTGGCCGAAGGCCAGCTTGGCGTCAATATCAATGGACGTTTGTGTTGTGTAGGCGTCAACCATATGGATGCCAACACTAAATCCAGCGTGCAGCGATGTGGACGTCAATATCACTGGCTTGCATGCGTTGCAGAGCCGGAAATCCCGGGAACAAGCTACCCCAACCATTGGGGAGCTATCCCCAACGGTCTGAAAGGCTTTCTTGTCAAGCCTGCGTGAAAGGAGAGCCCCCTCTCCTATTTACCAAGCCTTTTGCAACCCCAACAGCCCTCTCTTGGCTCTCTTTGCAAGAGGAGATGAAGGAGAAGAAAAACCCTAGAGAAAACTGTGAGAAAACCCCACCCTTTGCAAGCTTAAATCCGACCTTCTGAAGTTGTTCCTGGCCATCTACCACGACAAGGAGCTAGCTGAAGTGAAGGAGGAGACTTCCCCGACCTCATCTTGGAGTCATCTTCGTCCTAGAACCCGGCGTGAAGACTTCTCGGGAGCTTCTTGGGACTGCCCAAGGAGAGCTTCACCAAGCTTTAAGATCCATCTGGAGTATTTTTTAGAGGCAAGTAACCTACCCCTATCGTCCATGTAGATGTCTAGTAGGGTTTTATGATTTTTATGTATTTTTCCTCGTGTCCTGGATCCCCCATTCACCCCGTTATTTGGAGTTCGGTCTGTGTTCCTGCACAGACAGGAACTTGGCATCAATGCCTTGACGCCAAGATCCCCGTGTGCGTCCAGCGATCTTGCCGTCCACTCCTGGAACGGCCAGAGACCGCCGTTAAGTTCGTCTGGGCAGAACAGTGAACTGTTCTCCCCTTATATATGATTACTTTCGATGTGTTTTACGATGAGGATATATTGTAAACCTATTATACTACGTAATGTGAATGTTGGAATGTATGGGAGAATGGTTGGACATTTATTTTGTGGATGGTTGAGTTATTATTTATTTAAAATGCACGTGGAAGAATGGCCATGTATGTTCACCCATAATCCTAATAATCTGTGAGAAATTATGATGCCCTAATCCTGTTGAATCATGTCTATATACGTCAGTCTCTGCTCTGAATTTTCTGGAATTTTCCCATGTCAATGTGATTTACTGAAAATTTATACTTGGGAAATAGAAAACATGTGTAGGATTGCTAAATTTCCAATAAATCGTGTGTTGTGTAAATAATCCGGGGAAAATTCCTGTGGTATTGTGTATATTGGGTTCAGGGTTATGATCTGTTAAACTGAACTTTTATGTTATACACCATGATAAATTGAATTTTGAATAATAAGGGAATTTATGTTAAATTTTCTGCAATTGCATTTTGGATCAGAAAAATGTGAAAATTTTCATGCGGGGTCCCAAACCCGAAATCAGCATGTGGTTAAATTCTCAGGTCATTTGGACAACTATACCATGCAATATGAATTTTCCATGCAAAAATGGGTAATTAATGCATGCCATTGTGAAATGATTAATTTCTGGAAACCCAACCTGATTGGTGAAATTTCCTGAATGATAAATTCTGTCATCTGTAGTGGCATGATTAGGAAAACAGAGTCATGTTGCGAGTGAGAGAATGAATGAGATATGAGCGTCATGTGTAAAATGTGTGTAAAAACCGATATGTGTAATGTGTAAAACTATGCCAAGTGTGATACTACTTCCATAGAGGGCTGTGGAACCGTACCATGAAAAAGTCCCCATGGGAAGGTTCAATGTGTTGTGATCCTAAGGGCATTAGGATGAAATCCTGGAGGTGGACAAGTACCACTGGTTAGGGTGGAGACTTGTTCTCCCGGTCTGCGCAGTCCAAGAGTCGTCACTGTATTGCCTAGGTGGCGTCTATGTGTATGTGATGTGATGTGTCCTTCTTATGGTGGTTTGGACTATGTGTCACGGCACTAAAGTGTAAAATGTGAATGTGATTGTGATCATGTGCAAATTGTGTAGTGTGAACAATGTGTAAATGTGAATGTGCAAATGTGCAATGTGTAAAAAGTGAAGTATGTGAATTAGAAATTGTGTAAAAATGTGAAACCAAAATGTGAGGATGTGAAATTGAAATCCATGATATGATGATCTGAAATCATGTTAGAACAGCAACATAAATGTGGTTATGATCATGTCCTATATGTGTACAATGCGTAGAATCCATGCTAGGGACAATCCTTACTTATGTGTAAACCATTCCATGTGTGTTTACTCTCACGTTGTGGTTTGAATGAGAACATAGCTTTCATGTGTTAGATTGTAAAGTGTTAAACCATGTCAAAACAGCAAGCTTAAAGCATGTAAAATGGTTATGTGCATGTGTAAGAATGAGAAGTAACCATGTTAGCAATGTTTTCTTTCATGTATGTAAGCTAGTCATGCTAAATTGCTTTCATGTTTTAGCTTAATTGAAAGTAGAACTTTCATGTGTTGGAATGATTAGAGAGCATGTGATAGGAGATTTTAATTTAGGAAATCTGAAAGCATGAATCATGTGTTTCATTAATAGAATTACCATGATAGGGTGTTAATTTCAATGTCACGCATGCTACATGTTGTGTCTTGTAAATGGTATGTAAAAACCTGCTATGATATGTGCATGTGTGATAGATGTAGCATTATTTGCTGAGTCTTTTAGACTCATTACTTGCTTCGGCGTACAGGTGTAGTAGGTGACACACCTTTGAAGGAGACCGTGGAAAGCGACTCCGAGCGCGGGGAGTAGCTAGCTTGGTGGAGTTTAGTTGTGACATTTTGATATTTGATGTATGTAATTGAGGCATTGTATTAGAACTATCATGTAAACTTGGACAAACTATGTATTTTATCATAGCACTTCTTTTATATGGATTATGTGGACTTTAGCTCTTTAAATTCAATCGAATCATGTATGTTAAATGTGGATGATGAATGAAATGAAGACAGTGGTTCTTTTACTTCCGCTACTCTGTTCTTATATTCACGTGTATCTCAGCTGAATGTTATTGTTGGGTAAATGTCCCACTGTGGCAACGTTCACTATACCGACGTGGGTTGGTATAACCGTACCGGTATAATGAGGGTCGCTACAGAGATTGGTATCAGAGCAACCGGTTGAGATTGCACATGAATATATATACATGTCTTCATCCCCATTGCATGCTAAGTATGTCCACATGTGTAGAAAACACTAATAAGATGTAGAAATGAAATAAGAAAATGGTTAGAAAACTTAGTAACCTAGCTAATGATGGCTGAAATTTATTACAGCCATGGCTTCGAGAGGTAGACGTGGCGGAGCGCCGGCCCGTGAGGACGAGCCGAGACGTGACGAGCGGGCGGAGCAGCAGGCCCCGGCACCGCAGGGTCCTGTACTTCCCCCACCGCCGCCTGTGGATTATGAAGTATTCATGCAAGGTCTGGTGCAAGCCATGCAGACGCAGGCTCATACTCAGGCAGCACTCCAGGCACAGTTGGAGGCTCAGTTTAGACTAATAAAATGATTAATAGTCTGTTTTATTTAATTATGCGATATTATGTTGATTGTGTATTGCTTGTTGTGTACTGTAGCAGGCTCAAGTACCAGCTCAGGACCATGGTGGACCTTCTACCATAGAAAGATTCAAGAGGATGCTGCCACCCTCTTTTAAGGGGGAGAGTGACCCATTGTTGGCAAAAGGCTGGATGAGGGAGATAGAAAAGATCTTCCGAGCCATCAGGTGTGCAGATGAGGATAAGGTCACATTAGCCACCTACATGCTACAGGTATGCTTTAGTTTATATGCTTGTATGTTTTGTTAAGTTAGATTTGTTTAGATGGTGCTTATGAGTGGTGTACTGCAGGAAAGAGCTGATGTATGGTGGGCTTCATTGCTGCGTACCCGGTTTGAGGACGGAGCTATTGATGTTGCTTGGGACGAGTTCGTGAGGCTCTTTCGGGCCAAGTTCGTCCCCGAGCATATTCAAGATCGGATGGAGCAGGAGTTCCTCTCTTTGGCTCAAGGCTCCATGACCGTGCTAGAATATGAGGCAAGATTTTCTGAACTCTCTAAATATGCACCTCATATCGTGGCAGATGAGCGCAGGAAGACAAAGAAATTTGTGATGGGCTTGAAGCCATCACTGAGGACGAGGCTCGTGGCGTTTGACCACCGCACTTTGGACGAGGCCCTCAGCGCTGCTTGTAGGCAGGAGGGTGAGATGGAGCAATACCTTGAAGAGAAGAAGGCTTCGCAGAAGAGACCTGCAGCTACGTTCCAGCGACAGGATAAGAAGAAAACGGTGTACCAGACACAGCAGCGATCAGTGGCAGTCGGCAGTTCTCAGGTACCTTCTGTACGTTCCCCTGGTGTGAAGAAAGAGTGTCCCCACTGTGGGAAGACACATGGTGGTACCGAATGTTGGATGATTACGGGAAAGTGCTTGAAGTGCGGAAGCAGCGACCACAAGATCAAGGATTGTCCGAGACTTCAGCAGGGAGTCCAGCGCGGAGCGCCAGCCCCAGCAGCGGTAGCGGCAGCAGCGCCAGCTACAGGAAGACCAGGAAGGCCTCGAGCCCCAGCTCGAGTGTTTGCTTTAGCACGCGAGGACGCCGAGCAGGCGGAGCATGTCACCGAAGGTACGGTTTTACTTTTAGGTGTGCACGCTCGGGTTTTGTTTGATACGGGTGCTACTCACTCGTTCATTTTCGAGCGGTTCGCTAGGCAGTTAGCCCTAGAGTCAGGTGTAGAGTCTGAGGATTTAGAGGTCCCTTTGTCTGTGCACACCCCTGCGGGTACGGTATCGACTAGGAAGTGCATTCCGTCGCTACCTGTGTGCATTGAGGATAGAGTCCTAGAAGGGTGTTTCTTCTTGCTAAAGATGAAGGACTATGATGCTATTCTTGGTCTGGATTGGCTAGAGGAGCACTATGCGTTAGTGGATTGTCGTCGGAAGAGGATTGTTTTCCGCATTCCTGGTGAGGATGAGTTCTCTCACCCCTTGCCAAGGAACTTGGCGGGAAAGTTAGTCATCTCTGCCATGAAGGCGATGCGCATGGTAAACAAGGGTTGTGACGCTTTTCTTGCCAGCGTGGTACTAGTGCCAGAGGCTGATGAGTCACCTACTCTTGCAGAGATTGAGGTAGTGCAGGATTTTCCAGATGTCTTTCCTGATGACTTGTCTGGATTGCCACCGGATAGAGAGATAGAGTTTACCATAGAGTTGCTTCCGGGCACCTCTCCTATCTCGAAGGCTCCATATCGGATGGCACCTGCGGAGTTAGCCGAGTTAAGGAGGCAGTTGCAAGAGTTGCTTGATAAGGGATTTATTCGCCCTAGTGTTTCCCCTTGGGGCGCACCTGTATTATTCGTCAAGAAGAAAGACGGGTCACTTAGGTTATGCATTGACTACAGAAAGCTGAACCAAGTGACTGTGAAGAACAGGTATCCCTTACCTCGTATTGATGATTTGTTTGACCAGTTGCAAGATGCATCAGTCTTTTCTAAGATTGATTTGCGATCTGGTTATCATCAGTTGAGGATTCGGAGTGAGGATGTGTCCAAGACGGCATTTAGAACCCGTTATGGACATTATGAGTTTTTGGTCCTTCCTTTCGGATTGACCAATGCCCCTGCAGCGTTCATGGATCTCATGAACAGGGTGTTTAGGCCTTATCTAGATAGCTTTGTCGTAGTGTTTATTGATGATGTGTTGGTCTACTCTCCGGACGAGGCCACACACCGTCAGCATTTGAGGGTAGTGTTAGAGGTTCTTCGTGAGCACAAGCTGTATGCTAAGTTCAGCAAGTGCGATTTCTGGTTGCGTGAGGTTCATTTCCTCGGGCATGTTATCTCCGGTGCTGGTGTTGCAGTGGATCCAGCAAAGGTCCAGGCAGTTATGGATTGGGAGGTTCCCAAGACCCCTTCGGAGATTCGTAGTTTTATTGGTTTAGCTGGTTACTATCGGCGATTTATTGAGGGATTTTCATCCATCGCCGCCCCTTTGACTCAGCTCACCAGAAAGGGAGTGAAGTTTGTTTGGTCCGAGAAGTGTGAGAGTAGTTTTCAATTATTGAAGACTAAGCTCACGACAGCCCCGGTGTTAGTCTTACCGAGCGGTGTAGAGGGTTTTGCTATCTACACGGATGCGTCTCGGATTGGTTTGGGCTGTATGCTAATGCAGCAGGAAAGGGTAGTGGCTTATGCTTCTCGTCAGTTGAAGGAGCATGAGAAGAACTATCCGACTCATGACTTGGAGCTCGCAGCAGTGGTTCATGCACTAAAGATCTCGAGGCACTATCTTTATGGTGTCAGATTCGAGGTGTTTACCGACCACAAGACCTTGAAGTATCTTTTCTCCCAAAAGAAATTAAACCTGAGGCAGAGAAGATGGATTGAGTTTTTGAAGGACTATGACTTCGACCTTCGGTATCACCCTGGGAAGGCGAATGTCGTAGCGGATGCTCTGAGTAGAAAGAGGCCATCTCTCCAGTAGGATTGGAAGATGTTGGAAGATGCGGCTTGCGCGTTGACTGAGTTAGCGCCATCGCTATGCTAGGCTTTTGTAGCTCAGTTATCCCTTAGGTCCTCGGTTTTGGATGAGGTGATCGAGCAACAGAAAGCCGACCCTAGACTCTTAGAGTTAGTGGGCAAGGCAGGCATTGCTCGTGATGAGGACGGTGTGATTAGATTTCATCACCGTGTTTGTGTCCCTGATTTAGTAGATGTCCGTGAGCATGTGTTAGCGGAGGCTCACAGATCGCGATTCTCTATTCATCCGGGTAACACTAAGATGTACCAGGATTTGAAGAGATCCTTTTGGTGGTCTGGCATGAAGAGGGATGTAGCGGATTATGTATCCCGGTGTTTAGTATGCCAGCAAGTGAAGGCCGAGCGACAGCGACCATCCGGCCTTATGCAAAGGATGGAGATTCCAGTTTGGAAGTGGGAAGCTGTCACTATGGACTTTGTTTCGGGTTTGCCTCGATCTAGAAGGGGCAATGACTCGATTTGGGTAGTTGTAGATAGATTCTCAAAGACTGCTCATTTCTTGCCTATGAAGAAGAAGCAGTCAGTAGAGAGTTTAGCTAGATTGTATGTTAGTAGTATCATTAGATTGCATGGTGTGCCGAAGTCGATCATTTCGGATCGAGATCCGAGATTCACTTCGAGGTTGTGGAAGGGTCTTCAGGATGCTTTAGGTTCGGAGCTGAAGCTCAGTTCGGCGTTTCATCCCCAGACGATGAGGAGACTGGACAGTCCGAGAGGACTATCCAGACGCTCGAGGATATTTGAGAGCGTGTGTATTGGATTGGAAGGATGATTGGGAGCGTCATTTACCTCTTGTGGAGTTCGCATACAACAACAGCTTTCATGCGAGTATTGGTATGGCTCCATTTGAGGCGTTGTATGGTCAGCCCTACAGATCTCCTTTATGTTGGGAGGAGACCGGTGATAGGCAGCTGATCGGTCCAGAGTTAGTTCAGGAGACTTCGGATAAGATCCAGCTTATCAGGAAGAGGCTTGTTGCGGCTCAGGATAGGCAGAAGAGCTATGCCGACAACAGGAGGAAGGATATTGAGTTCGAGGTGGGTGATCATGTCTTCTTGAAGATATCGCCTACTTAAGGTGTTGTCAGATTTGGCAGACATGGTAAGCTGAGCCCCAGATTCATTGGCCCGTATGAGATTCTCCGGCGATTGGGCAGCGTGGCATATGATCTAGCATTACCCCCATCTTTGGCTAGTGTTCATCCCGTCTTCCACGTTTCGATGCTCAGGAAGTATGTCTGAGATCCGTCTCATGTGATTAGTCATGAGCCAGTGGAGATTCAGCCAGATCTGTCGTATGTCGAGCAACCAGTAGCTATTCTTGACCGGAAGGTTCAGCATCTCCGGAACAAGAGTATTGCGTCGGTGAAAGTTCTCTGGCGGAACTTCTCACGAGAGGAGGCTACTTGGGAGCTTGAGGATGCGATGAAGAAGAAGTATCCCCTTTTGTTTGAGTAGTGTCGTTCTAACTCGAGGACGAAGTTTCTTTAAGGGGGAGAGGGTGTAAGGCCCTCGAATTTTGTTGCATTATTTTAATTTGTGTAAATAATTTATGTTGTGTATGCATAGATGTACATATCTACGTATGTATTAACTATTTATACTTATGTATACATGTGTATAAGTTAGTTGTAAATAATGTATGAATGGTATGATGGTAGTGTGTACATGATAATACGTACATATGGCACGTATATAGGTATAAGTTGTGCATGGTTTATGCATGTTTTTGAGTTCTGGCCGAAGGCCAGCTTGGCGTCAATATCAATGGACGTTTGTGTTGTGTAGGCGTCAACCATATGGATGCCAACACTAAATCCAGCGTCCAGCGATGTGGACGTCAATATCACTGGCTTGCATGCGTTGCAGAGCCGGAAATCCCAGGAACAAGCTACCCCAACCATTGGGGAGCTGTCCCCAACGGTCTGAAAGGCTTTCTTGTCAAGCCTGCGTGAAAGGAGAGCCCCCTCTCCTATTTACCAAGCCTTTTGCAACCCCAACAGCCCTCTCTTGGCTCTCTTTGCAAGAGGAGATGAAGGAGAAGAAAAACCCTAGAGAAAACTGTGAGAAAACCCCACCCTTTGCAAGCTTAAATCCGACCTTCTGAAGCTGTTCCTGGCCATCTACCACGACAAGGAGCTAGCTGAAGTGAAGGAGGAGACTTCCCCGACCTCATCTTGGAGTCATCTTCGTCCTAGAACCCGGCGTGAAGACTTCTCGGGAGCTTCTTGGGACTGCCCAAGGAGAGCTTCACCAAGCTTTAAGATCCGTCTAGAGTATTTTTTAGAGGCAAGTAACCTACCCCTATCGTCCATGTAGATGTCTAGTAGGGTTTTATGATTTTTATGTTTTTTTCTCGTGTCCTGGATCCCCCATTCACCCCGTTATTTGGAGTTCGGTCTGTGTTCCTGCACAGACAGGAACTTGGCATCAATGCCTTGACGCCAAGATCCCCCGTGTGCGTCCAGAGATCTTGCCGTCCACTCCTGGAACGGCCAGAGACCGCCGTTAAGTTCGTCTGGGTAGAACAGTGAACTGTTCTCCCCTTATATATGATTACTTTCGATGTGTTTTGCGATGAGAATATATTGTAAACCTATTATACTACGTAATGTGAATGTTGGAATGTATGGGAAAATGTTGGACATTTATTTTGTGGATGGTTGAGTTATTATTTATTTAAAATGCATGTGGAAGAATGGCCAGGTATGTTCACCCATGATCCTAATAATCTGTGAGAAATTATGATGCCCTAATCCTATTGAATCATGTCTATATACGTCAGTCTCTGCTCTGAATTTTCTGGAATTTTCCCATGTCAATGTGATTTACTGAAAATTTATACTTGGGAAATAGAAAACATGTGTAGGATTGCTAAATTTCCAATAAATCGTGTGTTGTGTAAATAATCCGGGGAAAATTCCTGTAGTATTGTGTATATTGGGTTCAAGGTTATGATCTGTTAAACTGAACTTTTATGTTATACACCATGATAAATTGAATTTTGAATAATAAGAGAATTTATGTTAAATTTTTTGAAATTACATTTTGGATCAGAAAATTTTGAAAATTTTCATGCGGGGTCCTAAACCCGAAATCAGCATGTGGTTAAATTCTCAGGTCATTTGGACAACTATACCATGCAATATGAATTTTCCATGCAAAAATGGGTAATTAATGCATGCCATTGTGAAATGATTTAATTTCTGGAAACCCAACCTGATTGGTGAAATTTCCTGAATGATAAATTCTGTCATCTGTAGTGGCATGATTAGGAAAATAGAGTCATGTTGCGAGTGAGAGAATGAATGAGATATGAGCGTCATGTGTAAAATGTGTGTAAAACCGATATGTGTAATGTGTAAAACTGTGCCAAGTGTGATACTGCTTCCATAGAGGGCTGTGGAACCGTACCATGGAAAAGTCCCCATGGAAGGTTCAATGTGTTGTGATCCTAAGGGCATTAGGATGAAATCCTGGAGGTGGACAAGTACCACTGGTTAGGGTGGAGACTTGTTCTCCCGGTCTGCGTAGTCCAAGAGTCGTCACTGTATTGCCTAGATGGCGTCTATGTGTATGTGATGTGATGTGTCCTTCTTATGGTGGTTTGGACTATGTGTCACGGCACTGAAGTGTAAAATGTGAATGTGACTGTGATCATGTGCAAATTGTGTAGTGTGAACAATGTGTAAATGTGAATGTGCAAATGTGCAATGTGTAAAAGTGGAGTATGTGAATTAGAAATTGTGTAAAAATGTGAAACCAAATGTGAGGATGTGAAATTAAATCCATGATATGATGATCTGAAATCATGTTAGAACAGCAACATATATGTGGTTATGATCATGTCCTATATGTGTACAATGCGTAGAATCCATGCTAGGGACAATCCTTACTTATGTGTAAACCATTCCATGTGTGTTACTCTCACGTTGTGGTTTGAATGAGAACATAGCTTTCATGTGTTAGATTGTAAAGTGTTAAACCATGTCAAAACAGCAAGCTTAAAGCATGTAAAATGGTTATGTGCATGTGTAAGAATGAGAAGTAACTATGTTAACAATGTTTTCTTTCATGTATGTAAGCTAGTCATGCTAAATTGCTTTCATGTTTTAGCTTAATTGAGAGTAGAACTTTCATGTGTTGGAATGATTAGAGAGCATGTGATAGGAGATTTTAATTTAGGAAATCTGAAAGCATGAATCATGTGTTTCATTAATAGAATTACCATGATAGGGTGTTAATTTCAATGTCACGCATGCTACATGTTGTGTCTTGTAAATGGTATGTAAAAACCTACTATGATATGTGCATGTGTGATAGATGTAGCATTATTTGCTGAGTCTTTTAGACTCATTACTTGCTTTGGCGTACAGGTGTAGTAGGTGACACTCCTTTGGAGGAGACCGTGGAAAGCGACTCCGAGCGCGGGGAGTAGCTAGCTTGGTGGAGTTTAGTTGTGACATTTTGATATTTGATGTATGTAATTGAGGCATTGTATTAGAACTATCATGTAAACTTGGACAAACTATGTATTTTATCTTAGCACTTCTTTTATATGGATTATGTGGACTTTAGCTCTTTAAATTCAATCGAATCATGTATGTTAAATGTGGATGATGAATGAAATGAAGACAGTGGTTCTTTTACTTCCACTACTCTGTTCTTATATTCACGTGTATCTCAGCTGAATGTTATTGTTGGATAAATGTCTCACTATGGCAACGTTCACTATACCGACGTGGGTTGGTATAACCGTACCGGTATAATGAGGGTCGCTACAGAGATCATCGCACGGGAGGGTAGCCTCTTCGCCGCTTGCGCCATGCTCTCTCTCTACCTGTCTCACAACTCTGCCGATGCTGGTGTTGCACTGACTAAAGACTCCCTAGGTCGCATTTTTGGCTTATGAATATAGGGCTCCGGTTCTGGTCATATCATCATCTCACGAGAAAGCCAATGATCAATCTCTACAACCAGAGGGCCAAACCAATTTTGGTGCTTATGCTTCATATAGAGATGCTTGCACTTCAACAGACATTAATGGAGAGAACTCCATTTCCCTTTCAACTAACTCATCTTCTGGATGTTGAAAATTTATTTTACATCTTTCTCGTAAAAAGAGAGTAAGGATCTACCTACCGACCCTCGAGAGCGTTCTCCTAGCCCTTGCAAGAGAGTGATGCTGCAGTTATATCATCTTCAACTTCAATTCCACAACATAATTATGCAAATTGGAGGATTAAGTTTAGTTCTGTTGCTGAGTTTTTTAATGTTGAAAATATCTTTTTGCCTGTATTTAAACTAGGTTATGAGACCTTTGGGAACGAAGCAGAAGATGATGATGATGATGATGCGGAGCGTTGCTCTCGATGACCAGAGCTACGACCACATGATGTTCTTCGACGTACTTATTCCTCGATAGATCATCCACGGAGTTTTAACATCCTTATGGTTTTCATGTTTGGCATATGCCACCCTGCTTGTATTTGGCTTTTGCCTCCTTGATTCAACATCTTTTATTAATAAAATGGCTAGATATAGACCTTTTAATTAAAAAAAAGTATGGGTCAATGTTCTATTTCCCTATTCAATATTGTGGTACTATCAATCATAATACCATCATATTACTAATTCTATTATAAGAACTTGTTCACTCTGTCAATTGCAAGAAAGGTTAAGTTTGGTGTCTTTGGCCTCAAATTAAGTTGATCTCTCCATTCCTACGTAAAGGCCCAATGGGTTGGCTCTACTCTTTGAGGTTGGGACTCCTCTCCTCCTTCTAGTTCTACCATGCTCCCCTCCCCTTGAGTCTCTCGTGTTCTCTATGTGTTTGGGGTTTGGGGTGAGAGATATATGCCCGTTGTTGTAAGATTTTCTCCTTGAGCGTAGGATCCTCTTGTTTAATGCATGATCTGTGGGGTTTGAGGGTGGTTTGGCTTGTTTATACGCTTTCCTAGAGTCTTCCATGCTCCCCTCCACCGAATGGGGTGTTTTTGGTGGTTTTTGGGGCGATCCCTGGGTGGATTGCACTGGGACCCCCACTGTCTAAGATTGCGACCGGCCTGAGAGTCGCAATGGTGTCGCGACACATGCGTCGATCACAACAATCTTCGGTTGTCACCGCAGGCGTGACATTGTCGCAACAAGAACAGATTAGGTAAGTTTATACGAAGTCTGTTTCTCGTTGAGTCTTCGTCGTTCTTGGTTCTTTATGTATCCGTGGCACCAGTGCTAGTTCCTAGTACGGTCCTACACTAGTCTTTCGCCCGGTGCTCGACACCTGAGGGCTTGTCCCATGAGATGCTGTTACCGTGTACCTGGGACCCCCGTCCCCGTGCACCCGTTGAGGGAGTGCTCCAGGCAACGGGCGTGCTCGAGTCAGGGAGTCTGGAGCAGAGGGGAAAATGGTGGTTAGGACAACGGTGTCGAGTCGTTTGCAGAGCTCTCTTAGTTAGTCTGGGACGCCGATGTCATATAGAGTTCTTCCCGGCACAAGATAGCTAGTCATTCTCGCTATCTTGCTCTTTGTGGCCCCGGAACCACCTAGAGAGGTCAGACGTGAAACCGTAGTTCGACCAGACTACGGCGGTTATTGTGCAGTTACTTGTGTTCCTCGGCTCCACTCTAACGAGACGTGGAGGCCAGGACCTGGGTTGAGGGTAAGACGTCAAAGGACGCTTCTGACCGGTTGACTAGTGGTAGCAGTTTCCGTAGCTAGTGTCATTTGTCCAGGCAGAGTTCCCTCTGTCTGTGTTCACAGTCGTGTGGTGGTCACGACGTACAGGTTGTACGACGGTTCCGACCGTGTTGGGTTTCCCGTGCCGTAGCTAGTTTGTTAGCTTTGCTTCCACACTTTTCTGTATAGGATAGAATATATAACTATTGTTATTTACTTTAATTATATTCTTTTTGCCTATTAGAGCCAATAGGCGATTGGTAGTCCCTACTGAGCTTCTGTTATGAAGCTCATCCCTTCTTTTTCTAGGTGAGACTTCTCAGCAACGGCCGGGTGCACGTCGGGTAGAGGAGATGGGGCGGTAATCGTCATCCCCGTAGCTAGCAGTGGGTTTTCCCTCCTTCAGTTGTACGTCACCCTCGGGGTATGCCCCTAAGAGCCCTGTTCTTCTCTTTGCTTACTTGTACTCATTGCGTGTGTGTTAGGAAGGTACCTAAAGCGATACACAGTGCTCTTGCTCTTTGTTTCTGTGTGTGCTTTTAGTTCAGTAGTTGATGTTTATTTTCTTTACACATTTTGTTAGACTCATCTTTTAGCCCTTCCGGATCATCGGATCC
The DNA here is from genome assembly GCA_014218235.1 of Colocasia esculenta. Taxonomy (NCBI): domain Eukaryota; kingdom Viridiplantae; phylum Streptophyta; class Magnoliopsida; order Alismatales; family Araceae; genus Colocasia; species Colocasia esculenta. The sequence continues at coordinate 124,830,377 of CM024762.1, forward strand.
ATGGGCGGCGACCATGAAAATCGGGTCCTCCGCTGTAGCCGAGGGTCGAGTTCTCGGGGTCATTACATAAATAGATGTCAGCTTCCCTATTGGTCCATGCATAGTGGGTAGGCTAGCATGGTCAAGACATGGCGTGAATGGTTGGTGGCGTGGCTCCTCAGAAGTGGTGTCCCTTTCAAGACCATACCTGGCATACAAGAGTATCATGATGCCATTTTGGGGTAAGTCTTTCCAAGGTGTGGTATCGGCTCCCTTACGACAAGATAATCCTGGAAGCATGCCTAGCTCTATCCTTATTCGTCATTTTTCCTTTACGGGGGTCCTTACAAACATCAAGATCAATCAGGGATTTCCCCAACATTGCCTTCATCGAGCTTGGCTCGCCGGGGCTGAGCCTCCTCCCAAGCTATATTCGCTCAGGGCAGGAGGGCGGCGGAGAGGATCAGCTTTTCGGGCCAGGGGCTCCGGGCACGGTTGAGCCTTATCTTGGGGTCTCGACCCTTCGCACTTTCCGAGCTATCCATGTTCCTAAGGCGGCCTTTCTCGGAGTTCTTCTACTGAGCTTGAGGAGGCTTTCCCAAGGGTGGCATCATGGGGCTTGAGTGCGTGTTCTGTATGGGCCAAGCTTATTGCCCGATTTTCCCTAACGGTCTTAGCTTGGGCCATCTTCTATCTGGGCCATATTTATTGGTCCTGGCAGACATTGGACTTAGGCTTTAAGCGACGAATTTCCCCCTCTCCAGGAAGAATGAAATGTTTCAAGATAAATCCTCAAGCCCCAACTATTACCCAATTCTTATATGTTGATGACATAATCTTGTTTGGCAGAGCTAATGAATAAGAACTTATGGCCATGAAGAATTCAATTCTTAGATTTGCACAGTAGTCTGGGTAAGAAATTAATCTCCATAAATTTGGCATTATTTTCAGTCCTAATATGGTAGTTTTTCTCCAAATGCACCTAAAGGAAATCTCTGGCTTTTCAAACTTTTCTAAGCATGCCTATTACCCCTTTATTACATGGTAAGAATAAAACTGAACAACTTAAATTTCTTGAGGACAAATGCAAAGCAAGATTATGTAAGTGGAAAGCAAACACTCTAACTGCTGCTAGTAAGATTGTCCATATCAAGTCTACTCTTAATGCTCTCCCAGTTCATGTGATGATTATCCCTAAGAGCATTCGATATCAAAGAAACTTACAGTGGGGCAATAGAAATGGATCTCCTAAGTTCTCTTTAGTGGCTTGGCATAGAATGCAAAAATTAAAGGTTGATGGTGACCTAGGCTTCAGAGATCTTCACCTTTTTAATAAAGTTGCCCTCATAAAGCTAAGCTAGAGATTTACAACTGATTCCACCAGTCCATGGGGATCTCTTCTCAGAGTCAAGTATTGCAAATCGCAATCCTTTTGGCATCTAAAGGGCACTGCTAATTCTTCCCAAACTTGGCATGGCATTTTGGCAGTCAGATAAGCTGTGAAGAAAGGCTGTATGTGGGTGGTCAATGTTGCCTAGTTGACTAGCCCAGGGGGGGTGAATGGGTCTTTAAAAATCTATTTAGGTGACACATGTACGTAAAAGTATACACAAAACAATCTTCGATATTGGTTAGTAACGGTTAGTATGAACAACAAACCCACAAAGAATCAATCACACAACGCAAGGAACTATCCTGGTTCGGACCTCCTTTCCTTAGGAGTCCTACATCCAGTCCCTGAGCAACAACTCAGGTTTTTACTAACTAGGGTACAGTCCCCCTATGGACACTACAATACCCAGCACAGCTAGTCTTCCTTCACACCAGAAGGGAATAACCACATCCTGAATACCTCACCAGGTCTTCCTTCACAACCGAAGGGAAACAGCACCCTGGATCCCACCAGGTCTTCTTTCACACATGAAGGGAAACACCACAAAGAGAATAGAATGAATTCAAGCCCCTAGATCAAGCTTTTACAAGCCAAGATCTGAAGCAACAAGCACTGAGAGCAAAAGATCTAAACAAGGCACTCTCTCAGAACTACACGGGCTCTCTTAGAAATTCTATTACAGCACAGAGAGCAAAGAGCTAAAGATGATGAGAAATGAGATTCTCGGCTCTAGACTTCTTGCAGAAGAATTTTAATGCTTGTATGCGAGATATTTTTTCACCGCTCAGTAACTTGTTCATTCTTCTCTTCTGTCTTGTATTTATATCTTCTTTTGAAATACGGCTGTTGAAGTAACCGTTGTCTCTTAGACTGGTAGACGTTAGACTGCTTGATATTTGGAAGCTTCAACAATCTTTTATCCATTTGAGCACGCAAAGAGATAAGGTCTTCTGGCGTCTATATGGTCCAACGTTGTATGACAGAATGTCTTTAGGACCCTGCACATATTAAATGCTAGAACAGTAGACAGCTAGGCTGTCTCTTGTTGTCAGTAAACGTTGATTTGAATATTCACCAAAATAGCAATGCCAAATATCTTGTTTTATGAGATGTTGACAGAATATGCACGATAATGAAAAGATATCATCTGCATGCATGCAGAGATACGTTCTGTCTTTATTAAATGCACAGCAGTCAGACAGATAAGAGAAGACTTTGACTATTCAACGCCTTAAGAGATAAGATAAATGTCAAGTCAATATAAACCATAAAGTCATTGTCTATATGACTTATGAAATCGTTATGAATACCAACAAGTCATTATAGAGAGCAAATCATTATAGAAAGCAAGTTTATGTGTTAAACAAAAAAATCGTTGTGAACACTTAACAAATCGTTATGAGCTTTAAAGAAATCGTTGCGCGAAGCAAGTCGTTATGAGTTCTAAAGAAATCGTTACGCAAAGCAAATCGTTATGAGTTCTAAAGAAATCGTTGTGCAAAGCAAATCGTTATGAGTTCTAAAAAAATCGTTGCGCAAAGCAAATCGTTATGAGTTCTAAAGAAATTGTTATAATGACTTAAGAAATCGTTACGGCGAGCAAGTCGTTGCGAATTCCAAAGAAATCGTTATGATAACTTAAGAAGTCGTTATGATGACTTATGAAATCGTTACGGCGAGCAAGTCGTTGCGAATTCTAAAGAAATCGTTATGATAACTTACGAAATCGTTACGGCGAGCAAGTCGTTGTGAATTCTAAAGAAATCGTTATGATAACTTAAAATCGAAAAGTCGTTGCGATGGGTTGCAAGTTGTTACGAGTTCTGAAGAAATCGTTGTGATGACTTATAGACTCGTTGTGAGAACGATTTATTTGTAATCAAACGATGTCACAGTAAAGAAGTCGTTCAGACACTTAAGAAATCGTTATGAATTCAAATCGTTATAGCACTAAGAAGTCATCGTGACTTTCAACAGAAGTCGATGTGGACTTAGAGAAATATGATGTTGACAAGATAAAAGCTTCAGGAAGTAATACTTACCAATATTGGCTTATTTGACCTTGGTATATTTCTTGTACTTAAGACTTATGAAGAATGTGTTAGAATTTTTGTTTGGTTTTGTTAATCACCAAAATAAATATGTAATTAATTAAAATTACATGGGGACACACTGAGCATCAATCTCCCCCTTTTTGGTGATGACAAAACTTAACAATAAGCATGAATAAAGAATCTGAATATTTGCAGAATGTATTTCAGACATGCTAAGTATTTTTCTCCCCTTAACAATAAGCATGAATAAAAAAAAATCTGAATATTTGTGGAATGTATTTCAGATATGCTAAGTATTTTTCTCCCCCTTTTTGTCATTAAGCAAAAAGATAATATAAGACAAAGGATGAAGAGAAAAGATAAGCAGAGACAAGCGAATATAGTTTATTCATTCTGAGGAGGTACAGGTAAGTAATAAGCAGGAGATAAAAGAGAGGCAAAATGAGAAATAATCTCTCAGGCCTGCTCTTCCTGCCTCTCAAAGTAAGTCTTGAAGGGTCCAGGACCAACAGAATAATTTGGTCCCATAGAGGGAGCCATTCTTTTGAGGTAAAGGACCAACTGAGAAGGAAATCAATGTACGGATCTCTGTCCAAGGAGTGCTTGTAGAAGGAGACTTTTCCAAAGATAGCACAAGCAAGAAACTGATTAAGGGAAACAAGATAGAAGATCTGCCTATGCTTCAATTCCTAGCGCATGGCGACATAGACTTTGTACCTTTCCACCCAAATTTGAAGAGGATCATTTACAAGGTGGAGGGAATTCATATCCAGAAAGGTTGCAGCTGAGATTGGAGGGCGGCCTTCCCTAGCTAAGGATGCATTTGTATCCGACAATTGCTGAGCTGATAAGGGATAGAACTTGGCCCAACCTGCAGGTGTCAGTCTTTCACATTCTGACAAGGCAGGGGCTAGAATCTCAGCACGGATGTGGCCTAGGTGGTATTCCCTAAAGATAAATTTAGGGAAAGCTACCACACTGTCCTTCTGAACTTTGATTCTGCCCATCACTCTCGCAAAACGATCAAAGATAACTGAGCCTACTGGTGTATCCATGAGCAAAGAGTGAAGAGGAGGAAGATATGTAGCCTCTGGCAGCTAAAGAGTAGCAAAGTCCACTTGAATTACTGCAGAGCCAAGCTCAGGTCCAAGATTTCGGATGGCTTGCCTGAACTGACTGAGTTGGACTTCAGGTAAACGATGAAGATACCTATAATCATTAAACATGTTGAATTGCCTGATCATCTTGATCTCTTTCTAGATGAAGGGAGCCCAGGAGTTGTTATGGTGGAGTAGAAACCATTCTGACAAGGTGAGAGAGTGATCCCTGGGAGGAAACACTTCAGATCTGGCAGAGAGAAACTTGTTGTAGAGGACCTTATTTGAGCGTGCCCATTCTTCTTCAGATAGGGATTGAGCAGAAGAGAAGATCTTGGCCTTGACAACCTTGGTAAGAGAGGTGTAAGGTAGGATGGTTTGAAGATGGTCAGAAAGGTTTAGGAAAGGTAGATTGAAGAGGGTGGCAAAGACAACCTTGGTAAGGTATTCCCTGTAGAGAGGCCTGTTTTTAGTGACCTCTGTGAGAGAAAACCACAAGGGAGGATACAACGGATTAAAAGATGAAGAGGTTTTTCTTTTCTTAGAGGGAGGATAGGAGGGATCAGAGACATGAATATGCTGGCCAACTTTGAGAACAGAGCCAAGAATAGTGTCCTCAAATTCGTCTTTGATGGGGCTCATATAGGGACCATCAATTTGAGCTCCTTCTAGAATGATGGTGATGAAGGAGGGAGGAGGATGAAGAAGGGATGGTGGAGGAGAAGAGGTGTGAGGAGATGGTCCAGCTGATGATGAGGGACCAGAGGAGGAGGCTCCAGCTGATGATGAGGCTGGAGGAACCTCAAAGATAGATGGAGGTGGAGGAATATGAGTGGAAGAGGCAGGAGAAAAGGTAGATTGAGAAGGAAATGGTGTTGGAGAGGAAATGGGTCGGGGTTGAGGATTTTTGAAGGTCTGGGGAGCAGGAGGTGCTGTAGAAGCTGAGGGTGGAGATGGAGGAACAGGTGTGTGAGAAGAAAAAGAAGGAGCTGGGGCTTAGGTGCCAAGACTTCTTCTTCTACCACTGTCTGCACAGGATCAGACTCCAATGGCCCTGATGGCCCTGACACCTTCTCAGCTGGCCCTGGAGGCCCTTCAACTTGCTCAGCTGGCCCAGATGGCCCTTGCTCATTGACCTCTGCCTCCGTTGCTGCTGTTGCTGCTGCTGGTGCCGGCCCTGATGGCCCGGACACACGAACTGACGGCCCTGATGGCCCTGGTGGCCTGGAAGTATCAGCATCCAAGTTTTGATCTGCAGGAGGTGCAAGAGGAGGAGGAACTTGAGCTCCAACTACCATCAGAATCTCAGCTAGCATAGACTTCATGCTGCCCATCTCTTTGTTGAACCATTTCATGGCATTTCTTATTTGAGAGATTTCCTTAGTGGTGGATGCTTGGCTCATAAAAATGGAGTTCACATCACATTGAAGAGAGCACAAGACCTCACCTTGAGCATCTAATCTTTCAACGACAGGTTTCAAATTAATGATAATTTTCTGTCTCACCTGCCTCTCGAAAGGAGTATCTGCTAAGAGTGGAACTTCGGAAACCACTTCTTTTCCTTTCTGCCTTGCCTCTGAAGCTGGAGGCTGCTGATCATCATCTGATTCTGAGGAGCTGGCTGTCTCCTCGTCTCTAGGATCATTACCTGGGGGATTGTCATGTTCCTTCCTCTGAGTGCCATCATCTTGTGAACTGGCAAAGACTTCATCAGCAGGCACACTGCCCATAGGCTCATCACATTGTGCTGCTTCTGCTGGTCCACCCTTTAATTGCTCCCCCTCAGTAGGAGCATCTTCTTCCATTGACTCTTGCTCCCCCTGAATGGGAGCATCTTCCATAACAATGTCTTCAGGAGCAACTGATTCCTCAATGTGGCCTGATGCCACAACCTCTTCCTCTGGATTTCCACCAACCTCTGGAGTGACTGGGGTGGAATGAATAGAATCCAACACCTCTCTAAGGATAGAGGCAGCAATGGAGGTGGGCAAAGGATCTGATGCACCTACCACTACTTCTCCTACTGGTGCTTCTGGAGGTTGAGATTCAACTGCCACTACAGGTGACTCTGCTAGCTCTGCTGATCCTGCTACTTGAGCTGCCAGTTCAGATGGTCCTGCTGGCTCAGCTTCTGCTGGTGAAGCTACTGCGGCTGGTTCTGCTAATGCTTCTAGTACTTCTTCTTGAATATCTGGAATATCCCCTATAATGGCCTCTCCCTCTGCCACAGAGATCTTAGACCAAATTCCATCAACAACTGAGAACCCACTCTTCCTCAGATTTCTGGACCTAATTGCTTGGCCCATCTTCTCAACTACTGCCCCAGATAGATCAACACCAAAGTGTTTGAAGATCTTGGTAAGCAAATGGGCATAGGGCAAAGAGACATTAAGCTTGCTCTTTGTATCCCAAATCTGATCACGGGCAAACTTCATTCTCTCAATCATTACTTCAGCCATGTTGATCTCCTTGTTCTGTATGGCCCAGAACATCATATCCGAATCTGCCTTGGTACATGAAGAAAAAGTTGCACTTCTAGGAACTAGAATTTGACAAACAATAAAGTGTAGAAGACGGTTGAATGCATTCAATTGATTGATATCTATTTTCCCATCTCTCAGTCTGAACCCTGGTCCTACAATGCCAAGACCTTTAGCTTGGGCATCCACGGTGTGAACCCCACTGTGACCGGTTGTGCTCACATCAAACAACTCTTCAGAAGATCATGATCAATCTTTATCGGGATACCTTTGACTGAAGACGTCACAGACCCATCTGTCTCTGATTTCAAGCAAACATAGAACGCCTTCACGAGGTCTGGATAGCTTACCTCAGAGAAGGTTGAAATAACTGACCACTTCATTCTGCTTATGGCTGCTACAACACTGTGCATCCCGTTCTTCTCAAGATCAGCAACATCTACTGCTTTATTTCCACAAACCTTGGTCTTCACAAACGTGAACCTCTCCTGCTGTTCAGGAGTAAGGAACTCAGCACTGTAGCCCCCAAGACTTCCGGAGATGACGGATGCGGCCATGGAATCAGGTGAACAGGGTTTCTGGAGGGTTGAGAAGGAAGAAGGAGTGAAAGCCCTCAAGAAATTTATCACGGGAAGGAGAGAAGAGCTTCAAACTTGCAGAGAGTCGATGTCCGAATCGTTAGGGCATCGGCTTAGGCAACCAGACGAAAGAGAGAAAAAGGTAGAATATGGGAGATGAAACATTCCCGCATCGATTTTTGTAATTGAATAAATGCTTTGTGGAAAGTGAGGCGCCAAAAGGCGGCAGAAAGCGACAAAAGAGTTTGACTATTCAAATCGACTTTAATAAAGAAGCGGCCAGGAAAGATAATTTGAATTTCTTTTGCTTACAACCATGGAGGGAAAATGTTACTTAATTCTGAAAATTTATATGTCAGTTTTAAACAGAAATCTTTTCACAAATTACACATGCCCAATTCCCTTAAAAGAGATGTGAATCTCTCTTCAGGTAAGACTTTTGTGAAAATGTCTGCTAACTGACCGTTTGTATCAATAAAGGATATTTCAATATTACCATTTACAACATGATCACGAATGAAATGATATCTAACCTCAATATACTTGGTCCTTGAATGTTGGACTGGATTTTTGGTGAGATTGATAGCACTGGTGTTGTCACACAATAGTGGAATTGATTTGATATTTAATCCAAAGTCTTCAAGTTGTTGCTTTATCCATAGGAGTTGTGTAGAGCAACTTCCAGCAGCCACGTACTCAGCTTCAGCTGTAGACAGTGCCACTGAATTTTGTTTCTTTGATGACCAGGATATCAGACACCCTGTAAGAAATTGACAACAACCACTGGTGCTTTTTCTATCTACTTTGCATCCAGCATAGTCAGCATCAGAGTATCCTACTAAATTAATTTCACAAGATTTTGGATACCACAGACGTAAATCATGAGTTCTAGCTAAATATCTAAATATTCTTTTCATAGAGATTAAATGTGATTCTCTAGGATCTGCTTGATACCTAGCACACATGCATACACTAAATAGAATATCGGGTCTACTAGCTGTTAAATAAAGCAATGAACCTATTATACCTCTATAGATCTTTTGATCTACTTTCTTACCATCTTTATTACGGTCCATCCTTGTTGATGTACTCATGGGTGTTGACAGTGGCTTGGTGTTATCGAATCCAAATTTATTCAAGAGTTCTTTGGTGTACTTTGCTTGGCAGATGTGGGTGCCATCTTTTTCTTGCTTGATTTTCAATCCAAGGAAATAATTGAGCTCTCCCATCATGCTCATCTCAAATTCTCCCTGCATCAACTCTTGTTCTTACCCCAATAGATGGATCACCAATAATATTCTCAGATGGGTGATCTTTCTTGTATCTCCACTCCTTTGGAAGATTTTCATGAGTAATTTTCTTTTGTTGCATGTCTTCCAGAGGTGAATCATCCTTGTCCTCAATTGATGTATTCTTTAGTTTCTTGGACAGTTCATCTGCATCATCATTATCACTATCTTCTTCCTTTCTCAAGGAAGGGTTAGTTTCATCAAAAATAATATGTACAGACTGTTCAATTAATAAAGTGTGTTTATTAAATACTCTATAGTCTTTGGGTTTAGAGGTGTACCCCATGAAGATGCCCTCATCTGATTTGGCATCTAACTTACCAATGTCCCGTTTTCCATTGTTGTGGATGAAGCAAGGACATCTAAATGTCCTGAAGTGGCTGATCTTTGGTTTCTTTCCTTTGAACAATTCATATGCAGTCTTCTTTAGGATTGGCCTGATCATTACTCTGTTGATAATGTAGCTTGCTGTGTTGACTGCTTCAGCCCAAAAATACCTTGGCAGATCATATTCCGATAGCATTGTTCTTGCCATATCCAATAGAGTTCTATTCTTTCTCTCAGCAATTCCATTTTGCTGTGGTGTCCTTGGTGCGGAGAAATTATGCTCAATCCCCTGATCATCACAGAACTTAGCAAATTTTTCATTCTGAAATTCACCACCATGATCTGATCGAATAGAAACAATGCTGAACTTCTGATCCTTCTGAACTTTCTTGCTGAAATTGACAAAGTTTTCAAATGTGTCATCTTTATGCTCTAGGAATGATACACATGTGAATCTTGAGTAATCATCGACTATGACAAATCCAAAGTTCTTTCCTCCAAGACTGGTAGTCCTCATTGGCCCAAATAGATCCATATGAAGGAGCTCTAAGGGTTTTGAGGTGGTTACCACTGTTTTTGACTTGAAGGAGCTCTTGGTGTGCTTTCCCTTAGCACAAGATCTACAAACACCTTCCATTTTTGCACAGACCTTTGGCAGACCTTCCACAAGATATTTCTTTAGCAATTTTCTCATGCCATCTATGCTGCAATGTCCCAGTCTTCTATGCCACAGTTCAGTTGACTTGCTTTTATTTGCTGCCAGGTAAACATCCTGATCCTTGAGTTCTTCAAGAAGAAGCGCATACAGGTTCTTCTCCCTATTGGCTTCGAAGATTACTGCTCCATCCTTTAATATGCTGCATTTTGACTCTTGAAACTGAATATGATGACCTCTGTCACAAAGCTGGCTGATGCTGATGAGATTGTGCTTCAACCCTTTGACAAGCAATACATCTTCAATGATTATTTTTCCTTTGTTGCTCACAGAGGGAGGGTGAATGGGTCTTTAAAAATCTATTTAGGTGACACCTGTACGTAAAAGTATAGACAAAAACAATCTTCGATGTTGGTTAGTAACGGTTAGTATGAACAACAAACCCACAAAGAATCAATCACACAACGCAAGGATTATCCTGGTTCGGACCTCCTTTCCATAGGAGTCCTACGTCCAGTCCCTGAGCAACAACTCAGGTTTTTACTAACTAGGGTACAGTCCCCCTATGGACACTATAACACCCAGCACAGCTGGTCTTCCTTCACACCAGAAGGGAATAACCACACCCTGAATACCTCACCAGGTCTTCCTTCACAACCGAAGGGAAACAGCACCCTGGATCCCACCAGGTCTTCCTTCACACACGAAGGGAAATACCACAAAGAGAATAGAATGAATTCAAGCCCCTAGATCAAGCTTTTACAAGCCAAGATCTGAAGCAACAAGCACTGAGAGCAAAAGATCTAAACAAGGCACTCTCTCAGAACTACACGGGCTGTCTTAGAAATTCTATTACAGCACAGAGAGCAAAGAGCTAAAGATGATGAGGAATGAGATTCTCGGCTCTAGACTTCTTGCAGAAGAATTTTAATGCTTGTATGCGAGATATTTTTTCACCGCTCAGTAACTTATTCATTCTTCTCTTCTGTCTTGTATTTATATCTTCTTTTGAAATACGGTCGTTGAAGTAACTGTTGTCTCTTAGACTGGTAGACGTTAGACTGCTTGATATTTGGAAGCTTCAACAATCTTTTATCAATTTGAGCACGTAAAGAGATAAGGTCTTCTGGCGTCTATATGGTCCAACGTTGTATGACAGAATGTCTTTAGGACCCTGCACATATTAAATGCTAGAACAGTAGACAGCTAGGCTGTCTCTTGTTGTCAGTAAACGTTGATTTGAATATTCACCAAAATAGCAATGCCAAATATCTTGTTTTATGAGATGTTGACAGAATATGCACGATAATGAAAAGATATCATCTGCATGCATGCAGAGATACGTTCTGTCTTTATTAAATGCACAGCAGTCAGACAGATAAGAGAAGACTTTGACTATTCAACGTCTTAAGAGATAAGATAAATGTCAAGTCGATATAAACCATAAAGTCGTTGTCTATATGACTTATGAAATCGTTATGAATACCAACAAGTCATTATAGAGAGCAAATCATTATAGAAAGCAAGTTTATGTGTTCAACAAAGAAATCGTTATGAACACTTAACAAATCATTATGAGCTTTAAAGAAATCGTTGCGCGGAGCAAGTCGTTATGAGTTCTAAAGAAATCGTTGCGCAAAGCAAATCGTTATGAGTTCTAAAGAAATCGTTGTGATGACTTAAGAAATCGTTACGGCGAACAAGTCGTTGCGAATTCCAAAGAAATCGTTATGATAACTTAAGAAGTCGTTATGATGACTTACAAAATCGTTACGGCGAGCAAGTCGTTGCGAATTCTAAAGAAATCGTTATGATAACTTAAGAAATCGTTACGGCGAGCAAGTCGTTGCGAATTCTAAAGAAATCGTTATGATAACTTACGAAATCGTTACAGTGAGCAAGTCGTTGTGAATTCTAAAGAAATCATTATGATAACTTAAGAAAACGTTGCGACGGGCAAGTTGTTACGAGTTCTGAAGAAATCGTTACGATGACTTATAGACTCGTTGTGAAAACGATTTGTTTGTAATCAAACGATGTCACAGTAAAGAAGTCGTTCAGACACTTAAGAAAACGTTATGAATTCAAATCGTTATAGCACTAAGGAAGTCGTTGTGACTTTCAACAGAAGTCGATGTGGACTTAGAGAAATATGATCTTGACAAGATAAAAGCTTCAGAAAGGTAATACTTACTAATATTGGCTTATTTGACCTTGGTACATTTCCTGTACTTAAGACTTATGAAGAATGTGTTAGAATTTTTGTTTGGTTTTGTTAATCATCAAAATAAATATGTAATTAATTAAAATTACATGGGGACAGACTGAGCATCAGTCAAGAATGGTTTCAATATTGATATCTGGATAGACACATGGATCCTTGGTATTCTTCATCCTCTTAAACCAATCTCTTCCTATGGGGATCCATTGCCTAAGAAAGTGACCGATCTAGTCTCTGAGGGCTAGTGGACGTCAGATCTCTTATTGAACATCTTTGGATCTTCCATAGTTGAGCTTATTTACAAAATTAGACTTCCTCAAGTCCCCTCTTTTAACCAAGAGTCCCTTATTTGGATGCATACCCAGGCTGGAGTGCTTACAGAGAAGTCAGCATATAGATTCCTCTCTGATCATCAACCCAATCCAAGTTGCTCCTTGACTCACCCAATTTGGAGAACAATTTGGCTTCTTGGTTTAAGACAGCAACTCCCTCCTAATCTAATTGTTTTTCTATGGAAAGCCATCTCTGGTGGCCTTCCTACTCTCTCCAAATTAGCCAGACTTGCTCTGAACATTGACACTTCTTGCCACTCTATCACGATAAATATGAAACTGTCCACCACATCCTGTTAGAATGTAATCTTGCCAGAGATGTTTGGTTTGCTAGCAACGGTAATTACCATGTGGCAGAGATTAAGTGCTCCCTGGAGGATAGGATCCAATCTTGGATCAGCCAGCCCTATGCAGAGCACAACCGGGACTTTAATTTTCTCAGATATGCAATTACAATCATGTGGCACATGTAGAAGCCAAGATGGCTCAAAGTATTTGAAAACAAAGATCTGTTGCCAGCTCAGGTCATTTCTAAAGCTCACTAGGATATATCTCTCTTTATAGCCATCCACTGTGGAGACTAATCCTAGTTCTGCAATTCTGAAGCCTACCCCCCAACTCATGTGCTCTGCTCATTCTATCATTTTGATGACAGATGCTACTTTTAAGAATGGTTTGACTTCCGATTACGGGTGTGTATTATTCAGTACAAATCGAAAAATCGAATCAGACCGACAAGTTCAGTCCAATTTCGTTTGTTTGAGCCTTGTTCAATTTGGTTTCACAAGTTGTGAAACCGGACTAAGCCGAATAACCCAATTAAATCAAAATTATGATAATTATTATTGTATAATATACATAGTAAAAGTTATTAAAAGAAATAATTATATACACAAATATACATATTTTTTAAACTTTTTCATCATTTTAAACACATAAATATGACAAAATCATTCACATTTAAATTAATATAAAATTTTAATTTGAACCCAACTGAACTGAAATAATTTCAGTTTAGTCTAGTTCGGGTTGGGGAGGGGGTTTAGTACAATTCACCCAAAAATTGGGCTAAACCGGGCCTAACCGACCCGTACACAGCCCCACTTCCAGTACAGTCTTGATGTACTTGCCGGTTGCATGGCTTACCTACCTTCTGTCGGACCCACAGTTTTAGTGCCTTCTGTCCTGCAGAAGCTGAAGCCATAGCCATCTACTATGGGATCAGATGGGCAACCCAAGACAAACACCCCATGACTGTTCTTGTCAACGATGCTTTGAATGTGAGTAATGCCATTACTACCATGAATGCTCCAATATATATAGCAATGCAATTCTATTTTGGATGACTGTAAAGATCTACTGTCCATGTATCCGTCTGTCGGTGTTACTTATGCAACCTGGGTCTCTTCCACAGTCAGCTCACCTCATGGCCAAGCATGCTTTGGCTACGAGTCTCTTTGGGGATCGGCCGACTCCTGCTACCATTCCCCTTTTTGTTCTGGCTGCGATCACCTCTGTACCTGTAAACTCTACTACTTAGTGAAATGAAACACCTAACTTCCAAGTCACAAAAAAAGTACATTAATGTTGAGAAATTCTTCTCATACGAGTGATGAACATTCGATCAGATTGCCTTAATCCTATATATCCTCACTTGTAGCCCCCACAACGTTGGCAACATCCAGGACCTAGCTTGTTAATTTGTTTCGTGTACCCAAGTTGGAATCCTGGAGGATGGAATAAATTAAAGGGGAGAGAGTACCTGGACTGTGGGGTGCAACTTCGCAAGATATAGCAGCCACCTTGTTTTGTCAGGACTTGTCTATGTTTATATGAGTGTTATTTATTGCCCGGCAACCGAGCAATATACCAGGCACAATCTTAAAAGGTCCGATCCATGATGGCACATGCATGTGCACTCTCCAGAATTATGTCTAGGTCGGGCAAGATAATAGTTGTGCGATCTTCCAACAACTATCTTTTCTCTGTTCATATAGCCTCCGCTAGATGTTTCTTTTGCTCATGAAACTACTTGGGTGCTCGACATTGCACAAAGGAACCCAGACTTCAATGTAACTGCAGAATTGCCACTCTTACACAAATTCATAAATATAAACTTTTTTATATGGGAAAGTTACGTTTATAATAGAGAATTTTGATCATTGAGCTACTCTATGTATACTACATGGGAATCCCATGATTAATATCCACCCTCCATTATCTATCTCCTTGTATTTGTACTCGAAAGGGAGCGGGCCCACAATCATGATGTGACTGTGGGACTTATCTTTCTTCTGAGTGCCGGCAAAAGAGGACTGATAGTGAGAAGCCAATACTAAGTGAGACTCATACAACATGTAATCTCCTTACTTAGAAATATTTCAAGTTTTCTTAATATCTTAATTTTGATTTCAAGTTCCACGCTGGAAACTTACGGAAAGAGCCATTATTCTCTTAGACAAGCTAGTCAAGTCGGGCAAGGATTATTTGTCAGAGCAACTTACCTATTTTTTGGGTTCCAGAGTATGTATAATATTCGCCAAAAGGCAATAGAAGGAATTGCCCGGGCAAGCACCAATTGCCATTCGCCACCTGCAGCCGTTACACCTCCGGAGCCGCAAGAGAAGATGTCGGGACAAGGAGACTGAAGAGGACACATCTATTACCCTTCTTCAAACACTCGAGAGGCTTTTCCAATCCAGATTTTTTTTTTTTTGGCAGAAGAAAGTAGAGCATGGAAAGGAGAAACAGAGTGTCTGGGTCTCCTAGGAAAAGAGCGACACAAACGGAGCTTCTTGTTCTCTTGATTTCAAAATGTATAACATTCCACATTTTTCATACAAAGGAGAAACTGAATGTTCCTTTCCAAACCTTCTCCCCCCTCCCCACCCACACACACACACACACACAAAAACCGAAGAGGCTTAATCTTGGATCGGATTGTTGGATGACCTGAGAGTTTCAAGAAACTAGACAATGCTCCGTCACTGTAAGAAGGGGACCTGCAAAAAAACACCGGAGATCAGATGGCCCTGAGAGCAACATCCCAAGAAAAATCACTCGACATCTAAGTCAGTTCCTAACAAGAGTAACACAAGAGGGTAAATAATTCGAGAATGCTCCCCACCGTGTTAGAGGGTCTGCAATTTTCCTTGTTTTGACTTATCTCGCATCAAAGAGTTTCTTGTGAGTCTTATATGCCTTGAGTCTCTCTACTGATCTCATGCGATGGGACTCACAGCATGTTCAAGGTGATAGGCCTCTAACTTGCTCATGATAGAACTTTCAACAGAGTCGTCGTCAATCATATGCAACTAATCTCACTGGCCACAAAGGAAGGTGCCCTTAAGTCATCTTCCCACACACATACCATGCTGTGGCATTTACTTCAAAGGGTGTAGGGATGACATGGGCTGTGCTCCTTCAGCACATGAGCAGAGAGGTGCTCGATGTATGTGGATATTTTGGGCTCTAAAATTCATGCTGCTGCTAACTAATCAAGCCAAGAGTGTCTGTCGCTTCCCCACCGAGCTAAGACTTGCTAATCAAGAGAAGTGGCCCTTCCCTTGGGTCCTTGGGGCATGTGTGCCCCGATTTGGTTATTGAGTTTCTCATCAAGCAGGCCCTGCCACCAAGCGGGACTCATTTGATAACTGGGCTATCGCCTAATGGGCCAAGCTAGATCACTGGGTCTTACGGTTTGGGCTAAAGAGCCAAGATTCCCCCCTCCACCCAATATTAATTACAGAGGTACATGAAAAAGGACGATCTAGATTCGATGGAGTCCACACCATGCTCAACATCTTTGTGGTTCTTAGAAAACATTGCTACATTTTTTATCCTAACTCCAGGTAGACAATTCAAAATTTTAAAGAGCTACCACATTTGCTACACAGAATTCTGCCAACCAAAGTTGGCACGGGCAGCCACTCAAGATGATAATATATCCTTACCTAGAGTTAGTACCCAAAAAAGTCAGCACCGTTCTCAACATCATCGGTTTTCATGCCTCCATTTTCTGCCATGAGTACCCTGTACACCCTCTTGGAGCATACTTCACCTAGTCTCCTGTCCTCGTTGCCAAGCAGCCCTTCAACAGTCAGGTCTTTAAGCAAGAATTCCTTCTCATGGACCTGAAAGATCAATGGAAATTAAGTCCAGTACCTGTGCAAAGGCTCCCTTTTTCTTGCCACTTCCCCTCACTTAGTGTTACTCACCGACTTATTAGGATCCATATAAACATTCAAGAGGGACCTCATGGTAGGATATTTTTTCCAGATGGCAATGGCAAATCTCGGTTGTACCTTTGGTATTGCTACTAATGCCTTCAACCTGAAGAATTTTAATTCACATTAGGATAAAGGTAATACAGATCCAAAAGACTATAGAATGAAGCGATGTCACCAAGGACAAAGACCTGAATTAAAACAAGACAGGCTGGTCTCTTGTGTTGATGATTTATACGATGAAGATATAGTCTATCATAAGGGTATACGTGACAAGATGATGTAAGAGTACAGAGTAGAATACACAAGATTTTGCCGGAAGATGTGTGGATATCCCAAAAACAAAACTTCTATTCATGGATGGTACTATCTACATCGGATGCGATAAAAATGACCAAGTGGTGAGAGGAACAAGATATAAGCAAAGCAAAGGGAAAAGAGACAAGGACCTTCTGCAAGCATTTTACAGTGATATTATTTATATCAAACAATGAAAAGGTAACTGGAATAAAGAAAAACAACATAACAGAAGAAGTGATGATGACAGAAGATAAGACAAAACAATAGAATAAATAGGTCAAAAGAGAAAAAGAAATTAAAATAGCAAAACAATGGAAAAGAAATGAGCATAGTGCATTGGGCATGGACAACAGAACAGCTGAACCACGCATCCAGGTTTAGTGGGAACTCTGGCAAGGTACTGATACAGAGCCAAGGAAACAATGACTTTGTATTGTTTTCCCCTAAAGAACATGTGAACCTCCTTGAAAACCACTTTTAGGTATTTGTAAATCAGTCTCACCTTCTTAATCCTATGTGTCACATACATGAATGATAGATACCAGTGTTTAGATTATAATAGCATAATATTAGAGGTACTATTAGTTAATGAGCATGATACTTTTTGTTTTATCACGTATTTGTTGTTCACTATCACAAATTGGTCTCAGCTGTTCTGTGTCTCAGGCCTAGGCCATCACAGACTTGTTCAGAATATTGGGTAATTGATTCGAGCTTCATAGCAGAGAGAGAATTAAGGAGGTATATGCAACACAAAATTTCCCGTGCTTTTATTTTGAAAATTTACCGACACAAGAAAACACGGTGGTTGGAAAAATATTTTTCAGACGTACAGAATGTTCCCTCTCCAAGATTTTATTTTACTATCTCCCACCACCACTGCCCAGGGGAAATGGGATCAGGGAAATATTTTCCACCAACTCCACCACTAACCCCACTGCCTCTCCCCCACCCACTCCAGCAAATATATGTTTCTACTTTACTTTCCATGAAAATTATACAAGTGCATGTTTTTACCCTCCCATAAATTGTACCCGATATCTTGCATTTTCTGAGGAAATGCTTTCTGCAATTCTTCCATTTCCAGGACAACCCAAGAATTGAAATGCCCCTGCAAGTAAACCATTCTTACAACAAATGTCGCAAATCTTCCATCTTTGTTAAAATATTGTTAAAAATTTCACCTTTAAATTCCAAATGTTGCAAAAATGCCATCAATATTACACCGCATTGCCACACATCCAGCTAACTATAGTTTAGACTTCAGAGCAACTCATGAAGGAAAATGACAAGATTGCTCATAGATAAAACCATGGGTGTCAATGTGTCATGGTGCCCACCCCATTCATAATTCCCATCTGGCCCTATTCTATTACAGAGCTTATGAACCAACGGGACTAATGGAATCTAGGAGAAATGTTACCCTTTTATGGAAGTTAACCACAGTGGAATTTTCGCAATATTTGAGATTTAGCAATTATATTTTTAACAATATTACAGTTTTGCAATATTTTTTATGAGCAAACAAACCCAAAGTACTAATTTGTGAACCTGGGATGACACTGTTGCCTATGTACCCAGCTGAAGGTAATGTGCAGTGTGCTTCTACATGCGCATTACACGTAGAATGTATTCCGTAGTACTGTGATCTTGTGATGATTTTAAACCATAGTACAACTTCCAAGTGCTGAAGATTTATGTGCATCTACTCAACCTTGGTTGCATCTGCAAGATGTTGGCATGTTGTTTGCTCTGCTCGAAGCTTACTTACCAATTTTAATCAAATTTAATACTAGTGTACAAATGCTCTTATTTGAACAACATGTATTATGTGACCCTGAATGACTACATTTTATTCTATATGATCCTTAACCTGACAGTCAACACTTTTCCTTCTGATTTGATTTTCTGAAAAGGACTGTTCACTTCTGAACCACACTTTAGATACATCCTTACGTTGCTTTCCTGTTGTGGGCTGCTCACTTTGCCATAAAGGCATACTTTGAATTGTATAATATTATGCTTTATCCTTAAGGGTGGTAAGACGTGATTTAATCATGTTTATAATCTTGTTCCTCAAGTTCATAATTTTGATGCAACTTTACTTTTGTTCAATTTTCCAAAACCGATAGTTAACATTCAAAGATTTATGCATCTCAAATTTTACAAATTCTCAAGCTTTATCAATGATAAATAATCAAGTAAATTCATGATTTCTAAACTACAGTTCACAAGCAGCAGTTTGATTATTTTGATCTGTATGTCTATCTCATGAATGATCCATAATTTAAGATTGTTTGGCCCATGACAAGTTATGCGCAACATATGTCCTATGATCTTAAATTTACATGTGTGCACGCTTTTCTGATCTATGAATCATAATTTATGTAACTTATGTGCCCAATTGCTAGGTGGTGATCGAAGTCCACAGGGAATAGTAAATTCCAGTCAGAATTGGTCAGGATCCACAGATTCGGGGGGAGGGGGGGGTTGTGAAAGGCAGGATGCGCTGATTCTGACGGAAACTACAATGATAATGTATTCCATTGGTGAAGTGGGCAACTGTAAGCCCAAGAATATTGGAAGACTAGGGGTTAAAGCCTACAACATATCAAACTTGCACACGCATTGAAATACATTCAGTAAAGGCACTACAATACATTCAACAGATTCTATTTTCAGACAGAAAAACACTTCCTGTATGTCACCTATTTGCAAAGTAATTGTCTAATTATGGAGTTGATTGAATAAAGCATTAAGACTAAGGTGAAATGTGGTGAACATATGGACTCTAGAAGGAGAAATTGTAGAGGACTCTTACTTAAAAGGACAAATAACCTAGAATTCAGTAAAGGAGTTTGCAAACAGCTAAAGATTGCTCAACTAAGCGGGATACAGCAATCAATGAGGATCACGCTCAGAAGAGCCTTTAAGAAAGACGAAGGGAGGAGTACCTCACCAAAATTGAAGCTGATATTCAGATTGATGTAACCAGGAAAGGCCAAGTGATCTAGTGCAGGAAGAGAGGTCAATCTTCAGAGGATTCTTGCTACAA
Organism: Colocasia esculenta; assembly: GCA_014218235.1. Lineage (NCBI taxonomy): Eukaryota > Viridiplantae > Streptophyta > Magnoliopsida > Alismatales > Araceae > Colocasia > Colocasia esculenta. The sequence continues at coordinate 124,850,363 of CM024762.1, forward strand.
ATTCCTTGGAGGTAACTCCAGTTATCAGAAGTTTGGTGAAGTGTGAAGAGTTAAGTCTACTTTGTTATTAGAACCCTTCAGGTAATTAATTTTACATGTATAACACTCTCAACCAATGTTTTTAAAAAGGATTAATCAGTCCGAGTCCGATGAAACCCCCCATTGACTAGTCGGAGCGATTAGTCGGCAAGTCGGACGCCTCAAGTCCAAGTCAGTTATTTTTTCAGGATTTTTTTCATTTTTTATGCATGATTCTTGTCGATTGTTAGTGTTGAGGGTATGTCTGTCATATTTAAAGATATAAGCATCACACACAAAAATCTCATTGAATTAAGAAGACTAACTTAGAAGGCATACCTATAGCTCAAGTGGTAGAGCTGCAGCATTAACGAAGAAAAAAAAATCTGATTTACTAATCTGATTTTACAGAAATTTATTACAAGAATATTTTTACTACTGAATATTGGTTTTAAATTGTATTCTATTACTATTTTTCAGAAACAATATTTTTATTACAGATTTTTGTTTACTACTCAAAATTATTATTCACGGAGGAAATAAAAAGCAGACAAGGTGAAAAATTAGAAAATAAAAAACAGTGTTATAAATTGTATTCAAAAAGGTGGAAACCCAAAACCCAATACATGGCAGCTAACAGAGGGGTATACAAGACTTTCCAAGTTCCAACAAAGAAAACTACCCAAAAAAACAGGAAAAATAGAGTGAATCGGCGGCAGACTAGTCGGCTAGACCACCCGACTCAACTAGTTGGGCCGACAAGTCGACTAGTTGGCCAACTTTTTAATCTCAACATATACACCAGTTATATTGTTTGGCCAGGCCAACTCCTTCTGACATCTTACTGAGAACAGCTCTCAGTAGGGTTCTAGCTCTACACCTAACAGCTATTGTAATTGATTTCAAGTATTTAATGTCAGTAGTTCATCTGCTTCTGCCATGGCTCTAGGTTTCATTCAGTTGACTACTCCACAAGATTGATTCACCACTCATACTCAAGAAGTGGCCTAGTGGTTACTCCTCCATGTATACCAGGATTGTGAGGCCGTAGGTTCAAATCCCATTGGGATCAGGTTTATCAGGAATTTCTAAAAGAAAAATATAATAGGTTAGTGTTTCGCGAGAAAAGAAATCCTTTAATATGAATTCTCTCACCATTTGTTTTCTTTATTCATTTTTTTTGTGTTTATTTGGCCAGGCCTATTGATGTCGGCTCGTGTCCTTTGCCTCTCCCCATCAGTGTAAGTTGATGTTAATTACATTGATTACACAATCAATGACCCCTGATTAACCACCACATGACACCCGTAATCCAACCAATTAAAAAAAGTTTAAAAGGGAAGTTTCTAAAAAAGCATGTTAATTGCATTGTCATTACTTGCTAGTTTATTCATCATCTATGTTTATGCTTGAGCTTCATTTGTCTATCCAGATATTTGATTTATATACTTTGATTACTTTGCCCTTATCATATTCTTTTTTTTTTGTTATTTCGCCACTTACACACCCCATTTAGACTGCTATTAGGAGGAATAATTGATGTAATTGCATATGCAACAAGGGTTTAAAGAGTAAGCAGTAATACAGTAGGGTTTTATTGCAATTATCCAAAAAGTTTGGGTATAATTGAAATTCCCTTGAAAATTAGGGTACCATTGTGATTTCATATCCTTAAGGTTAGAATTTCTCATTTCGACATGTCACACGCATAATGCAAGTCACACCAAGACTTAAGCAAATTGTACAACTCAAGAGGGTCTTGATTAAGTAATCGATTTGCAGAGGGTGCTGCAAATTTACAATTTTTCCCCCTTTGTCTTCCTTGCGCAGGATCAGACTTCAAAGGGGGTTTTCCAGCTGAACCTTATCCCTAGCTTGGATTTCTTTCTTTTCTTCTCTTCTTCTCCCTCTAACTCAAGTTTCCTTTCTTTTCTTCTTCTTCTTCTTCTTCTCTTTTCTGAAGGAGCGTGCTTTGCACTGGTTTCCCTGCCTTTTCTTTTGAACTTTCTTGTTTGATTCCTATGTGTTTTGCAGGGAGAAAAGCTCCTCTTTATATAGAGGTGGAGAGAAGCCATAGGCAGCCCCCACTTACCCTCTTTTGAATCCCACCAGTGAGATGCACCGGTGGGGTTTCATCTCCCCTTAGACCCTACCTTCTTTCCTCTTCCAAGACCTCACCAGTGTCATGCACCGGCGAGGATTCTTTCCCTTTTTCTTTTAGAATTCAAACTTTATCCATTTCTCAGAGACTAACCTGTTTTTTCTTTCTTATTTCTCTTCTTTTCCTTCTCCTTCCTTGGCGCAGAGAAAGACTCCAAACTGGGTCATCTCCTCCTCTTCTTGAGCTTTTCTACCCCTTTATGCTGAGTGTTTCCTCTTTTTCCTTGGCTTGAAACAGGGACTGTGACGCACCTTATATAGAGGGAGAGGAGGCAGCAAGGAAGCAAGGTAGTGCTGGCCTTCACTACCTTGTTTAAAACCCCACCGATGAAATGTACCAGGGGTGATTTTCCCCTTTTGCTCTCCCTAATGGTCCTGCACACTAATGGTTTTTGGTGGGGACACCCGAACTTGGGACCGGGTCAACCGGATCCAAGTCTACCGGGGACGGAGGCGACGAGCAGCGACGACGGCACCTATATGGCTCAGCGATGTGTTCCCATGATTTTCTTGTATTTATTTTATTTGCTTGAGCATTTGATTGTATGAATAAGGCCCAAATGAGGCCCAATAGTGTTTTTCCATTTTCTGGGTATTCTCGGCTGCGATTTTTGCCCCATTTTTAGGTCTAAGGGCATTTTAGTCTAATAAAGGGTCAAAGAGGATCATTAGGGTTTGTCTCTATAAATAATGCTGTAATCCATTTGTTGGGGATTAATGATGATTTGAAAGAAAAGTTTGCAGCAGCCATCTTCCCGCCGCAATGGTTTCTTGCAGGGTGCGAGGCCCGTTTCTTCTCCTTTTCCTCTCTTCTTCCCCATCATTCTGCATCAGTTTTGTAACCTCACCGGTATGCACTGGTGGTTTTATTTCCCCTCTTTTGCTCTCCTTGTTGATTTGAAACCTCGCCGGTGTTTGCACCATGGGGTTTTACTTCCCATCTTTTGCTCTCCCTAATGGCCCTGCTCATTAATGGTTTTGAAACATCACAGGTGTCATGCACCAATGAGAGTTAAAAATGGGTAAGTGGGGGGAGGCCAGAGGCCTACGAAGCAAAGAGCTACTAATACCTACAGCTGATTAGTACGTCAGAAGTGATATACACTTTAAGGAAGAAAAATTGCCACTTATCCATACAAAATGGTAGAGGCAAGCAAAAAGACACACAATTAATTCAAGATAATCCAGATTGCTAGGCCTTTCATTGATCATTATCAAAAAGTCATGAGATCATTGAAAGATTAAGTATCAGACATGGATATTCATTTGTATTCAGTGAATAATACAACTTACCAAACATTCCTTTTTATTAGGTGCCTATCAATGAAATCTTTAGAAACAAGGGATCCATTAGCATTTACAGATAGTCGTGTAATCTTCTTCCTGCAAGCACACATGAATCAGTGACACCAGAAAAGAAGGTAAAAAGAGCATGATCTTAGTTATTCACATAGAGGACCCACATGCAGGCCTAACAAGTTCCCTGTTAATGGTATTGTTCAAGAACATAATAGAAAAGAAGCAGCACAGAAGGACTTGAACAACTGCACCAAGCATTATTCCATGGACATATCTTAATTTATCAAGTAATTCTACTTTTTAAGAAATCACTAAACATTTTAGTTACAGGGATCCTTTTTAGTAAGTATGATCACCATCATTAGTTACCAAGATGATCAATCTGACAATAGGAGGCTAATTAGATTTCATAAGCCAAGATGAGTGGACAGCCACACTTAGAAAGTGTAATAGTTCATTGATTTCTGCAGCTGATACCAAGCAATTTATATCTCCAATGCAACAATCCCATTTTTCAGCTTCTCACACTGATATGCATGCCAACTCAAAAAAATCAGTTATTATAAGACACTTTTTAGGACCACTTTGATAGCCTGTTAAAGGTCGGTTCAGGGTTGGTTAAGGGCCAGATCATGGAATCATAGGTTAGCCCCGCCGGATATGTAAGTGGCCTTATCCCAGTGTAAAATACTTAACAGACCTGTTAAGCAAGTCGAGTACCTGAGGCCGACTTGCATATCCAAAAAGGTGGTGGGTTATACTATCCTAATATTGCTTATCCAATCCCTTCATCGTTGAATGAGAATTTCACAATGCCAGCTTTAGGATGCTGTATAGATTTATCTACAAGTTTGTTTTAAGACTTAAAGTTTAGAGTTTTTACAATTCATAATGAACAATAAATGGTCATTTAGCTAAGATAAACCATGCAACCTACATTGAAAGTATCTGCTACTTGAAAAAATCAATCTGCTACAAGTCACTAGACACTTCCTTTAATCAAGCAATCCTTTACCACATATCATCAATATAATTATGTCACCAAAATATTTCATTACAAAAATTTAGTAAATCTGCATCAACACAAAATAGACTAGACAAAACTTTCTTGTGTATCAATTGAGGAATATGTTTTACTCAAAACTCATTTCTCCAAAAGAGATAAAGTGCAGCTTTAAAGAAGAATCATTTTGTAAAAGGATCATGGTATTAAATATGGTGCAAACTGTTGCTTCACTCCATTAATATTGTGTCCAGAAGGCCATCAATGTCAACTAGAATTGCTGAATGCCATCTAATGAAAACTCTTTCCAACCCCTCCTACATTACTATAAAAGAATATCAAGAAATTGTGGCTGTTTATGCACCATTCTTGTGGCCTTTGTATCATCAAGATAATAGCACCATTTCACAAGACTATATCACCTGACAAGACAATTAACCAGTAGAAAGATTGAGTTTCAATTTTAGACCTCCTAAATATGGATAGCATCTGTAATGTACAGTGGTCATCATATGCATAAGCCAGTAATATTTAGAATACAAATGATACATGTTACTGAATAAGCTCAACTGCAAAAACAACTTTACTCATCACGAAAATAGACTAACCTAAATTGGCAAGTTGCAAGGCCAGATGTCAATCCAACAATATGATCAGCTACATCAGCTTCGTCCAGGCAATGCCTTGAATGCACTTTATTAAAATGAGTCATCAATCTTGACAAAATCTGCGTAGTATGTCTGTTCAGATGCTTCAGAAAGCTTATTACACAGGTTATTATTAGAACGAAAAGATGTCCTTCAGAAGAAAACCAACCTCCTCAACTGGTGGACGAGTCCAATTGTTATCACTCACTGAGCCCTTATATTGACTTTGTTCCCTAAACAATGAATAAAACAAGTTTAAAATCTCATTATTAATGAAACCAAGGGAAGGGATGTGGAACACATGTTTTACTCGCATTACATATTTGAAACCAACTTGCCCTCAACAGAAGGCTTTCTAGAGATGAAAGCTAATCAATCAAGATACTAATTCTCTCTGTTTCTTCACATAGCAATTGGCATATTAAAGAAAGAAAGAGTAAAATAACGTGAACGCAACATGGGGATGGCAGAGAGAAGAAGAACAACAAGGAAATGAGAGAAAGTTCCAAGATCTTTATCAGAAACATACTTGATAACTGTAGCCTGAAAGACAGAAAAACGAGCAGAATGAGATTCAGGTACCATGAAAGGTACTGAATCAATTTCAGGAAGTATATGCTACTTTTCAAAATTGAAGATGTCCAGAAATAGTTACAACCAATAAAAATAAAGAATGTTTTACATAAGTAGGAGAAAAGGTCACAACAAACATGAAAAGAAACGATCAAAAGCAATAGAGCATTAACATCACGGAACCTTTTTAACAATGAAGTAGAATGCAACCTACCGCTTATTGATATAAGACATTAATCTATTTGTGAGGTAGCAAATTGTGAATGATGGATAGCGACTCTGTACTCTACGTACATGATCCAGAAGAGCTCCGTTTGTTACAAGGCTACAGAATTCATCTGCCTCATACACAATTAAGATATATTGAACATCGGATCCCATTGGTGAAAGCTGCATTCACGGCATTCCATGAGATTCAACGAGTAAAACCACATGATATTAAATATTCATTTTTTTCCCTTCTCATCAAATATTAAGTCAAATACTAGATAATGGAAATACTCTAGATATAAGTCAGAAACTACTCAATGACTAAAATACCTTAGAAATTTCATCAGGGATACTCATCTTCCACACAATCGATTTTTCAATTGGATTCAAGGTTATGCGAAAATGGATACCTTTCTCTGCAAATCGTGTGAGGAGATGTCCTGGATTTGACAAGGAAAAAGAAAGCCTATCCATATCAGGAAAACAAACAGCATAGGAAAGCTAAGAGTATAAGCAAGAAGCTAATTGGCATACCTCCAACTGACCCATTTTCAACCACTTTAGTATCAATCTCAGCAACTATAGATTTTAATGCAAACTTCCCCTTCTCCCACTTTTGCTTCTCCTTCTGCAATTTCTTCATTTCTTCTGTTTCTGCCTTCATTGCTTCTTTAGCCAACTTCTCTTCCTGAATATCAATACATGTGAACATTCAAATAGTTTGAGGCATCAGCAAATCTTATCAATTTCTATGGCAACAGAACGATTGCAGATGCTCACCTGTCTCTTCCTTTTCTTTTCTTCAATTAGACGACTTTTTTCTTCCTTCAATTGTTGCTTCCTAGCCAGCTGCTCATCTCTGCGACTCCTTTTCTCAGAATTATCAGCTACATGCCTACCTCGCGGTTTCTTGGTGCCGCCTAGATTTTCCAAGATCGTACTGTCCTCATAATGGTTATGTTGAACTTGAGGCTGGGAAAGGTGTAACAATATTAATTGTTTTGCCAACACCGCGATAAAACACTAAAGGATATCACACCAGTCAACAAGAGACACTAAAAAGCGACGTGTAAGTATGAGCCACAGGTGTATACATATCCACCAGAGTCATCAACAATACCTGGGGAAGGATGTCATCCTCACCCAAAAAGCCGAAGTCCCCATGCGAGGGGCTATCTCCGACAACCTGAGTGATAGGAGTGGAACCACGGAAAAACGAGCCCTCCTTTCCACCGGGACAAGAATGGTTCTCTTCCGCCCCGGCATCCGTGTCCAGACCACTCCCAGAACCCGACCTGCCAACGTTGCTGCCACCACTGCCACACAAATCAAATGAAGAAGCAGTCCCATTGTCAAAACTTCTCACCTCGTTCAACCCGTCAGACCTCACCCTTCCCGCCGTCACGTTCGACTTTCGCTTCACCGACCCGCTTCCAGACTCCTCATCCTCGGACACCAAACATATGAACCCAGAAATTCCTACCAAGAAAAAGATAACAGGACTGAGCCAAAGATTTGATTTTGATGTCCGGGGTCTCCTCCGCACTAACCTGCGAATCTGTCTGATTTCTGCGCGGAAGTGGCGGCGTCGTCGGGGTGAGAGCTGCGGGCAAGGGTGCACCGAACGAAGGAGGGGCCGGACAGCGGCGTCAAGGGCGTCTCCGGGACGAAGGACGGGGTATGATCGAAAGGGACCTTCTTCTGTGGGGTAGGGTCGTCGTCGACAAGGACGAAAAGGGGCGGTTCTGAAGCCGACGGAGGATGCGGCGGCGGCACTCCTCTGCGGCCCGCCACCCACTTCTTTGGGGGAGAAGGGTCGGAGTCGAAGCCAGCGTCGACGACGTCGTCGTCGTCGGATGGGATGACGACGGGGATCGAGGGCGGAGGCCGGGAAGCCATCGGGGGCGGACTTTGGCGCTCGGACTGGTTGGGTTCCTTCCGCTAGGTGATTTGAATTTGCTGGGGGATGCACGACACATGCGGACGGAGAACACGTGTGAATCCAGTTCCATTCGGGCCGGATCCAACTCTGGTTATTTGGGCCTGTACAGTGAGATGGCGGGTAGCTCCAACCTGCAAAAGTTGTGTTGATGTGGTGTATTATTTGTTTGAGAGATATAAAGTCGCTGTTTGATAATGGGTTGGGGTTAGGGATAACTCCAACCCATTACTAAAGTTATTTTAGGTTAACTCAAGTTTTTATTTGTTTCACTGTGAGTTAACTCATTTTAATTAAAGTGAGTTAACCCATTTTTTCTTGAGTACTTTGACAAGGTAAAGTGAGTTAACACTCTCATTTACTTATCTAATACCCAAATTACCCTACATACCATACACTTCTCACTCTTTATTATACTATTTTTATGAGAGAATATATTATTTGGATCTTAAAAATCATATTGAGGTATTTGTGTTATAATACTACTGAAAAAAATTTCTTTAATTTTTTAATTTATTAAAAAGTGTAATAAATGACAACTTCTTTTTTGAAAAAAAAAATAGAATGTATAAAATTTATTAAAACACGGAAGAAGTACACTTTACATATCAACCGAAATATTCATTAACTTATATTTCTTATTACATACTTATTTTTAAGATATCAATTTAAAATTAACATCAAAAAAAGTCATTGCTCAACATGAATATAAGGACAAGTATAAGCCTGCAAACATAAATATCATAGGTGTCAAGTATGCAAACATGTCTACGTCCGACCTGTGTGAGAGAAGAATGGGGGAGACGACAAAAATGGGTCGGAGTGACAGGATAATAATGTGCACATAACTAGTTTGGGTAGAGTTAAAATAGGTTGGTTAAAAGTGGGTTAACCATATCTTACAGGTGTTGATGGATTAAAAAAATCTGAGTTAACTTAGAGTTATTCATATATAAGCATGTTCATTCTGAGTTAACTTTTTTTTATTGTTAAACTACATTTTGAGTTAACTCTGAATTATCTTTGAATTAACTTTAAGGAGCCTAAAGATGATTATTATATGTTAATACACCAAATCTTATTCAAAATCATTCTCGAATCATCATTTTAGTTCGAGCTACGCAGAAGCCAAATATATACATCTTGAATAGTGGGTTCTCTCTGACTCGGCAAAGTTTTCGTAAGATTAGAAACTCAACAACGATATCAATTAAGTACTCACATTGCTTGTATATATGTTCACTAATGCAAGTAAAAAAAAAAAAAAGATGTTCACTGATGAGAGTCAGATGTACGATCTCACATATTTTTCATGAAATGACTATTCAATTATCTCATCATAGAAAGACTATGTTTAGTGACATTTTCTTCCACGCTCAAAAATAATCCATTGCTTCCTTTTCCTTCTTCGTCGTAAGAACATCTATTTCTATGCGAAAAAGGAAAAATAAACTTTAAAACATCTTAAAGATATGAGTCATTCCTTTCTTTCCAAGTAATTAGTCTTGAAGGTTAATGGACCACACCCCTAATAATAGTCTATTTGAAATCTTCTATGGGCTAAACATTGTCCACCCAATCAACAATAATTGGTGGACGTGACATGATGAAAGAGGAGAAAATATAAATAAAAATCGTTTGAGGTATGATAACCATAGGTTTTGAGCATTAATATAAGCTGTTCACAATTTCACATGTGTCGATCTTATGCACAACTTGCAATTTGGCCTTGATATACGGCACATACCAAGTAAGATGTGCATAAACCCAAACTACGGGGTCGAGCTCTACCATTTTGTAACGAGTGCAAACTACCTTGGATGAGATTCTTGTTCGCTATGCAATCTGCTAAAGTCTTCTTCTTCACAGTAATGCACATTTGGACCATGGTTTGGTATTGCTGCAAAAAATACTTTCTTTACAAGTCTTTTTTTTTGTGAATTATACCCTTATTTTTATATTTTCTATTGACATCTTGCAATATTTTAAAAAAATGCCGCCCACATTTACCTTCTATTAGTAGTAAGTCCATATCCTTTATTGAGCCCGGGAAAATTGCCGCCAATAATTCTCATATCTAAAGGTTGATTTATTTAGCCTAATAGACGATAGTCTAATAGATATCATGAGGTCCATCCGTCCAAAATCTAAAGAGCAAGGCCTATGAAGTATTATGATGTCTCAAATCGCCGCCCACATAGAAGGATCCCCAAGCTCGAAAAAGAGTCCACAGCAAAGGAAAACTCGAGTGACTGGATAGGTATCGAGGGAGAATCCTTTAAGAAGAGTGCTCAGCTAACAAACTCCTAATAAGAATTCGACTAAACCCAAGGACACAGTGAGATTAAGATAAAGATAAGGGTCTCACATGATCTACTCAAGACCCATAATAGATTATTAGGCACTGATAAGGATTTTTATCTTAAGAGCACATCTCTCAATCTACACCACAAGAAAAAATGGTATTACTTCGACAACTTTGATGCCCTTATGACTTTATAGGGGGGGCTTTAGATTCCATCAAGTGTCGAGTCTTCACCACCACTTTGGTGCAATGTGCCCAAGCATGGTTCTGAGCTCTCACGTCGAGAAGCATCTTCAACTTCTGGTAGTATGGACATCTTTTCAAGGAAAGCTTCGCCAAAAATGACCCACATGTCAAGATGACTCAGGAAAGGAGGAGAGAGAAAGTGTCAATCTAATCAACCTTCTCAATCAAAGAAAAAGAAGAGTTGCAACAATGACAGGAAGGAACCACCCAAGAGGTTCGAGCACTATACTCCCCTGGCAACTCCAGTTTACAAGATTTAGCAAGAGATCAAAGACTCAGGCATTCTATGCTAACCCAAGCTAATGAAGTCCAATCTATGACATCGTAGTGCACAAAAGCACTTCCAGCTCCATGGAGATCACGGCCACTTCGACAATATCTGCCAACAGCTTAAAGACGAAATGGATACTCTCATTTGATAGGTGCAACTAGGAAAGTACATGGCTGATAGGCATGATGCCCCTCGGGATCCCCCCAAGGAAATCAACAATCATCCTTGCGATGTGCACATCAACGTTATCTTGGGAGGATTAGCTACAGGAGGAGACATACTCATCGAGAGAAAAAGTGTCATCCCCAACGAGTCATCCAGGAGAAGGAGCTAATCAAGACAACCATCTCTCAACCCAAGCAGCAAGTCGTTACCTTCTCCAAGGAAGACTTGGAATGAAGACCCCACATGATGATGCCCCTGTGATATCTGCAACTATAAATCACTATGATGTAAAGAAAGTCCTCGTAGACATGGACGGACACAGAGCATCTTCAGTGGGGTCACGTGACCCCACTAAATTTTTTTTAGGAGTGACCCCACTAAATTGGTGGTGTCCAGTTCCAAGAGTTTATTTTTATTAAAATATTTATTTTTTATTTTAAATATATTTAAAATATTTAGTTATATTATATATAATATATATTATAAAATATTAAAAAATAATTCGAATGACCCCACTGAATAAAATTTCTGAATCCATCTCTGCTCGTAGATAATGGTTGTCACACTCCAATGGTGCAGACACTTAAGGATGCTAGAAAGAACAACAATTTAACTAATGGGTATTTAAAATAAATAAGTCACATGCACTCTTATTTTCAAACTTTTAAATCAAACTCATAATATTTAAGTCAGTTATATGTTAAAGTTATACAAGTCATTAACAAAGTTTATACCCCGCACAGTGGAGAGAAGACCAACAATAATAAAACAAAAGACTATTCTAAGATCTTGGAGTTCCTGACAACAAAGCTAGGATGGACTCTCAGCACACAACCCAATCCCAGAAAGGCTCCTAGTCTTAAGAGTCATTGAGTAGGGATCACTTGAAAGTAACACCCCGATGTGGAATATCGGAGCGGTAAACAGTTAAATAAATAGTATAGAGCGAGAAATAGACACACTACAAGAATAAGCGGCGTTACCGACGGATTTTTCCGACGGATAAATTCTGTCGGAAATACCGACCGATTTTAATCAGTCGAAAAAATCTGTCAGTAATAGTCTTAGGAAGAGGATTACCGACGGATATGTCCGACGGAAATATGTCCGTCGGAAATATCCGTCGGTAAACCCCCCAATTTCTCTCCCCCACCATCCCCGCGAAACCCACCTGCATCCTGCGAAACCCAATTTCTCTCTCTCGCTCTCTCACCATCGCCCGTCGCCGCTGCCGCGCCACCACCGGCTCCACCGTCGCCCGTCGCCGCCTGTCGCGGCACCGCCGGCCGCCACGACCAAGACCGCCAACGCCGTCACCTCCGACCTTCACCGCCGGTGCCGCCGACCTTCACCGCGAGCTAGGTATACTGGACCCCCACCGGCCCCCATCCCCCTCCCACTTCCGGCCCCTCCCCCTCCACGACCCCCAGCCCTGCCAGCCCCCTCCCCCTCCACAACCCCCACCCCTGCCAGCCCCCCTCCCCCTTCGGGCCCCTCCCCTTCTGACCCCCTCCCCCTCCACAACCCCCACCCCTGCCAGCCCCCTCCCACTTCCGGCCCCTCCCCCTCCACGACCCCCACCCCTCAAGCCCTCCCACTTTCGGCCCCCTCCCCCTCCATAACCCCCACGCCTGCCAGCCCCCCTCCCCTTCTGGCCCCCTCCCCCTCCACGACCCCCACCCCTGCCAGCCCCCCTCCCACTTCCGGCCCCCTCCCCCTCCACGACCCCCACCCCTGCCAGCCCCCCTTCCACTTCCGGCCCCCTCCCCTTCCAGCCCCCTCCCCCTCCACGACCCCCACCCCTGCCAGCCCCCCTCCCACTTCCGGCCCCCTCCCCTTTCAGCCCCCTCCCCCTCCACGACCCCCACCCCTGCCAGCCCCCCTCCCACTTCCGGCCCCCTCCCCCTCCACGACCCTCACCCCTGCCAGCCCCCCTCCCACTTCCGGCCCCCTCCCCTTCCGGCCTCCTCCCCCTCCACGACCCCCACCCCTGCCGAAGACTTATTTTTTTGGTTTTCAATCAAGGCCATCTACATAAAAGAGAACACAAACTATTGTATCTGTGTAAAACTTTCATGTACATATCATATTATTTTATTTTCAATCAAAGCCATCAAATCTCCTTTAGAATCATGAATTGCATTTATAAAACTACATACATACATCTCCATACTATAATCCATCATGTCTTAATTCGTATATTAGAATAAAGGGTGGAAAATAAAGTCAACCTTAATTTTCAAAAAAGAAACCGTTGGCCAATGAAAGTGGATAGTACACTAGAAAACTTCCAAAAAAGTGGGCTTGATTGGTGTATTGGGTCTATTTCTCTTCAAACAACAACCGTCGTATTTCCAAGTCCAGACTTGAGCCCAGCCCATCTGCACCGGTCGGCATATGCTTACAGGAATGTCATTGTTCACAAGTCAAAGCAGAATCTTGATGCCATCTGCTAACACAACTATGGGACACTGTCAGCCGTATCGAGCCAAAAAATTCATCTGATTTAAAGCCTCCAAGAAGACTAAACGGAGATACCATTATTCAGGGACCCATCTGTGTTCCCATACAAGAGGTGTAAAGGGCACTTGTAATTATATATACTATGATAATGCATAGAAAAAATAAGATTTTAGAATAAAACTTAATGCACCACATGCACTGTTGCGCATTTTTTTACCCCCCTGCGGTAGCTAAGATTGTAGGGTGTCGGTATACCCAGACAACTCGATCTGGCTAAGGCCATTTGACCCATCAATGTTGAGCTGTAGCCTGGAGGACAAGTATGTGGTTTGGTCGGTCTGAAGCCTGTCTTTTTTCCCCTTGGGGATCTTTGTCACAGTGAAGAGTACAACTCAGACACTAGAAAGACTCACCTACTTAACCTACAATATTTAAATTTGGTGGCTGATCCATCTAGTTGCTCAACTGGGGCAGTCGGCTTGTTGTGTGTTTGAAACCCTTCTGCTTCCCATAAAAGTACGTTTGCATAGTTATATATTTCGGGTTAATTTTTTCGTGTGGAAGGATTAGGTAAGTAAGAGAAACTACATACATACATCTCCATATATGTATAGATGGTCCAAAAAAAAATTTAGTACATCCCAATTTAGGAAAAAAATTTAGTACAAACTCTTCATTATAGATATTAGTTTCTTTTACGTTTAATTGTTCACTTTCAGTTTAATGATTAGTATTACACATCTTATTTAATGTATTTGTTTAGTATTGCACATATTTATATGTAATCATGTACATGTATGTATGAATTTGGTTTATTATTGCACTTGTTCACGTGTATGATTTTGTTATCATATTCCTTTCATATTTATTTGGGTTTTAAATTTGATCTATGCATGTATAGCATTTTTTCACTGCACACACCTCACGAGTGCGTGTTAAGCCCGTGTCAATGAACCTTCCCGTTCAAGACTTTGAGATTGATGTGCACGAGTCTTATTTTCAATGATGAGAATGTGTATATCTAACTCAAAGTCTTGAATTGTCCCGTTTTGGACAGTCTGTGAATGTTTGATCGCAGTTAGGCGGTCATTTATTATGTGTTTGTATTATTTGTTAAAAATTTCGGGTGCGTCTACTCATTCCTCTCTGATATACTTTTATTGATTTAGAATATTTTCTTAACCACTTATTAGTAAGTGTTTAAGAAAATATCTTAATCAATAAATATTTTTGGTATATCGGAGAGGTGTGGGTAGATGCTGCCGAAATTTTCAGCAAATAATACAAACACATAGTAAATGGTCATCTGAGTGCGATCAAATATTCACAGATGGGTAAAAAGTGATAATCTAAATAATATATCCTACCTATTCATTTTGACTTACTCGAACGATGTGAGGGTGTGTTGGATTTTAACTCGTGACATGACATTTAATCTGTGTAGGAAAAATGTCTTATGAGAATCGGTCATGGATGTACCATGGAATAGTGAATGGAGTTGTGACTGAGGAGTTTAAAGACGGAGTTGACAGTTTTATTCAGTTTGTATTGAGTAATTCATCAGTAGCAGTTGATCCGATGGGTAACATTCGATGTCCGTGTTCGGCTTGTAAGAACAGGAAGTGGATATCGACATGGGATGTGCAGCATCATTTGTATACAAGAGGATTTGTTGCCCATTATGAGTTATGGTCGTCTCATGGTGAGCTGAATATTCAGTCGTCTGCACTAGCTAATTACTTTGCCTCCACAAGTACGTACGTAGACATGGTTGTCGATGCTGCTGGTCCGGAGTTCAATATTCATGAAGATCAAACAAATGAAGAAGTGTCGAATGATACAGCTCAGAGATTTTATTAGTTACTTCGAGATGCTGATGAGCCATTATGGGATGGTTGTGAGAAGCATACACGGTTGTCTGCAGTGTCGCAGCTACTGAATTTGAAATCTCAATTTCATATAAGCGTCAGTTGTTTTGACCGGCTTCTCTTACTCGTCAAGAGTTTGCTTCCTTAATCAGAGAGGTTACCTGCTGACTTTTACCGTGCGAAGAAGATGGTGAATGATCTGGGGCTTGGTTTTATGAAAATTGATGCATGTCCGAATCACTGTATGTTGTACTACAAAGATGATGCGGAGAAGACATCATGATGTATTTGTAAACATGATAGATTCAAGCCCAAGAGAGGGGACAAGTCAAAACAGAAGGATGTTCCGTATAAGTCATTGCGGTACTTTCCGATCACACCCAAATTGCAGCGGTTGTTCATGTCCCCGAAGACAGCTTGACATATGACTTGGCATGCGGAAACATGTCCGTCGTGACGAAGGTGAAAGGAGTCATCCTGCCGATGGTGAAGCTTGGCTCATTTTAGCCATACTCATCCTTACTTCTCAAGGGATCCACGCAACGTGCGGCTGGGTTTATGCACAGACGGTTTCAATCCATTCGGAGGCTTGGTGGCATCTTACTCATGTTGGCCAGTATTCCCAACACCGTATAACCTTCCGCCAGGCATGTGCATGAAGCGTGAGAACCTGTTCCTTTCATTGCTGATTCCGGGTCCAAAAAGTCCAAGAAAAAATATAGACATATATCTCAGACCGTTGATTGATGAGCTGAAATTGTTATGGTCAGATGGGGTTCTCTCTTATGATGCATCCAGAAAACAGAATTTCAATTTGAAGGCTGCATTAATGTGGACAATAAGTGACTTTCCAGCGTACGACATGTTATTTGGCTGGAGCACATATGGGAGGTTGGCATGTCCTTATTGCATGGAGGATTCTAAATCATTTGTGTTGAAATCTAGGGGAAAATCATGTTGGTTCGATTTTCATCGTCGGTTTCTACCGAGTGACCATCCTTTCCGAAAGCAAAAGGATTCTTTTATGAAAAATACAATTATGATGGAGGAGGTTGATATGGAACGGGTGTCTGGTGGAAACATGGCGAGGTCGGTCCAGAACTTACCGACTGTAACACAAATGCCTGGTAGTACCCGACAAATCCCTGGCTTTGGGAAGGATCACAATTGGGTGAAGCAAAGCATCTTTTGGGAATTGTCTTATTGGTCAACACTTTTGATACGACATAACCTAGACGTCATGCATATAGAGAAGAATGTTTTTGATAATGTGTTCAATACAGTTATGGACGTCAAAGCCAAAACGAAGGATAACGTCAAGGCACGTTTGGATTTGAAAGTACTTTGCAGACGTCCAGAACTAGAGCTGCAACATGTTAGTGGAAAAGTGGTGCAACCTAAAGCTTCATATGTGCTTGGGGCCAGAAAGATTAAGGAAGTCTTGCAATGGTTGAAGCAATTGAGATTTCCGGATGGATATGTCTCGAATATTGCCCGTTGTGTAAATGTCAACGAGGGAAAAATATACGAATGAAGAGTCATGACTGCCATGTTTTCATGCAAAGACTGATACCACTTGCTTTTCGTGAGTTGTTACCGAAGCAAATATGGGGAGCAATGACTGAGCTGAGTCAATTCTTCAGGATTTTATCTGCATCAGAACTCAGGCTTCATGACTTGCAAAATATGGAGCAAAATATAATACAGACAGTCTACAAATTAGAGAAGATATTTCCTCCAGCATTCTTTGATTCAATGGAGCACCTGATCATCCATTTGCCATATGAGGCTAGGGTCGGAGGACCAGTACAATTTCGATGGATGTATCCGTTTGAGAGGTATATTTCTATATCTCAATTTATTCACATTACGATGATATTTTATATTTCATATGTATTCATTTGAATTATTGTCGTAGGTGCATGCACGATCTTAAGATGAAAGTCCGCAACAAAGCACAAGTTGAGGGCTCCATTACCCAGGCGTACCTCATTGAGGAGATATCAAACTTCTATTCGATGTACTTTGACACGGAGATACGAACCCGACGCACTCAACCTCCACGTAATGATGATGGTGGAGATTCTAATGTGTCTGACCGACTCTCTGTATTCAAGTGTCCCGGACGGGCATTTGGATATTCTTCTACTCGCGCACTCGAAGACAGAGAGTTGGTAGCTGCGGAGATCTACATCTTCATGAATTGCGCAGAACTAGACCCCTACATTGAGTAAGCTCTCAACACTTATGATGTACATCATTTGCGTGCAATGCTGCAGAACTGAAAGTTTGGATGACATTTACATTGCAGAGAGTTTGACTCGTCATACTGCAACGGAATCCACGTCTAACTGACGTGCAGGTTGAAAGGAACGGGAGAAGTCTTTTCCTGCTTGGTTAAGATCTCGAGTATGTGTCTAAATATTTTGAAACATAAGTGTTATGTTCTTATGCATACAAAAAGTGTTGTAATTTGTCAATGTCTGTCTATTTTTTTGATAATATTTTGAAACATAAGTGTTATGTTCTTATGCATACAAAAAGTGTTGTAACTTGTCCGTCGGTAATTTCTGACCAATTGTTTCCGACGGATTATTTCCGACGATCTTCGAATGGAAAGCTGTCGGAAGGATTATTTTCCGACGGATTACCGACGGATTCCGTCCGTCGGAAAAACCGCATTTTCCTGTAGTGACATCAAACTATTGCACAAATGGAATAATATCAAATGATCCAACTTCATTGAGAATTCCTCTAATTCAACTATTACATTCACTAATTCAGAGCTAAAACTATGGGCCCAGAGTACTTCATTCCAAACAAAACAAACTAAACTATCTAACTAACTACTAAAAGCAATAGTTTTCGAAATGACTGGTCACTCCTGCTCCTGGTTAACCCCATCCTCGTGTGTGTGGTAGTCCCCATCAGACTCACCTGAAACACATGAAATAAATAGCGTAGGGTGAGCGATGACACTCAGTATGACTTAATATCTCGTGTAAACATGCATGCTTTAAGTGATTAATGTCTTGTAAAGCAGGATAACTAGAGAGAACGATCAAGTATAGTCAAGAGAGTAATGTCACACTATCGCAAGAGAACGATAATACCTTCACATGAAATAGCATAACAAGCATGATAAGGGATTGGCCATATAACGAGATAGCAGGTATGGTTGCACAAAAGTGCTCTAGTCGCGTTAGCATGTATGGTTGATATTCTTTCAACCGCGAGTATATAGTATTATGATGATTGTCTTAGATTAAATCTTGCTAGTCATGCGTTTGGATGCATGCCGAACACCCTGATCATTAAACCCCCACGAGTTATAGCCTTTCGGGCGCACCTCCCAGGACTAGATCGGGCCCCTTATAATGTTGCCTGACATTGATCATGTTTTTATCCTAGACAATCAAGTGATGGCCAAATAGAGTACCAAGAATAGATGAGAGTAATTGAAGAATAGACGAGATTATAGAGAGATCGTGAATAGATGAGAGAATAAAGACAATAGATAAGAACAGAGTCGTATTCGTGAATAGACGTTAAACAGGCGATAGTAACAGTTGCACAACACACACGATCGTGTACCTGCAGTCCGGTAGAAGTCACAACTGCCCAATAGCCGTACTACGAACACATGCCAGAGGTCCGATGTGATCTCAAGATAAGAGAGAACAATCTAAGGCCATTAGATCATACTGATCCCTAAGGGTAAAATAGGTATTGATGGTACAACCTGCTCCTCGGCAATGGACGTCCGCCAAAGCCAAGGAGTCTTATGGATGCCTCGACAAGGAATTCCTAGTCCTGTCAAGAGTATTCCCAACGGAGAGTACGTCCAAGTCAAGAAAAAGTGTGCATAGAAACGTTGTCCGTCTTGCCTTGAGTGCTCGAAGGTAGAGAGATGCAATAACGGTATTAAATCACACGATTAAATCGAAGACAAGTCTATTTAATAAAATAAGGGAATTTACATGAATAATTACACTTAATTACCAGATATATTATTGAGTGTTTTTGTAAGGTCTCATGGCAAAATTTCGTGTTTAGTGTGTGTGCATGTGAGAGAGAAATCAAGCTAGCATATGGGAGTTGTGCACACATCTTTTATTTAATAAAGTCATGAGGATATTATCAATTATACATTAACATGTTGTTACTGTTCATAATAGTACTTTGCAGTGGTTAAACAATGGTTATAGAGCATGATTAACATGATTTGCAAGGAAGTTAGGGTTTCTGGTTTAAACAGTGAAATGTGACGGGGGTCCCTGTCGCGTTCAAACCGCGTCGGAAAGGTCGGTCGTGTTTAAGGGAATTGATACAGGGTAATCGATTGATGCTCTGAAATGCGACAGGGTGACCGGTCGCGATCTGGCAATCGGTCCAAGAATGCAACGTCTGGGTCTGTCGCGTTCAGGGTTATCGGTAAAAGCCATGAAGAACGCGATGGGTTGGGTCGTCGGATTCATGACGCGACGCCTGCCTTGGTTGCGACCTTCTGAGAAACATGACTGATCGGGCCGTCGCGTTCTCAGAGGGTCAGGCCGAACCCAAAAAGTGAATTGGTTCACTTTGGGTTGTTGTCCAATTCTCCAAGGACTTGACATAGGGGTCTTTTTAAATCTATATAAAATCATATACTTGATGAAAAATCATGAAACCACTTTTAAACAAAACTAGACTTGCATGTGTATCAACAGTAATGAGTAATTAGACATTTAACATGGTATGAGCATGTCATGATCAGGTTACTTCATGATGAACCTAAAATCAGACATAGTGATGAAAAATGATTTAATTGGAAAAGATTACTTGATAGAAATTGGGGAAAATGGTATCATTGGATTCCTGACATCATGTAGCATGTAATATAAAAGTTCTAGGGCACGAGATTAAGTATGAACAAGGATTTAAGGTGAACAAGTCAAGTCGGGTACATGTTCTTAACAGAACTTTGAGCATGAAATACTCATAATTGACATGATGAAAATTGAGGAAAACATGGGGCTTTTGATGCCCGGATCAGGGTCTATCTAGGGTCGAGTTTAATTTAATTTTTCTTGAAATATTGTCTACCTTTGAACGCTTTGAAATCCTAGGACAAGAAGAGTGAAGAACTTCGAAGATCCCTTGTTACTAGCCTTCTTTTCCACGATCTCTGTAGACACGCCAATTTTACCTAAATTGGACAAAATCTCGAGTTGCACTGTAACGCCTCGAAAGTGATTGTCTTAAGTTAACATTTTAAGTAATTTTTCCTGTTTTAGGGGCTTTTTAGGGTTTTTTAGAGAAGCTAGAAAATATCACAAAAAAATCCTGGGAAGGACTCTGGGCACTATTTTAAATCGCGTCCAACACAGCCGACGCCGTTTGTGAGCTATTAACGCGGCGGTTGCAACCGACGTGATTGGTACCGCCTTCATAGGACAGCGCATAACCGACATTTAATGGCATCCACCCCACCCGCTGCGATTAAAAGTCAAACCATCACATCTGTGTCAGAGCACCCACGTTCTGACACATGGTGGGGGGGGGGGCATGTCGCAGCAAGAATCGCATCGTCTGGACTCGACGCGATTCTTAGCCGCCTGACACACCATGCCGCTGTCAGATGGCAGGACGGTGTCAGAGTTTCAAATCGCGACCAGCTGGACCGCCGCGATTTACAGACCACCAGGTGGCAGTTAATCGCGACGCTCTAGGTGGACGCATTTTTAAACCTGAACCCGGCCATGCCTGTCAAATCAATTTGACCTCCTAAATCGCGGTGATTAAGGCCGACGTGATTCTTAAATATCGTCGTGCGCCGTAATCATCACAGGTTGATGGGACGTTAAGCGGTTGCTAATCGCGGCGAGGAAGGCCGACGCATTTAAGCTCTTTGAAGGCGGCGGCTGTTCTGGACGCGATTTAAAACAGTGTTAAAGCTTCGCGCAGAAGCCCATTCCCAGTAACCCCGGCCATTTTGGTTTCAGAAAGAGAGGGTTTTAGAGAGAGAGAGAGAGCGAGGGTTTTAGAGAGAGAGAGGGAAGGTTTCTTAGAGAGAGGGAGAGAGCCTTCGTCTCCCCGACGGCGGAGCCCTGCACGCGCGACGTCTTCGCTTACGGACCTTCGTCTCCATCGTATGGAAGATCCCGGGGTGCTGTACGCGATGTTCCGGATCGCTGGATGATCCACTGTTACGATCCATCCACGTGGAGACGCCATCGTCTCAACCATCTATGAAGCGACCCTCGCCTCATCCCACTCTCTTCTTCACCCCCCCCCCTTTTTTTTTAGGGCTCCTTTTAAACAGTACACGCACACACATGCATGTCTTTTCTCGCCCACCTAGGGGTTTTGCATTTTAGTTCTTAGAAGGTACCGAGCTAAATCTCCTTCGCCGGCCGGCTGGTGGAAGGAGGAGGAAAGAGCCCGCGCACATCATCCTGCTACGCGATCACTCTACAGGTGGAAGGTACACCTCCTTTCCCACATGTCCCCACTTTTGGTGCTTTTTAGGAAAAGTACCTGGCGATCACGATTTACTGCTTTATTGTCTTTCAATCGCCCGAAGGGCCACTGTTTGTTTTATCGCCTTTCCTTTTTGTCCACGTGTATCCGTACACGTTCTCTTTGTGGAGACCGTTCTTCGTCCTCCCCCCGTGAAACAGGCGGGGAGCGAAAAACAGCGTCTACAAATTGGCGATCACGGTGGGACGCTTCATATTTTGGCTTGGTACCTTCTTTGGCACTCACGTGCCCTTTTGCATCCGCACCACGCGGAGTCTCTTTATTTGATCCCTGCTACCTCCTGTTGACTATTAGTTAGGGTTGTTTGCTGCTGTCTTGTTGTTAAATCTTAGCATGTTATTTTAGCCTAACGATAGCTAAATTATCCTCTGAAACTCCCCCTTTTGAAAATATATATTTTGCTGTGCTATCGCGCGTCAAACACAGACGAGGCGACTTCTGTGTGTTTGTTGTGTGGCGCGTGTACTAGGCGCGATTTGAGACAGAGTCCTCAGGGAGTCGTCTCGGCTCTTACAGTTGTCACAGGCTGTCAGATCCGTGACTGACAGAAGGGACACGACTCAAACAGGCGCCCAGTTGCTTGCCTTTTGTGTTATAGGCATTTTGTTTCAGTGGCCGGGGGACCTCCTTCCCTCACTTGCTTAGGATCCACACACACCTCTCGGTAGGAATTATCTCCCTTTTGGGCATTCCGTCCCATCAGGCTAGAGAACTCCTGCCGAGACCTCCGTAAATCTCCGTACCCCGTGGATTCCCTCACGGCGGACCGGAGTTGGTTGTACCAAATACTGGCGACCTACCATAGAGTACCTATTGGATAGAGTACCTATTGTGGAGAGATTGCTTTAAAAAGTGAACCCCGAAGTTGTCATTATACCCACTTGTCAAGTTCACTTCTTCTCTTGAGTGACACACTTAGCTAAAATCCGCGTTAACCATTTCAAACATAATTAAGTGGACGTAATCGGTGCCAACTGTGTGCTTAAAATCAAGTAATCTTCTCCCTCATTGGTTGAGTAGTTGTCTGGTACTGTTTTTCGAGTCGTCCTGCATGCGACTCCGATCTGGCCGTTCTCTTTCCATGGCTGATTACGAGGACGCAGGCCAAGACGGGGTGTATGAGGAAGTCTATGGGTCTAGCTCTTATCTTCCTGTCAATCAGTCCAATCCACATGTGAGCGTGGTGGACGCGCTACCCCAGATCCCCCAGATTCGCCAGAGGCAAGACGATCCTTCCGCCTCTATTAATCTTTCTCAGCTTATGGGCATCCTACAGGACCTTCAAGCTTCTCAGGTACCAGGTGTCTCAGGCTGCTCTAAAAAACGGGAAATCTGACATGACACACCCCTGCCTATCAACCACGGGTTCCGACCCAGGGTCCTGCATATGTCGGCATTCCTCACCAGTACCCTTCCCGGGCAGACGCCCATTGTGCTGTTCCTTCCGCGGCTCCCCAACAATCTGTAAATCAACTTACCCAGGCCCTTCTGGCCAAGGTAAGCAAACTAGAGCGCGATTTGAAGAGGGTGTCTGCCCCTAAAGATTCCTTCGAACTGACATTGCCTACTATGACAGTCTTTCACTTGCCTCCTTCTGAAATGCCGGTATACCGTCGCTACAACGGCACCGGTAACCCCTTCGTACATATCAAGGAATTCATGTACGAATCCTCCTTCTGGCAGGATGACGACCGTGCACTTGCCTTCCTTTTCCGGCGATCTCTTGATGGCCCTGCCCTGGATTGGTTCTATTCCTTGGATCCCGCAGACACGGAGAACTTTGGGACAGTGCAGAGAAAGTTTTTACGGAGGTACAAAGACAGAGTCGGTCCTGTGTTGTCAATTATTGACTTGATTGCCGAGAAAATGAGGCCCGATGAGGACTTTATTCACTTTGCCGATAGGTGGAGACTCATGGCTGAGAAGCTCAAGGACAATTTGTCTGAACCTGAGCAGGTAAAGATGATCACCACCAATGCTACACCTCAGTTCAGGCATATCTTGGCTATGAATAAGCTGACAACAATGGAGGAGCTATACGAGAGGGCCAGATACATCCAGACACAACTGAAGGACTCTCCTATCGTGGCCATGTTTGAACCAAAAGCCCGATCTGTTAAGAAGCCGGTTGGCACCTCCGCCGGTGGTCCTGTTACCGAGGGAGTCATATCTAACGAGCAAGTAAGTGCAATGGGCAACCCAACTCCTTCCACCTATCGCCCACCTAACAACCCCAGGGCCCAACAGCCTCAATTCCCACTACCTAGGCCAAGCAATCAACCTACTTTTATGGGGCACGGCCACCTCAGCAACCTTATCACGACCAGCCATCTCAGCGACCACAGTTCCAGACCTTCCAGCGGCCCCAAAACCCTCAGCCACGATACCAGCAACCCCAACAACCGCAATACCAACCTGCCCCTCCACAGTATCAACCGCAGCCTCCACCTCACCAGCTTAACCAGGTCCCTCCGCCGGGTAATTATGGGCCGCCACCGCCTAGATTCTCAGCTGGCCCCAGAAGAACGGCTTACCCTCCATTGCCAGAAACATTGCCGGATGTTTTTAATGCCCTCATGGCGGTCGGCGCACTTACTTTGCCAAAGGAGAGGCTGCAATGGCACCCTAACCTTGACACCTCACGATACTGCGAGTTTCACCGGGGACCAGGCCACACCCTGGACCAATGCTTCCACTTTAAAGATTACATTCATAATTTAAATTAAGGCGGAGGCATTGACTGGGTTGAGATGAGGAAATTTGTTACTGAAATGAAGGCGAGGAGGCCCCCTCAGCAACAGTCTCAACAACAGCAGTTCCGACAACAGTTACAGCAGCCGCAGCTACCGCAGCAGTAGCGGCAGCCTAACTTAGCATTGTGCAGAACCCGCTGCCGGAGCACCCAGCATCCGATGGACAGGTTAATGCCTTCACTGCCCAGTCGCTGTCTGGGGAAGCGATACCTACATCCACTCCTACCGCACCACAACCTTTTATTTTACCACCTTTTATTCGCACACCCACTGCAGATAACCCCTTACCACCCTTTTTACGCATTCCACCTGACTATACCCGCCCATCCACTTCTCAAGTTCCTAGTCCCACGCATTCCTCACATATGAGCACCCCCGCGTCATTTTTACGCATCCCCATACCACAATCACACCCATCATCTGACGCAACCCCTGTACGGGTACCCACCGCTTTTTCCTTTATAAACCCTAACCATAGGGCACCTTTTCTCCGCATTCCTACAACTTCCACTATTAACCCTGCCGCCACCACTACCACTACCGCTACAACCCAGGCAACGGCAGACGCCCAGTTGCCGCACCAAACTTCTACCGACCTACCCTCCACCTCACAGCCATCCGCTTCCACAGAGTCGGTTGTGGCATCCACATCCAGCAGCCCTTCCAAGGCCACCATGGTGCTCCGGAGCGGGCGCATGTTCAACAGGGTCTTTCACCAGCAAGACCAAGTGCTACCAACCCAAGAAGAGGAGGAAGTTCAAGAAGACTCTGTGCCGGGTACCCAGTATGATCTGTTGAAGCACCTGGACCGGACTCCGGCTAGGATCACCATCCTGGAGTTGATTAAGAGGTCGCCCACTCACCAGGAAGCACTCACGCAGTATCTGCGGAAAGTGATGGTTAACGAGGATCTGCCGGTTAACCAAATCAGTGCTGTCCTAACGCCGATGGGCCCGCATCCGGCCATCATGTTCCATGAAAATGAGTTGTCACCAGCCGAGTCACAGCGATACGCCCTCTGCCTCACAGTAAACATCAACGGTGTATTCGTGGCTCGTTGTTTGGTAGACTCCGGAGCATCTGTTAATGTCGTGTCACCTGACACGTTAAGTCTCTGCCGGGTACCAGTCCAAGCGATCCGACCCGCTGTTATCACTGTCACGGCCTATGACAACACTACTAGGTCGCCAAAAGGGGTTGTCTCTTTGAAGATTGAACTGGGGCCAACTTCCACCGGGATGGATTTCCACATTCTTGACATGGATCCATGCTACCGCCTCATTTTGGGTCGGCCTTATGTCCAAGCCCTTGGTGCTGTTATATCGACAGTTCACCAATGTTTGAAATTCTCATACAAAGGGCGTGTGATCAAGGTCGTCAACAGGCCCACCAGTGCGGAAATTGACGCATTTACAAGTAACTCAGTTCCAGCCATTTGGCCCAGCAATCAACCTCTTATGATGATTCGAAGTACACCAAGTATACTGGGTAAATATCCAGGGCTGGCAAGCTCATCTATCAAGATTGTCGATCCGAGTAGGGTCATTACCAAGAAAGGCTGGCACATCATGCAGCTGATGGGTTATCAGCCGGGTAAAGGGCTGGGTGCACAGTTACAGGGAAGGACAACCGCCATCAAGGCATGCAAAAGAAGGGTCAAGGCCGGTTTGGGCTGTCAGCCTGTTAGAACCCAATTGCAGCCAGACCAACCCCTCACATGGGCCCTGCACGATCACTTCGTCAAGGGGCCGCTACAGCCCGGAGATCCTCAAACACCACCCACGGTGGCAGGGGCAACTTGCTCTCCGTCTCGAGATGTTTTCTGGGCACCAGACAATTCAGTACCAGCTAAGCGCCCCAAGATCAGTAATTTCGAGACTGAATGGAGCGAATGGCTTGATGTGAACAGTCTCACTACTTGCTTAAATCACTTGTTCGGATCAGCAGAGGCAGACTGGTTTTCCGAGCTTCATGCGGCAGTCCAAGAAGTCCAGGGCACCGACCCCATATCGACAGAAGTCTTGAGCACTGACCCCTTCCTGTCAGAACTCTTGAGCATTGACCCCTTCCTATCGGAACTCTTGGGCACCGACCCTACACCGGCTCTAGTTTCGGGCCCTGAGCACGCCCCAGTTGCTATCTCAAGCCCGGTGACCACTTCGGTTACCACGGGCATCGCGCCTGTTTTCTTTGCTTCGGGCATCACGCCCGCTTTCCCTTCAGCACCAGGCATCACGCCTGTTCTTTTCGCACCGGGCATCACGCCCATTACTGCTTTTATTCCCGGCATTACGCCCATTTCAGCTTCTTCATTAGGCCCTGCTCATGTCTCCCCTTCCGTACCAGGCATCTGGCCCTCCTTTAACTTCGTGCTAGGTTCCCCACCCACTTTCATCCGCCCTGCTTTTAATGTTCGTACTATCGCGCATGCCTCCCCTCCAGTTCCGGGGATTCCTAGGGGCAACCCCCCTCCTTTCCCATCCGTCGTACATACCTTTTCCGTTCTATCCACTATGGTCCCGTCCTTTGTGCAGGCCATGGCTGGATCGTTTTTCACTTCTCCTAGGACCCAAACGCCCATCCGTCCGTCCTCTGTACATATTCTCTCCGAGGAACCACCTGATCTGTCAGAATCCTTAGGGGCCGCTCTCCTGGATCAGGTCTCGCGCCTGACGATTGCCTTCAAGCCACCTTAAAAGAGGGGGCTGATTGTCTAGCGTTGTTCCTTTTCCACCATACATGCGTCCCCCTCTGGCCTCATGGGCCTTCCGCCCACCCTGACTTTGAACTGTGTTCCTCCTTCCACCATCCTCAGATTGTCCTTGTTTTCCGCCTTGCTGCTTCCGTTTCCCGCTTCTGGTTCAAGTGCTTGTCGATTGCTTCCCTTTCCTTCTCCACTGCGTGAGAGGGAAAAGGGGGGGTTTAGGGTTGGTTTGTGATGGAGGACCCCGCCATCTTTGTTGAGGAAACTTCTTTCCTCACCTCCGACTGCGTTCCAGTCGGTGGTTTGTCTTATCCGGACCTTCAGGCCGGATTTTCACTGTTCCTTTCACGAGAAGGGCTTTTACTGCTTTCCCTAATACCCATGGGCGGGATTCTGCTTTTCCTTCTGTAGATACTTCATTTACTGCTTTCCCTAATACCCATGGGCGGGATTCTGCTTTTCCTTCTGTAGATACTTCATTTACTGCTTTCCCTAATACCCATGGGTGGGACTCTGCTTTTCCTTCTGTAGATACTTCATTTACTGCTTTCCCTAATACCCATGGGCGGGACTCTGCTTTTCCTTCTGTAGATACTTCATTTACTGCTTTCCCTAATACCCATGGGCGGGACTCTACTTTTCCTTATGTAGATACTTCATTTACTGCTTTCCCTAATACCCATGGGCGGGACTTTGCTTTTCCTTCTGTAGATACTTCATTTACTGCTTTTCCTAATACCCATGGGCGGGACTCTGCTTTTCCTTCTTCAGCATCGTCATTTCCTTTAGGTAGCTTAGATCAGGGTGGTGGGCCAGGGGTAGGTCCAGGAAGGAAATCCAAGGGTAGCAGGATCCCTCATATCTGGCTAGCCTCGCTCATAAATGCAAGGCATGCCTAGCAATTCCTGAGTTCATTAAGTACCCTTTGCAATTGCCAGAAATAGAATATGAGCAGTCAGCCCCCTTTGTTGATGACGGGTGCGGCGTCTATGAAATAATGGGCGACGATGACCCGATTGATGATGGTGATGAGGAGTTTGAGGACGAGGCTGACGCTTTTGCCAGTGGGCTTAAGAAATTTGATGGACCATCACCAGCTGTGCAAGAAATCACCAAAGAAATCAACCTGGGAACCGAAGAAGATCCCAAGATTGTCCTCGTAAGCACTAACTTGTCACCGTTTGAAGAGGAGGCAATTGTGGAGGTTCTTAGGCAATATAAGGACATTTTCGCATGGAGCTACGAAGATATGCAGGCTTAGACTCTTCCTTAGTCGAGCATTATCTCACCCTCAAGCCAGGCTCCGTTGCAATTAAGCAGCGTTTAAGGCGTTTCCACCCCCAGATCGCTTTGAAAATGAAGATGAAGTTGACAGGCTTCATAAAGCCAAGTTCATCAAAGTCATACTTTACCCTAATTGGGTGGCAAACATCGTCCCGGTTATCAAGAAGGACGGGAAGGTCAGGATTTGCATTGACTTCCGGGACCTTAATTGTGCTTGTCCTAAAGATGATTTCCCTCTACCTCACTTGGATGTGCTGGTAGATAACACAGCTGGGTATGAAACCCTATCATTTATGGATGGTTTTTCTGGATATAACCAGATCAAGCTGGCGAAGAAGACCAAGACAAGACTTCGTTTACTACACCATGGGGAACTTATTGCTTTGTGGTCATGCCATTCGGGCTTAAGAATGCGGAGCCACCTACCAGAGGGCCATGATGGCCATCTTTCATGACATGATCCACATTTTTGTTGAGGTGTATGTAGACGACTTGGTAGTTAGTCAAGATCGGTAATTGAGCATGCTGGGGTTCTCACTAAGGTCCTGCAAAGGACTCGAGAATATCATTTAAGGATGAACCCCAAGAAATGCGTGTTTGGTGTGTTAGCCGGAAGGTTGCTAGGGTTTATTTTGAACAAAAGAGGCATAGAGATCGATCCAGATAAGGCGAAGGCGATGAAGGAATTGCTCCCTCCCAAGAATTTGAAAGAAGTTCGAGGACTAATTGGGAGGTTGCAGTATATTCGCCGGTTCATCTCTCAGCATTCTCAACGGTGTAGGTCTTTCTATAATCTCACCAAGCCGGGAGTTGAATTTTGCTGGGACAAGTGTCAGGCAGCATTCGATGAGCTTAAGGACTATCTTTCCAATCCGCCTGTCCTGAGGCCGCCTACGCCAGGCAAGCCTCTCATCCTCTATATATCTGTTTTAGAAGACTCCGTAGGAGCTGTTCTTGCCCATTCGACGACGAAGGCAAAGAAAGGGCGGCCTACTACCTGTCCAAGCTTCTTAATCCTTGTGAGCAGAGATAATATTCGGAGAAAACCTGTGCCGCACTTGTATGGGTAGTACAGAAATGAAGCACTACTTCCTCGCCCATACAGTGCACCTTATTGCCGCATGAACCCCATCAATTCTTGC
Source organism: Colocasia esculenta (assembly GCA_014218235.1). NCBI lineage: Eukaryota > Viridiplantae > Streptophyta > Magnoliopsida > Alismatales > Araceae > Colocasia > Colocasia esculenta. The sequence goes on from CM024762.1 coordinate 124,879,935, forward strand.
TCCAAAAACCTGTCCTGACTGACAGATTAGCACGTTGGCAAAGTTTCCTTTCCCAATTTGAGATCACCTACATCCAACAGAAGGCAGTCAAAGGCTACGCCATAGCCGAGCATCTCGCTCATCACCCATTGCCTCGAACTGACCCGGTCTGTTCAAACCTCCCGGATGAAGAATTGATGTCCATCGATCATGACGATCGCATGTACACATTGTATTTCGACGGGGCCCTGAATTCTTTTGGAACAGGCATCGGGATGGCCCTGTTGTCTCCGGAGGGTGTCACCATATCACAAGTTCATAAGCTAGACTTCCCTGCTACCAACAATATCGCCGAATATGAGGCTTTATTAGCTGGTCTGGAACTCACGCGCTATTATGATGTGACACACCTCCGGATTGTAGGTGATAGCCAATTGATCCTCCGCCAAGTGCTCACCAAATACCGCACCACTGATCCCAAGCTCAAGCCGTACCAAGAACACGCTTCGGCCTACGCCAAGCTGTTCACCAAGCTCGTCTTTGTTCATGTCCCTCGTCACCAGAACCTCTTGGCTGACGCCCTTGCCACCGTGGGAGCAACCATGCACATGGTCTATCCCGGCGATTTTTCCAGCATTCAAATCGAACGCCGGCAAATTCCCTTCTACTTGGATCCGATGTTCCTCTGGGTTAAGGATAAGGAGCTGGTAAATGTCGAGGGGAGAAGCAAAAAAGAAATCATGTTAGTGGAGCTGGAAGAAGAATTGGAAGATGAAGAAAAACCGTGGTATTTTGAGATATCTGAATATTGCAAGAATCAATCCTACCCTGTGGAAGCCACCCCTGAAGAGAGGAAGGCCATCAGGAGGATATCCCAGAAGTACACAGTGATTGGCAATACGCTCTACCGAAGAAGCTTCTCCGGCATTTTGCTCCGCTGTTTGGATGAAGTTAAGGCTCCGCAGGTTGTTAAGGAGGCCCATTCAGGTGTTTGTGGAGGTCATGTAAGCAGCCAGATGCTTGCTAAGAAGATCCTTAGGCAAGGCTTTTACTGGCCTACTCTAGAGGAGGATTGTTCTTTCTTTGTCCGTCGGTGTGCCAAATGCCAATTGCACGCCTATAAAATTCATGCTCCATCCTCTTCACTCCACCCTGTATCTTCACCCTGGCCTTTCGCTATGTGGGCTTTCGATATCATCGGACCCCTTGGTGATCCTAATTCTCAGAACAAAACAAAATCTTTTATTCTTACAACAACAGAATACTTCACCAAATGGGCGGAAGCCGAAGCATACGCGGAATCAAGGCAACAACTGTTTGTCGCTTCATCATGAGGAACATCATCACCAGTTTGGTATACCAGAGACAATATCACTGACAACGGTCACCATTCATCTCTCAAGAACTCCGTAACCTCTGCAGCAGGTATAAATTGCATTACATCATTCTTCACCTTATTATCCGCAAGGCAATGGCCAGGCAGAGCCACGAATAAACTCTCATCAAAATTATCAAGAAAACATGTGAGGTTAATAATTCTCGATTGGCCAGAGAAACTCGTGGAAGCTTTATGGGCTTACCGCACTTCGATCTGTGCTCCTACAGGGCAGACCCGTTTGCCTTACTTACGAAACGGAGGCGGTAGTACCATATGAGATTCTAATTCCATCACTAAGAGTTCAACTTGACAAGGATTTACCAATTGATGAGCGACGCGAGTCACTCCTTGCATAGTTGGAACTCTTAGATGAAAAGTGTTTAGTGGCCGCCGAGCACGCGAGAGCATACCAAAACAAACTCGCACGTTTTTACCAGAAGAGAGTTATTGAGAGAAAATTCAAGATCGGTGAGATGGTCGTTAAAAGAATTCTTGTAAAACCTGGTGGTCCCAGATCCAAGCTCCAACCGAATTGGGAAGGGCCATATGTCATAAGCCAAGCTTATTCAGGTAATGCTTATAAGCTGGTCAATGCGGAGGGTGAGGAACTCTCCCACCCTTGGAATGGCCTTCATCTCAAGAAATACTACCCTTAGTTTATTACTATCTAAAAAAGAAAATTTTGTATGGTATACAAGCCCTAAATTCGAAGGATGTTATGTTTAATCTCCGTCTCCTATTCTTGATGTGTCAGTCAAGGAAGACAACATTCACACACTTACACGCCTTCCTGAAGATATCGGAGGCGCAGAATCTGAAGAAGATCAACGTCATGTTTGTAATGTTAAGGCAATATCCGTTTCTTTCTCCTATTCGGTTTGCCAGTGAGAAAGAAGACCCAGCGGGATTGACCTCATAAGGTCGTTTAAAGCTTAGAAAAGGATCAATCAAGGTAAAAAAAGAGGGGGAAAGAGGAGGATCAATGAAAATCCAAACCCTCACAAAAAGCCAAAAGGCCAAATCAAGTACAGAGCATGTCAAGAGTGGCAAAATCCCCGCGGAGATCCAAATGGACCCGGCCGTATGCATGCTAAAACCCCAAAATGCCAAGTTAAACTCGAACCCTTTTTCTAAGCATGAAAAGCGACCAATTGAGTGTCTCCTCGGTTACCCGGATTACTGGCAGACTTCCTAAAGAATTCTTCTCTCATTCTCAAGATATTGTCTTAACACCTAGACAAGGCAAAGATCGACTAAAGGGGACATCGCCGAAAGTCGCCTCAAGTCAAGGCACCTTCATGCACGTCTAACCCATGCTTAGACGCATTCAAGGGCGGTCAGCGGTTTTTAAACATTGACATCCAAACAATTGAAAGGTCAGTATGCCATACACCCAAACCCAAAAAAAATTGAATACACCAAAACCCAAAATTTTGAATATCCCAAAACTCAAAAAAATTGAATACACCAAAACCCAAAAAAATTGAATATCCCAAAAAACCAAAAAAAATGAATATCCCGAAACTAAAAAAAAAATTTATATCCCAAAACCCAAAAAAAATTGAATATCCCAAAACCAAAAAAAAATTGAATATCCCAAAACAAAAAAAAAATTGAATATCCCAAAACCCAAAAAATTGAACACACCAAAACGAACAAAAAAAAATCAAATATTCCCAAAACAAACAAAAAAAATCAAATATTTCCAAAACAAACAAAAAAATCAAGTATTTCCAAAACAAACAAAAAAATAAAATATTTCCAAAACAAACAAAAAAATCAAGTATTTCCAAAAACCAACAAAAAATCAAATATTTCCAAAACAAACCGAAAAAAATCAAATATTCCCAAAACCCAAACGAATCAGATATCCTTTTCAAAATCCAAAAAAATAAGTTTTTAATTATTGTATATCCTCAAAATTGCACATTTTGTACACATTCACGCATTTTTATTTTTACTTTATGCACATGTTCTTAAATATGTTTACTATTTCATCGCCTTTTGATTAGGGCTCAGCCCCTTGACAAATCTACGAAGCCAGGCAAGTACCCACGAGCAAGGGGCTGAGTCGGAACAGATATTTAACATGCTTGTTCTATCTATTTTAGGTGCGCAAGTTCCAAGGACCAAGAGAATATCTACATATATGCGGCTAAAAGGGAGCCGAACCCGTGTACAATCATAAAGTGCCACACTGGGCACGACATCATAAAGGAAAAAGAAAGAGTACAAAGTCAAGGCGAGGCGGTTTAACTCTCGTCGCCTCCCTCTGTAGGTCCTCTATGGTGGCCGCTCTCAGCCTCGCCCTGGTCTAAAACGGCGGGCAAGGCAGGAGGCCCCATCGGCGCCCGTGAGCCGGTCGAGTGTTGTGCCGTTGTAGCGTCCCGAACATTCCTCTCGTACTGGGAGGAAGTCGTAAGGATGCTCTCTGAATAGGCACTGACACATCCCTGCTCCCTCGCACGCTCTCGTCCGCGCCGGTACCTCTCCTCAGACGCCTTCAGCAGGCGTTCCGCCACACCCTGGCTGGTCCTCGCCTCCACGCACTGCTACGCCAGTTCACGGCGCTCCAACTCCCAGCGACTCTGCTCCTGCTCCCAGCGAGTCTGCTGCCTCTCCAGGTCGCGGCGCTCCAGTGACAGCAACGCCTGCAGCTCGGACACCTCATGAGGAAGCTCGGACTCCCGCTGGGTCAGCTGGGACCGCAGCTGCGTCAGCTCAGTGGCCGTGTCCGTCTCACGGGCCAGGGCATCACGGAGCTCACCACTCTGCACAAATGACAGCCACAGGTGAGTACAAAGAAAAATTTTCAATAATTACCTGACTTGAAGTACTTTCCTTAAGAACTTACCAGAGTCTCGAGAGCCGTGCGTGCCTCATCAGCTGCACCTCCAGGCTCGCCAGCTGCCCCTGCAGCTGGTCAATTAGGGTGTTCCTCCCATCCTGCACACATGCATAAATTATAAGGTGCACTGTAAGTTGTGTAGTTAAAGTGATTTAAGGTTTAGAATTGAGTACCCTCTGCGGCCTCATGAAATCGCGATGGCCGTACTCCTCCTGGAAGCGCCGCAGGTACGCGATGCTGTCCGGGGCGTCCGACTCTACCAACTGGCCTCCGCGCTGCCAGTCGGCGTACTGCTCGGGGAAGCGGGCACGCCAGTCCACCATCTTGGCCTTCCCTCGTGTTTTCCTGCCGATCCTCCGGGGCTCCGTCTCCTCACACCAACCCTGGTACAGTCCCAGTGTGCGCACCGCCAACCGGAGGCTGAGTGGCTCGATCTCGTTCAGGCAATCGACCCAAATGTCCCGCCCGAACAAAGGTCATCCACTCACCACCCAGGGCTGGTCAGCGTCACCATGGTCTGCATAAGGCTCCCACACCACCTGCACAAGCATCGATTAGCCAATTTCAATAGTGCTTAAGCTTAAAGGAAGAATGTGTAAGAGATCCTACCAGGAGTGCGGGGAAATCTCGGAGATGCTGGCGGAGGACCTCAAGCTGGAAGGTGTAAGTGGCCGTGCTCACCAGCGGCAGCCACCTCCGTGCGAGTGGGACGGCGTCTGGACGCACCTCCGTCGCCCTACCCAGGGGAAGGTAGTGGTAACTCCACACCTGCAAACAAATAAACGATGTCAGTAACAAATTCAAAATTACAGGAAATTTAAAGATGAACCGGGATGGAGTTTAAAATTTAAGGACCATACCTAAAGAAAGGGCGCGAATCCGCCCATCGTGGTCTCCCGTCTAGTGCCGGTGGAAAGGTCAGCAAAGGTATGCGCCAACAGCGCAGCGCCCCAAGCGTACCTGCCTACCCTCCCCAGATCTCCTAGTAGCTCCAAGAATCGGCAGTGGATGCCGTCACCCTTAGTGGTGAACAGCATCTTGCCGAAGAAGAATACTAGGAACTTGCGAAGGTCCCTGTCCACCCTCTCCACCTCCGTCCGGTCCTGGCCGTACGCTGCCCTAGCCAGTCCCGCTGCCCGCTCCACAAACTCTGGCAGGAGCTCGTCTGCTCGCTGCCTCACCTTGGCCAGCCCCAGTGACCCCAAAAGCGTCACTCGGCCAACCACTCTCCGGTCACCAAGATCATCTCCGTGGGGCTCCAAACCCAGGAGGTCCTACGCCAGATCAGTGTAGTCCGCGTAGGTGACCCCCATCACCGCCTCACCGTCCACCCTCAGCCCGGTGATGCGCCACGTCCTCTAAACTAGGCACCATGTGCCCCCCCGGGAAGAGGAATGCTCGGCTGGCCCGGTCCCACCTTCCCTAACCGCCTGGATGAGTGGAGGGTCAATGAAGAACGCTCGATCTCCAAGATCGAGCTGAAGCCCATCTCCCGGACCCTCTCCTTCTAGAAATCCGGGAGGCCTTGATACGCCGCCACAACCAGGGCCCACATCGTCCGCGGCCGCATTATACCCTGAAAAATCCAAGAAAGTACAGAGTTAGAACTGTCAAAACCAACTGAGCAGAAAAGAAGCAGCTTCTGGCTTGAATCGCGTCCAGCACAGCCGTCGCGGTTCAGTCCCTAATTGGCGTCCACCTAGGTGGTCGCGATTTAAATCAAATCGCGACGCCCTAAGGCGACGCGATTTGGGGACATGAATCGCGTCGCTTGAACTCGACCGATTCATCCCCCCTTCTTCCCCGCGCCCGTCGCACCCCCTCTCTCTCCCGTCTCTCACCCATGGGAAAGGAAGGAGGGGAGGATGCTTACCGTATCGGGCCGCACCGGGAGATCGCGCCCCTGCTGCCCTCGCCGCCGCGCCGCCCAATCCTCCTCCTCCTCGGCTGCCATCGGGCCGCACCGGGAGATCGCGCCCCTCTGCCCTCGCGCCGCGCCGCCCAATCCTCCTCCTCTCGGCTGCCACCTCCGCCGCCCCTTCCGGCGTGCTCCCACCGCCATTGTCGCCACCGCCGCCGCCGTCGCTCCCTCGACCGCGGCACGAGCGCAAGCTCGGTGCCGACGATTGCCTCCGTCGAGCCGCCGCTCGAAGAGGCCGGCGTAACCTCCGGTGTGCCCTCTGCCGCGCCCTCTGCCGGGCCCCGCCGCCGCTTCGACGCCGCCCTCTTCTCCATCGAGCGAGAGAGCGAGAGAGTGAGAGAGTGAGAGAGTTTGAGAGTGAGAGAGTGAGGGAACGGGAATGAGGGTGTGAGAGAATGAGAGAGAGAGAGTTGAGAAAGGAGTGTCGGGGAAGAAGGCGCGCGGTGGCTTTCAAACTGACGTTACAGACGCCGCGATTTATCTTTGAAAAGGCGTCCAGTCTAGCGGACGCGAATCTCGAACCCCATAAGTAAAGGCGTCCGCACCGTACGTCGCGATTCAAAAGTCATCATGACCCCTGACCGAATTGTCAGGGGCGTGAAATTTGAAATTTTGATACGCGGCGATCCTTGTCGTCGCGATTTAGAAGTGATGATGACAGCTGTACGGTCTCTGCGCACGCAGACTTCAAGGATTCATTATTCGCGGCCGCAACCGACGTCGCGTTTTACATGTGATGAAGGCGACGACTGTCCTGGACGCGATTCACTCCGATGTTCCAGCAGAACTTTCTCAAGCAAGTTCTTGAGTTCTTATGCTATGATTTCATGTCATCCAGGGAACCTTTTAACATCATGCATTTAGACAACCGTTTTGCCAACTCAAACAAAACTTGATTTTTATTCATTTACAGCTTGTCCCAAGTATTTGCAAACTCCTTGAGACCCCATTCCCTCAAGATCGGAGTTTTCTTAAACCCCTCACATAATTCGCCCTCTCATCCTCATTTTCCCTTTCACTTGGAGCCGGCCTCCTAAAGATGCATACTTTCCATAGAGCCTTGATTGTGTTCGCCTCCTCGCCGTCGTTGTTGGTGTCGAGTTCCCAACGCTTGATAGGTGGGATATGTGATGGCCCCTCAAAGGCGCGTCGAGCAAACCCGAGCTGGGGGAGGCATCGGTGTGGATTGTACAAAACAAATTCGGACGCCCCGATCAAGCGGAGATCCACACCGGGCGCTAACCTGCTCCTCAATTCCCGATTCGAAAATGGCATCGGAACCGCATTGAACACTTCCTCGGATACATCTTGAAGGTAAGCGCGCCAATCTGACTGAGTCTTTAGTTGTGGTGCGCGGTTTGCCACTCGACCATCCAGGCCAATGATGTTGTCTAACTGTTTCAGTGGACTTTTGGAAAAAATCCGAGACGAGGTGAAAACCTCGTTACTCAAATAGAATTTCAGATACAGGTCAGCCCAGCAGGTAAATAGAAGCATAGATCCGTACAGGGGCCTACCTAGGCTTGACGCTGTGAGTCCGCTGTAAAGGAAAGCGAGGACGGCCGGTCCTAACCTTTCACCCTCCCAGATGGTGCATACGGCCCCTAATTGATCCGGCTCTAGCACGCTGTCTATTGATGGAAAAAGGATTGCTCCCGCCACGCAGATGGCGAAACCCTTCATCGACCGCTCCAAATCTTCATCATCTTCGGCTTCTCCAAGCTCCCGCTTAGTCCAAACCGCCAGCCTTTGGAAGTGGATGCCCTTGTCAGTCCGCATCTCGCAGGCCTCTCTTGCATCCATGAAGCTTTCAAGAACAAATTTGCTGGTATAGTGCCTCGGTGCGATCATCATTTCATCCTCTTCACCTTGCTTCATCCGCCGAAGGCCTAGAAACACCTCGACCTCTTCCAAAAGGATAGTCGCTTCGAAGTTTTTGAAAAGGAAGGTTTGGGTCTGGGGATGCCATAACTCAGCTAATGCACCCATGGCAGCCCAATCCAGATGTACCTCGTGGTACTTCTTTGCATAGACCGCAAGGTTATTGATTCCCCATCGTTTGAGGACGTTGGTCATGCCTAGAGTGATGTTTGAGGTAAGTTGTTGGAGCCATGGTAGACGCATGAAGCGTCGGTTCCCGGAAAGAGTGGATAATCCTTCAAATTATAAGAGTTGGGTCATAAGAACGTCAAGAACACACTAATCAAGCTTAAAAGAAGACGCAAAACCGAGCTCGAGTTTACTTACCGCGTTAGCCTCAATAAGCTTGCTTATATGGCCATCCACTTGACTCAACCTTTTGAAATTGCCCCCTCTTGATCCCTTGGAAGAGGAAGGGCCACCATGCTCCATTTCCAACAATCTCCTTTCCTTTCTCCCTCTTAGAGCCCTGGGGTGGAAAGAATGGGTGTGAGAGGAGTGAGTGAGGAAGAGAGGAGTGAGTGAGAAAATGAAGATGAAGTTGTGTGGGGGTTGATGTGTGAAAGGTTTTGGAGGTGTTGGGAAAAGTGGGTTTGGGTGACTCACCCAATGTCTAGAAGCATCCACCCTCCCTTACATCCAAGGGCAGAAAACGTGAAAATTTTGAGTTCTGGCCCGCGCCTGTAAATCGCGTCCACCACAGTCGATGCGATTTACGTACCTTAAAGGCGTCCGGTGTACCGGACGCGATTTTGAACTGTCATGCCTTTTGTGGACTAATGTGTTTTGTGTTCCCTAAATACAGGACTCGAGGTGTTTGCCACGTTGCAGGAACGCGAATATCCTCGACAGCCTCCATCGGTGTTGTGTACAGTGCATTTTACTATATGGTATACTTATTAGAATTAACCAAGGACCTTAAGGCTCTGATGAATCTGGAGTTTGAGTTCCCCTCCACTGCCAAAAACGATGATAATTCTAGAGAATTCCTGCTTTTAAGGATAGGCCATTGTGGCCAAGGGGGGACGACGGTTCCTACCAGTATCCTGACCCCTTTCCGGCACAACAATATTATCCTTGATTATCTTATATTTTGTTTTGTTTTATGAGTATTTTCTTTTAGCCCAGCATGCATTGCACACAGGTTTTCAAGGAAGATCACTTGAAAGGCTTAATTAAAGATAATCACTTGGTCCGTAATTGCCAAAGCAACCCGATAATTCCACTCTGAGTCCAGTACTCAGTTTATTATAAAGTTGTTTGAAGATGTTCTTTTCGGAGAGAAACTCAACCATCCTGGATCTTTTCCTTTACTTTCGATCCACCTACGGCCATGGCAGCCCCATACGCAGGTGAAACCTAATGGATTACGTCCTTAGGTACTTCCCAACGACGGAAGTTGATCTCGCATTTGTCTTTACTTTGTAGTTTAGTTATCTACGATGGTACAGTTTCCTCTCCAGAAGAGTTTCCGAAGAACAACGTTATTTTAAATTGACGAACAACTCCAGTCTGTGCCTTAAAAGGGCATGTCTCATTTACACCTTGGCGCTTACTTTTTAGTCGTTTTGCTTTCGCTTTACTCCTTACAAAGCAAATGCCAAGGCGAGGCATCTGTAGACACGCCAATTTTACCTAAATTGGACAAAATCTCGAGTTGCACTGTAACGCCTCGAAAGTGATTGTCTTAAGTTAACATTTTAAGTAATTTTTCCTATTTTAGGGGCTTTTTAGGGTTTTTTAGAGAAGCTAGAAAATATCACAAAAAAATCCTGGGAAGGACTCTGGGCACTATTTTAAATCGTGTCCAACACAGCCGACGCCGTTTGTGAGCTATTAACGCGGCGGTTGCAACCGACGCGATTTGGTACCGCCTTCATAGGACAGCGCATAACCGACATTTAATGGCGTCCACCCCACCCGCCGCGATTAAAAGTCAAACCATCACATCTGTGTCAGAGCACCCACGTTCTGACACATGGTAGGGGGGGGGGGGCATGTCGCAGCAAGAAATCGTGTCGTCTGGACTCGACGCGATTCTTAGCCGCCTGACACACCATGCCGCTGTCAGATGGCAGGACGGTGTCAGAGTTGCAAATCGCGACCAGCTGGACCGCCGCGATTTACAGACCACCAGGTGGCAGTTAATCGCGACGCTCTAGGTGGACGCGTTTTTAAACCTGAACCCGGCCATGCCTGTCAAATCAATTTGACCTCCTAAATCGCGGTGATTAAGGCCGACGCGATTCTTAAATATCGTCGTGCACCGTAATCATCACAGGTTGATGGGACGTTAAGCGGTTGCTAATCGCGGCGAGGAAGGCCGACGCATTTAAGTTCTTTGAAGGCGGCGGCTGTTCTGGACGCGATTTAAAACAGTGTTAAAGCTTCGCGCAGAAGCCCATTCCCAGCAACCCCGGCCATTTTGGTTTCAGAAAGAGAGGGTTTTAGAGAGAGAGAGTGAGGGTTTTAGAGAGAGAGAGGGAAGGTTTCTTAGAGAGAGGGAGAGAGAGGGAGAGAGCCTTCGTCTCCCCGACGGCGGAGCCCTGCACGCGCGACGTCTTCGCTTACGGACCTTCGTCTCCATCGTCTGGAAGATCTCGGGGTGCTGTACGCGATGTTCCCGATCGCCGGATGATCCACCGTTACGATCCATCCACGTGGAGACGCCATCGTCTCAACCATCTATGAAGCGACCCTCGCCTCATCCCACTCTCTTCTTCACCCCCCTTTTTTTAGGGCTCCTTTTAAACAGTACACGCACACACATGCATGTCTTTTCTCGCCCACCTAGGGGTTTTGCATTTTAGTTCTTAGAAGGTACCGAGCTAAATCTCCTTCGCCGGCCGGCTGGTGGAAGGAGGAGGAAAGAGCCCGCGCACATCATCCCGCTACGCGATCACTCTACGGGTGGAAGGTACACCTCCTTTCCCACCTGTCCCCACTTTTGGTGCTTTTTAGGAAAAGTACCTGGCGATCACGATTTACTGCTTTATTGTCTTTCAATCGCCCGAAGGGCCACTGTTTGTTTTATCGCCTTTCCTTTTTGTCCACGTGTATCCGTACACGTTCTCTTTGTGGGGACCATTCTTCGTCCTCCCCCGTGAAACGTGCGGGGAGCGAAAAACAACGTCTACAATCTCCACATCCAAGAGCTCCTCTTCCTCATCCTCCAAGCTCCAAGGGTTTAGTAGGGTCAGATAGAGATGAAATGGAGAAGTATTTGTATGTTTAAGGTCTCCAAATCACTTAAAACTCCTTCCTCTCATCCAACTCCGAATTTCCTTTATTTATCTCCCCTTTTCCTAGCATTTATCCTTCCATTTGACTAGGAGTGGGCTCTAGATCCGTGGCCAAGGGGTTAGGGTAGATCTAGAACTCTTTTTAAGGATAATTATGAGTCATTTTAGTTATTATCTTGCCCCTTTCCAATTTATTAGTAAATTAGTCATGAAATTAGGCTTAATTATCTCCAATCCAACATTGGGCTCTAACTATTGGGCCCATTAATTCATACATGGACCATTTGTGTAAACCCATCAGTTATTTTTACTTAATGAGTCTTAATTTATTCATATTTTCTTTTATTTTAAATTCATTTGTTGAATTTAAAATTTTAGAGTTGCTACACCAATAGTGCGGACACTTAGGGATGCTAGAAAGAACAACAATGTAACTAATGGGTATTTAAAATAAATAGGTCACATGCACTCTTATTTGCAAACTTTTAAAGCAAACTCATAATATTTAAGTCAGTTACATGTTAAAGTTATACAAGTCATTAACAAAGTTTATACACCGCACAGTGGAGAGAAGGCCAACAATAATAATACAAAAGGCTATTCTAAGATCTTGGAGTTGCTGAAAACAAAGCTAGGATGGACTCTCAGCACACAACCCAATCCCAGAAAGGCTCCTAGTCTTAAGAGTCACTGACTAGGGATCACTTGAAAAATAATCAAAATTCAGTGTGCACACAAAATGCTCAGTAAGATTCACCCTCTGAAACCAAGCCAAATTAAATGATTTATTAGGAGATGGTCACAACAAGAAGTTGAGAATAATCGATGAAAAAGTGGTTTCTTTTAAAAAAATAAAAATTTAGTAAACACAAGTCATGAAATAAACTAGCCATTAATAAGCATGTTCAAAAGTGTTATATCAACCAACAAACATTTATTCATGTAGAACTGTCATTCGAGCATTCAAATCAAACATATAATGGTGTCATACCTAAACATCTAATCATGCACTCTCTAACTGGACAATAAGGGTTATCGGGTGCTCCTATCAGGACCAAATTGGGGCCCCTGGTACAAGGCATAAGTACAAAAGATGTCCCTGAAGAGAGGGCCCATAAGGCTGAACACATCCTCCCTAGAAAAAGGAGATTCAGACTTTGTGGCAGCTATCAGAGTATTTCCATTGACTGGCAGTCGGGTCTGGGGCTCTAAGGGGGTTTCAGTGACCCCACTAATTTGGGAATTGTCCATGCCACATGCTCCCCCAAGGAAATTGAGATAGGCAAGCCCAAATTAACAGATGACACTATGGAACTTCCCACTTCCTCAACCTCCTTGTCTAAAGCAGAGGGAATTGCGAAGTCAGATGAATTAGGTGACACGAGAGGAGTCACTGTCTCCTCAACCGGGTCATACCTATGTCTCGGTTCGAAATGTTGTTGCTTGTTCATCTTTGTCAAGCTAGCATGGTCGTCCTATTAAGGCCCTAGGCAAATCCCTTCCTCAATCTGTGCTTGAAGGTTAGCTTGTAGTGGGCATAGGCATTTTTCTTCGGAACCATCTTGTATTTCTCCTACCTAAGGAACTTCTCCAGTGTTTAGGCTTCAACCCCTGCTAGTTCCCCCTCCACTGCCTCAAGGCAACCTTGGAGATCATCCTTCTCAGCCACCCATAATTTCGAGCTAGCTTTGTGAAGGTGGCATTCCCACTCCAAAGTTCTGTCCTTCATATATGTGATATATTTCTCCTTCTCGAGTCACTCAATAAGAGAATGGATCTTCCCCTAGTCCTCTCCTTGGATCGATCTTGAAGAGACTATGGAGGAATCCGACCTCGAAGGAGAGCTAGCTAGGCACACTTTTTGGCCATGTCTGAGTTCTTTTTAAACAACTTCAATTTGGTGTCTTTCACTTGCTCAATCTACTATGTTAACTCTGACTCAGCCTCCACCAACCATAGCATCCCCTTCATAACCCTCTCGACCAACACCCGATAGTAAAGTCGTTGCAACACATCTTGGGTAGAGGGGGTCCTGAGTGCTTTTCAGTGATGTCAAAGGCAGACCACCTAAAACCGGACCTACCCTCCCATGGTAGAAGTGATATCCCTTGGGACAATGACATGGGAGGTCGAATGCCAGACGAAGTCGATTCAAATGGCACATCACTCGATCGGGGGGGGGACGCAGTAACAATAAGGCTCACCCTCAAAGACGGAAGCATAGACCTGGAATGAGTAGTGAATGTTAGAGCCGTAGAAGAATCAGTAGGAAGGAGCACTGGCACTGAAGAAGGATCAACAATCGATGTCACGCCCCGACGCGGAATATCGGAACGCGAGTCAGTTGCAAGAAAAGGGTATAGAGCGAATACTAGACATCAAACCATGAATAATACTAAAGCAAAGCTTTCTCATTAATAACTTTTCAAATGTCTAATTACAACCACTATTATCAGAGCCAATCTATAGGGCCCGATTACATTGAAATAAAAGCAAAAGACTGAACTTCAAATTTAACTACTACAATGCTAATCATAGTGTTAGGACGCTAGGGTACTCATGACATCACTCCAGGTCGTTCCCGTCCTCTTGAGTGTATGGTTCATCCTCGGTCTCACCTGAGAACACAACGACAAATAACGCAGGGTGAGCGATAACGCCCAGTAGGACTTAAATCTCAGGATCAAGCATGCTTTAAGTGATTAATGTCTTATAAAGCAGGATAACTAGAGAGAATAACGAGAAACGTATAGCAAGTACTGGTACACGATAACGAGGGACAAATAGCACAATGTACGAGAGTATAGCATGACAAATTTTGATATCGGATTGGCCGTATAACAAGATAACAAGTAAAGTTGCACTTCAGTGCACAAGTCACGGTAGCAAGTGTTGGTCGATATTCTTTCAACCACGAGTTTCAAGTAAACCAATAATTGACTGTTTGATTAATTGATTGACATAGATCAAATCTTGCGTGTTCATGCGTTAGGTGTATGCCATCACCCAGATCATTAGACCCTCGCGAGTTATAGCCTTTCAGGTGCTCCTCCCAAGGACCAGACCGGGCCCTTATAATGTTGCCTAGCATAGTCATGTTTTTATCATAGATAATCAATTTAATGGCCAAGTAGAGTACCAAGAAATAGATGAGAGTACTAGATGAATAGACGAGATAGTAGAGTGAACGTGAATAGATGAGTGAGTCGAGTATAGATGAGAGCTAAGGGACAATGCGCGTAACTTTTCGAGTAACAGGCGATAGTAACAGTTGCACAACACGCGCACATGGTGTTGGCAGTCAGGTGGAACTCACGACCCTACCACTGGCCATGTTAAGCACAGGTCCAGAGGTCCGGCGTGATTCAAGATGAGAGCGAACTTCTAGTAGCCGTTTGGATCATATCGATCCCTAAAGGTGTAATGGGTGTTAGGGTACAACCGGCTCATCGACCATGTGGGAATCCATGATCAGAGGAGACTTACGGAGGCCTTGAACAAAGACTCACTAGTCCGGCAGAATGAGTATCTGACGGAGAGTTCGTCCAAGTCAAGAAAGTGTGTATATAGAAAATAAGTGCTCGACATTCTAGAGGAATTCTAGAACAGTGGAGCGTCGATATCGGTATAGAAACAACGCAAGAAACGAACACAAGTCCTTTAAAATAAGGCAAATAATATACTTTATTGCAATAAATTACCAGATACATTATGAGATATTTTATGCCAGATTTCAGCCATATATGGACGGTTCATGTGTGTGCATGTGTAAGAGAGATCATAGATAGAAAAGAAGTCGTGAATATGTATTTTAAAGCATTCACTAAAGCTCCATTTTAAAACAGGTGTTTTTACTACGGGTATGACTGTTAAAAATGCGTAAGAATATTGTAGAAAGTGAGAGCAATAACTTTTTATGGGTTTTCATGTAAATTCTGTGAACGCGACATAGGCCAATGAGGATTGCGACAGGGGTAGGCAGATTGCGACATGGGTACTGTCGCGACGGCCTGGTGAACGCGACAGAGGCGGGAAAGGGTCGCGACAGGACTTGCGAATCAGGCACTGGAAATGCGACGGCTTACCTGTCGTCTTCTTGGTCGCGACAGGTAGGCTGTCGCAATCGGACCCCAGAAGGCGACATATCGGGCAGTCGCGATCTGGTGGTTTGCGCCTGACTCTGACAGGAGTCAGACCAGACATTGGATTGGGGACCAGAACATTTAAATTTTGAGATAGGGTCGTTCAGAAAATCATAACTAATTGTACACACGATGAAAAATCATGAAACCAGTTGGAAATTAAACTAGACATGTAAGGGTACTTCCAGTAAATCGGAATTAGAGAGAGAGCATGGTTCATACAGGGTTTGAACATGAGCAAGAACGAGTTATTCAGAACATGACACAGAGAGAAAGATTGATTAAATTCGATCAACATGCTCGATGAAATTTAGGGCTTTTAGGGGTAAAAGATGTCTAACATGCATCAGTTCCTACAGTAAAAATCTCGTAGCATGGGGTTGAGTATACAAGGAGATCAAGAGTTAAGAAGAGGGCTCGGGGTCATGTAAGTTGCAGAACATGAAAAATCAAGAACAAAAGATATGCTCGATGGAAAATTATGAAACTTGAGGGTTTTGTTCCTGATGTATGGAACAATCTACAGACGAAATATCAAGATTTTAGCTTGTGAGAATGCCTACTTTGGACTCGATTTGTCTTCTAGGGTTAAAATCTCCAAGAACGAGGAAGAAGCTCCAAGAACTCCTTCTCCCCATGAGATCCTCTCCTCCTTGGCCTCTTCTCCACGTCCAACAACCTTTGGCAACGAGCTAGGGTCGGCCATGAGGGTTTAAGAGGTGTATTTATATAAATACAAGTTCCTATTCCTACTACTACTCAAATTCCTCTTAAATTCCGAGATTTCCTAACTCCACCTTTCCTCTCTTGCTTTCCAATCTCTAATTGGGTTATGATAGTATCTAAATTCGTGCTAGGCTATATGGAGTAGGTTTAGGAATCCAAATCTAACTCAAACTTCCTTTTTAATGCATTAATTACCTCTTTTCTATTTAAGTAATATTTTAGTTCCAAATTTTGGGTATTTCTCTATTATTCCTCTTTCAAAAGTCTCTATTTTAGTCCACTAATTTCTAATGGGTCAATATAGAAAAGCCCATTACTCTTTTCTTTTAAATGGGTTTTATTTAGTTCTCTCTTATTTGATTTCCTAGTTGTTTTAATACATCTTCCTTTTATTTGATTTTCTAATTAATTAATATAAATATTTTTATTTTCCCAAAAATTTAGGGTTGCTACAATCGATGCAGCAACAACTTCCACAGAAAGGTCTACTAGCTTAGATATTTTCTTCTCCTTACGAAGATGCTTCTCACTGAGGGACCTTATAAAGTCCAACAGGAGCACTGGGTTGGAACCTTTTCTCTTGGAGCTTTTCTTCTTCCCAGCCTCCTCAATAGCAATGTCTTTGCCCTTGTTGTGCTTTTTAATGCAGAGAGGCGAGGAACCATCTATGTCTAACGTTTCAAGAGAGGGTCTCGCATTTCTTCATCCCCTAACCTCTAGGGGGGAATGCCTAGTCAAGAATGCTACATCTGTAGAAAAAAAAGAGTCAGAACTTATAGTATTCCAAAACCAAGGCTGACATCAAATGACATCCTGCAAGCCCTTACCTCGAGGGGCTATAGGAATGTTGGCATACTGTTGAAGCTTGGCCTCATCAATGAAGACCACAGTGTATTGCCTTCTACTCTACAAAACCCTGATCGAGGCATCACGATCTTGAGCCTCAGTGGACGCTTGACTAGCATACTTAGGCGAGAAGTTGGGCACAAGTCGTAAGAACCACTTGGGAGCTTCTTTAGAACAGGTCACTCAGAAATATTGAGACTTCCAACCCTTGTGAGTGGAGTCCTGACCGGCAAGGGAAATGCAACTCTTACCCCAACAAGCTTGCAAGAAGTAAAAACTCCTACCAACTAGTGCTTGTTCCTTCAGCTCATAAAAAGCATGAAAGAGATGGAGGTTGTGTTGGATTTGATTTAGCATGCAAAGAACAAAGAATGAGTAGATGAAGGCATAAGAATTAGGAACTAGCTATACTGGCACTAGTTCAAAATAGTTCAATAGGCCTAAGACAAATGGATAGAGGGGAAAGTGGAAGCCAGACTTCCAAGCTAAGGAAAAGGTTTAGAAGGCCTCACTACGAGTGCAAATACTTAATTAGTTCATTGGGATTTGCAAGGGAGATGCTAAGATCCCAAGGTGCATTGTAGGAGATTAGGAGCTCCTCAACCTCCTTGTTGAAGAGCTCACTATAGGACTGATAATAGGACGGAGGGAGCAGCCATGCGCGCGGAAGAAGAAACAGAAGATGAACTAAAAGAAGGAGCGGGTGGGGAAAGCGAGTTAGCGGCCTTAGTGATACATAGTGCCAGCAAGATCGATGAAGACAGCAGTGACTTCTGGGCCTCTCTGATGATCCCCTTGGGACATGAGAGGGAACTTGCCAGGAAAGTCACCAACGAAGAAGAAAATTAGAGAGCAAGAAGCAGGAAGTAGAAACTAGGAGATGAAGACAACATGGATGAGGAAGACATGTTCAATGACCTAGAAGCATCCCTCGCCTCCTCGAACACCAAAATGGTTCCACAAAATGAACCAGCATTATCCAACACAAAAGGCATGATCATTATACTCGCCACCCAAATAAATAGAAGGACGTGATGGAGCCTAATAGATACATCGAAACATCCACACCATGAATATCTTCGCTTGTGAAAAATATGGTGCAAATGCACCCACCCTTTCAAATAACCATAATGAGTCGTACTCACCGAGCTAATTGAAAAGCTCGGGAGTAGGGGGCAATTGGAGGGGGAGAAATTGTAGTCCAATAAATCTCATATCAAAAGCCCATAAAGCTTCCAGCTCGGTATATGACAATCTAATAGATATTTTGAGGCCCATCTGTTGAAAGTCCAAAGAGCAAGGCCTGTGAAGTGCTATGACACCCCACATCACTGCCCAGTAGAAGGATCACCAAGCTCAAAAGAAGACTCCACAATAGGGGAAACTCAAGCGACCGGATAGCTACCAAGGGAATCCCTTCGAAAGAGCACTAATCTAGTAATCTTCAAATAGGAATTTGTCTACACCCAAGGACATGGTGCAATTAAGATAAGGATAAAGAGTCTCGCATGATCTGCTCAAGGCCCATAACACACTATGAGGCATGATAAGGACTCTTATCCTAGGAGAACATCTCCCAATCTATCTCTTCGTTCGACTTTCGCAGAGCCTATAAGAGAGCACACAACTATATATTCCTAAAAACCATGCATCCTCTGAAAAAAAGTAAATATATCTTAGACCCTCAAACTGATGAAGAGCAATCTCATATCTTCTACCCTTTCTTTCACCTTTCTTACTCTTCGCTCTTGTCCATAATTGGTGTAAGTATTAGAGGGATTTTCTTGAGATCTCCATCCCAGGACCTAGCCCTAATATGTCTTCCACTACAAGAAAAATAATATTTGTCAACGACTATATGTCAGCAGCTAAGAAAAATCACTACCAAATACAACATAAGTCAACGGCTACGGGCAGTCGTTGACAAATATTACATATGTCAATGACTTCATGGAGCCGTTGACAAACATTTTACATATGTCAACGACTTCATGAAGCCGTTGACAAAAGTTAAGCATGTGTCAATGACTTCATTGAGTCGTTGACAAAAGTTAAACTTATGTCAATGACATTATAGAGCCGTTGACAAAGGTTAAATATGTCAACCACCACATAGAGCCGTTGACAAAGGTTAAGCATATGTCAACGGCTCTGTGAAGTCGTTGACAAAGGTTAAACATATGTCAATGGCTCCACAAAGTTGTTGACATATGATTAATCTTTGTCAACGACCTAATTAAGGTGTTGACATATGCTTAACTTTTATCAACAGCTCCATGAAATCGTTGACATACATTTCAAAAAAGTGAAAAAATGGCGAGTGATTTCCTGCCATTGTGCATTTGTCAAGTCTTACATGGGCTATTGACAAATATAACTTTTGTCAACGGCTCATTGCAACCATTGACAAATACTAATAAAAATTACAAATATAACTTTTGTCAACGGCTCATTGCAACCATTGACAAATACTAATAAAAATAAAATCTTGACCCCCTTCGCGTGCCTTCTTCTTCTTGTGCCTCCTTTCTTCCCCCTACCCCAAAGCTCTCTCTCTCTCTCTCTCTCTCTCTCTCTCTCTCTCTCTGGGTGGATGTTGGTCTAGAAGCGAAATCCGGACGCAGCCGCCGGCCCTCCTGCACCCACCATTCGCATCCGCGTCAAGTACGGCGCCGCCCACCACGAAATCTACCTCAGGGGGATTGGAAGAAGAGGCGGAAGGCCGGGGTGGCGATGGGGGCGGTTGGCGGGGCGGCGCCGACGGCGGATCCTCCTGGATGTGGGGTGACCATGAGGAGGATCAGAGGTGCAGAGGCAGCCATGGCGGCGAGGCGAGGGGGGCAGAAGGAGAGGGCGGTGCGGTGTCAGATCTTGAAAGGCAGAAGCCACCACCACCCCCTCTCTCCTTTTCCTGGATCTGTTCTTGGCCTTCGCTCCTCTCCCTTCTGCCCTAAAAAATTATAATTCCCAGAAGAAGGCTAGAGAGAAAGAGAGAGAGAGACCAAAGGAGGTAGCAGATGTAAGTGGAGGAGGGGAAGGCGAGATGGCGATGATGTACTGCTTGGTTCCTCCTCTAATTCTATTTTTCTGTGCAGGTGTCTCAGCTGGAATCCATCATGGCCAAGGGGAAGAGGGTGACGGAGGGCGACATTGTCACCGTAATCGAGGAGCTCATGAACCAGCTGCTGAAACTGGACGGCGTCATCGCTGATGGCGACGTGAAGTTGCAGAGGAGGGGTGCAGGTGATTCCCCCCCGTCGCCCATTTATTGCCATCTTTGTCTGGTTTCCAACATCCTCGACTAAGGGTCTGTTTGTTTGCACGGAAAACTCGGGTTAGGAAATAGTTTTCGAGAAAACTTAATTTTTTATGTCATTTGGTACCATTGAAAACTAAAATCTGAAGAATTAAATCATTAAAAATCCGAATTTTGGCATCCGCGTGAAAACCGCGGATGCCATTTTCCGCGGCTGCAATTTCTGGTTCCCCAGGAACCAGTTTAGGTACTATTCATGTAACTTGTATTTTTATTTTTTTCTACTCATTTAAGTAGTCTTTGTCAAGTTAATATTATTTTTCATTAGTTAATTTATTTTTACTTTTTTATTAAAATATCTGTAGAATATTATTCATTCAAATTGTGTTTTTATTTATTTCTCCTACTTTAAATTATATTTGTCAAAGTTACTTATTTTTTATTAGTTATTTATTTTTTTTATTTTTTAAAAATATTAAAAATAAAAATAAAAAAATAATTTTTTTATGAATAGTTTTAATACACAAGGAGTATATGACTCTCTCTCATTTGAGTAGATCATAAGATCTCATACTCCTCCATATAACTTTATATTTTCTTAACAACCAAATAGACAATTACGTTTTCATTTTCACGTAAAAGTTTTTCCGTGGAAAACTATTTCCCTCTAAAATTATTTTACATGCAACCAAATGGACCCTAAATTGTACCCTTCTGATGTCATTATCTCATTTTCTCTGTTTCGATTTGGGTTTGCTGCACAGGTGCAGAGAGTCTTGAAGTATTTGGAAATGCTGGATGTGATCAAGATCAAGACCTCCACGCCAAGCGGCAACACCCAAATGCAATTACTGTAGCGCTACTCACTGTGCATTATAGTTTTTTTCATTTTTTAAATATAAAAAAATGACATTCACTGTAGCACTACTAAATTACATATCTGAGTGTGTTTTTACATATTTATGTATTTATGTAGAACATTATCTCATTTTTAAACCTCATTCACCGTTCATTTTTTTTCGACCTGCAGACTCACATACGGGCAACTACTTTTCGATAGTGCATCATAGGCAACGTTGCAAAGCAACAGGTAAGCTATGATTTTTTAATATGTTTGCATACATACCTTCACTTACATATTCATAGTATGCATATCTTATTTTTGATAAGCGTGTTCTTTTAATTCAGCATCCTTCTCGCTCACCGTAACGTCACAGATATATATAAGCTGTCAACATTACATCCAAAGCGGGGTTGCAAAGCGAAATGTAAGGTAAGTATGTGTTACCTCAAGTTTGTATACATATATTCACTATCATATTCACACCATGCATATGTAGAGGCTGTCAGCTCTCTCTCTCTCTCTCTCTCTCTCTCTCTCTCTCTCTCTCTCTCTCTCTCTCTCTCTCTCTCTCTCTCTCTCTCTCTCTCTCTCTCTCTCTCTCTCTCTCTCTCTCTCTCTCTCTCATATCAATGTCAGTATGTATTTATTCACTATCATATTCACACCATGCATTTTCACTATCATTTATTTAAAATTTTCACTGTACAATGCTCACAGTTATGCTCTATCTCTGTCATCTTGCATCACTACCATTTCAATTTAAATGTAAAGATTAGGGGTGTGCACAGTTCGGTTCGATTCGGTTTTCTCCATTTTTGGAGGAAACCGAACCGAATTCATTCGGAGAACCGAATTCGGTTCAGTTCAAACCGAAATTCTATTTTTTTTTTTTTGCATTTTTGGTGTTTTCTGTCATTTTTTCTGCATTAAAAAAAGGACAACCATCGTTTTCCGGTGGTCGCGAGTTTCGAACTCGCGACCACCACATGCGTGGAGGGCGCGCGACGCTGCCCTCCACTGCGCTACTATTTTTTTGTATAATTTTATTATTTATATAATTATATATCTATATTCGGTTCATTTCGGTTTCCCACCCTGAAACCGAACCGGTCGGTTCAGTTCGATTTTTCGGTTTGAACCATATTTTGCACAGCCCTAGTAAAGATACACTTTTAGTACATGGGAAAATAAATAAAAATGTTCGGAAAATTTTTCTCTCAACATGTTATAGTTTACTATTCATGTGCTCTTTCTGATAATCTAATTAGAATGTATTTCAATTTAAAGGAATGGGTGATCAACAAGTTAGCATGGATCATACGAGTCAAGGAAGCAAATGTGATTATAAAACTACATGTATTTTTGAACGACGGATCCTCCCATGCGATATACGAAGATTGGAGGAGGGACTTATTATTGTCAACTCAAAAATAATGAAGATAAAGAAGATATTAAGTGCAGCAGAGTTGAGAATATTGAACTTCAAGAGTCAGTTGAGAAATATTGAACTGGATGACAGCATCAAACAAAGTGAACAAATTGCAGATGTGGATAACGTAAGTATAATTGAAAAATATTTTAGACATTTTTTATGTCTAAAAGATAATAAAAATGGATGTATTAATAATTTTCTAAATGAATAGGAAGTGTCATATTAATGAATTTTATTTTTATGATACATGATATATTTTCAATTACATGTTCTTCATGTAGCATCACTCCGTTGAAGAGGACTATTTCAGGCAATGATCGTATGGAAGACCTATCTGGTGATACTATTCCTGCACAACATTCATGCAGCAAGACGAAGAAAATTAAAGTTGAAAAGGAAGATGTTGAAATTTGACAATTTCTTTGATGTTTATGACTGTTATTTAAAACCTTACGCTTCATCATATGAACCAATCTTGCATGTGGACTTTTTTTAATGACGTTATTTACTTTAACACTATATATTTTTTTTTATGTATCTTATGACATTCTTAGATAAATTGTTCTATTTTAATCTATACTAATATAATATTTCTCAGTTTTGGTGCTGCCACGTGGCAACACCAGGATAATCTCCACTTAACTGTCATAAAGTTCTCTTCCTAAAAAATAATATAACTATTTATGGATTGTTCAAAAAATTATTCAGAAATCTAATTAGCAGCTACAGTAGCACTACGGTTAGTAACAAGAGATTCAAGTTTTTTTTTCATTTTTCTGTCTTTGTTTAATTTTTTAAAAAAAATTCTGATTGGATAACATTAGTTTTTTATTTTATAGTTTTTTTAATATAAAAAATATAACATAAATTTTGTACGATTGTAGTAGTTACTGTAGCAGTTACAGTAACGCTACTAAATTACTGTAGCGCTACTCACTGTGCATTAATGTTTTTTCATTTTTTAAATATAAAAAAAAATGACACTCACTGTAGCGCTACTAAATTACATATCTGAGTGTGTTTTTACATATTTATGTATTTATGTAGAACATTATCTCATTTTTAACCCTCATTCACCGTTCATTTTTTTTTACCTGCAGGTTCACATACGGGCAACTATTTTTCGACAATGCATCGTAGGCAACGTTGCAAAGCAACAGGTAAGCTAAATTTTTTTAATATGTTTGCATACATACCTTCACTTACATATTCACAGCATGCATACCTTATTTTTGATAAGCGTGTTCTTTTATTTCAGCATCCTTCTCGCTCACTGTAGCGTCACAGATATATATAAGCTGTCAACAATACATCCAAAGCGGGGTTGCAAAGCAAAAGGTAAGGTAAGTATGTGTTACCTCAAGTTTGTATACATATATTTACTATCATATTAACACCATGCATATGTAGAGGCTGTCAGCTCTCTCACCACAAGAAAATGCGGCGTTTCCGACGGATTCTTTCCATCGGAAATCCGTCGGTAATCCGTCGAAAACTCCGTTTCCGTCGGTAATCCGTCAGAAACTTGTCGGAAATAGCCGTCGGAAATAGTTGGTCAGAAAATTACCGACGGAAAAGAATTTCGTCGGAAATCGGTCGGAAACTCCGATTGCGTCGGAAATCAGTCAGAAATCGGTCGAAAATCTGTATTTCCGACAGATATTCCGACGGACAAATTCCGTCGAAAATATCCGTCGATAAAACCGCTTTTTCTAGTAGTCTCTCTCTCTCTCTCTCTCTATTTTCATATCAATGTCTGTATGCATTTATTCACTATCATATATATTCACACCATACATATTCACTATCATTTATTTAAAATTTTCACTACATAGTGCTCATAGTTCTACTCTATCTCTATCATCTTGTGTCACTACCATTTCAATTTAAATGTAAAGATACACTTTCAGTGCATGGGAAAATAAAAAAAATGTACGGACAATTTTTCTCTCAACATGTTATAATTTACTATTCATGTGCTCTTTCTGATAATCTAATTAGAATGCATTTCAATTTAAAGGAATGGGTGATCAACAAGCTAGCATGGATCATACGAGTCAAAGAAGCAAATGTGATTATAAAACTACATGTATTTTGAACGACGGATCCTCCCGTGCGATATACGAAGATTGGAGGAGGGACTGATTTTTGTCAACTCAAAAATAATGAAGATAAAGAAGATATTAAGTGCAGCAGTGTTGAGAATATTGAACTTTAGGAGTCAGTTGATAATATTGAACTGGATGACAGCATCAAACAAAGTGAGATGTGGATAACGTAAGTATAATTGAAAAATATTTTAGACATTTTTTATGTCTAAAAGACAATAAAAATGGATGTATTAATAATTTTCTAAATGAATAGGAAGTGTCATATTAATGATTTTTCTTTTTATGATACAGAATACATTTTCAATTACATGTTCTTCAAGTAGCATCACTCCGTTGAAGATGACTATTTCAGACAATAATCGTATGGAAGACATATCTGGTGATGCTATTTCTGCACAATATTTATACAGCAAGACGAAGAAAATTAAAGTTGAAAAGGAAGATGTTGAAATTTGACAATTTTTTTGATGTTTATGACTATTATTTACAAACTTACGCTTCATCATATGAACCAATCTTTCATGTGGACTTTTGTTAATGACGTTATTTACTTTAACACTATATATGTTTTTTATGTATCTTATGACATTCTTAGATAAATTGTTCTATTTTAATTTTTTACATTATTTTTTAAAAAAATTATGTAAATAAAATATTACTAAACTATTTTTTTAAATATCATTATATATATATTTTAAGATATATAAATATATATTAAATATTTATATTTAACAACTTTTCGTGTATCGCACGGGCATAGAACTAGTATCCTATATATGTCAGTGGTTTATAACTGCTGACATATGTCTAATATGTCGACAGTTAGTGGTAATCGTTGACAAATATAAGTCGACGACCTATTTGTCAACGGATTTATCAACAACTATTAAGCCGCTGACATATGTATATGTCAACGGTTTTGCGTCTTTTGTCAACGGCTATTAGCCGCTGACATATGTCTACTTTCTTGTAGTGTTCCTTACGAACCCAATATCAGTAAGATCAAGTATATTATCATCGTCAATTTTTCCTTTATCATCTGACAGTTTGCAATAAAGTACGAGATCGAGTCTCTTCAAGTCCCAATTCACATTTAACTAAATTTAAAATATACCAAAATGTTCTTTAATCTTGCCTAAATTCTCTCTTCCTCCATCTTTCTATCTATTATGGCTCAAGCAAAAGGTATCCTATTCCTATTAGGGTATTTTCAAGTAAAAGTTTGATTTTATGAGTGAGAACGGAATATTCTCGACCGTCTGAAAAACCTTTAAATTACATATATTGCATTTCGATAGTATATGTATTAGCTTTGTCAAAATAAGAAAGGCAATTTCAGAAATAAACACATGTATAAGGAGCATATATTATATGTGCAAAAACCCTTTCTTAAATTTCCCTCTTTGTCATGTTTCCCAGCATCATTCTCTCTCTCTCTTCAAATCCATCAAGACAGCATATGATCCATTTTTCCTTTTCTTTATTGTGTTGAACGGGGAAACATGCAAATTATAATGGAAGACAGAGTGTACATATCTCACATGCAGCCGCAAATCAAACATGGAACGTGATATACGCTAAGATCGATGTTTCCGCTACAAAACGCTACAGCCTCCTCTTCACGAGGTTTTTTCGACTTTCTTCTGACAAATGATGATGTGGCACAATTTTATTAGTACTTGGTGCACACCATCCCCGGTGGTGTGCACCAAGCGCCATGTGCGCGCACACCACATAATAGTGGTGTGCACCAAGTATAACTCATTTTATTAATTGTATTAT
This sequence comes from Colocasia esculenta, assembly GCA_014218235.1. Taxonomy (NCBI): domain Eukaryota; kingdom Viridiplantae; phylum Streptophyta; class Magnoliopsida; order Alismatales; family Araceae; genus Colocasia; species Colocasia esculenta. The sequence continues at coordinate 124,906,362 of CM024762.1, forward strand.
TGGAAAGTTTTGGTACACACTCTAAGATAACACATAGTTGAGGTATTATTATAATATTATATTCCTATTTTTTAAATCCTAAGACCCTATATATTTGGTATGAGATTAATCAGGAAATAAAGATGAATCTAACCTCATCTTATGTCTGGTATGACAAAAAAATTAGGGACAAAGTTAGTTTAAGTATTTTAAGGATATCCCCAACAAATAAATATAAGTTGGGGATAAGTCATCCCATGTTTTTATTGAGATGATTTATCCCCATTTCCTATCCCAATTTTTCTCTTCTATTTTTTTTTAATTTGAAAGGAGATTTTTACTTTGTTTCTTTTTTATTTTATATTTTAATACAACAATATATATTTATTATTTTCTATCTATTTTTTTATTCCACCTTAACTACATGTTTTGCTGATGTTATTGATATATACGGGTCGGTCCTCAGGAGATTGGCCGAGTAGACGTCATCCGCCGAACGTACGTCGACCTGTCGAACTGGCCAAGCTGGACGACCCTCTGTCCGAGCATTCAGCCGAGTGAGCCCTGTTATTATCCTCGGAGTGGCGAGTTAGCATGGGCTTTCCCGATTATGACCCATATGGCCTTAAGAGGGCAACAACCCGGTAAAGGAAGGGCCCGAAGATCACGCCTAGAGTCTGCGGGCGCCAGCCAACCCATAGCAACCGGGATAGGTCTAGTTGTGCCTGCCTTTCATGACCTCGGCTTGCGAAAATCTAGGGCGAATTCATAGGCGATTGCCACAAATCGTCCCTGACAATCTGGCTCAAGGAAGCCCTATATAAGAGAGAGACATCCCTCAAGAAAAAGGTACGCAATTGCTAGCCTACAAACTCTCTTGCTCCGACCTCCCGAACTGACTTGATCGTCGGAGTCTTTCCCCACCGAAGTCTCTTGGTGGTCTTGCAGGTCGAAGCTTGGTAACACTTTTTGCATCGCGCCATCATCCCTTGGGAGCTGCTCGGCCTGAGCCGACCTCTTTGCTCTAGCAGCAACAGTTATTAACACTATTATTATATTTTTTATATTCTTAATTAATTATAGTTATATATTTAAGCATCACTCTCAATGATCATCCCAAAAGATAGTAAAATTAGGATGGAGATGGGATGATGAGAAAAATGTATCCTCACTCACTAACACCATTTCTAACAAAAGAAGAAGATATAATGATAAAAAAAAAAAATTATCCCCACACTAACACTATTTTTACCAAACAAAGTTATCTTTAAAAATTTATCCCTAAAAATATCAAACAACAGATAAATTAAAGATGGAGATAGCGTATATCTAGATTAATTCAACTCCATCTCCATTTTTTCTAGAGAAATGCTATGCTCCCGGATAGCGTGATGTGGAGGGGCCGTGCCCATCCACGGTGTGCTATGTGGAGGGGCACATCCCCCAGTGCATTTAATGCACTTTTTATTTTTTATTTTTTTACCCTCAAATAATACATACAAATACCCACCTAATGTACATAAATACATATTTAGTGAACACAAATATCGATAGTGCACAGTATTTGTGTGCACTAAATAGGTATTTATGTGCATTAGATGGATATTTGTATGTATTATTTGAGGGTAAAATAATAAAAATAAAAAATACATTAAATGCACTGGGGGCTGTGCCCCTCCACATGACACGTTGTGGAGCGCGTCACTCTACTCCCGACTAATCGAGAGCATATCATTACTCTTTTTCTATCCCCAAACCGAATGAGTTACCGGTTTGGGAGAGGGGTACCCCTAGTTCCCCCCTGGTTAAACCAGGGGTACCCATGGATAAAGTGCTTTTTACACCGGGCCGATTTGGGAGGGGGGGGGGGGGTACTCCTAGTTAAACCAGGGGTACCCATGGGTAAAACTTTTTTTTTCAGTTTGACAGGGTGGGTTGGGATAACCAGGGTACCCACCCTAAAACGTGGGTAACCCTGCCCCTGCTCAAGAGGTGGGGCAGGAAATCTACCCCTGGGCAGGACATCTACCCCTGGGCAAGGCTTACCTGGTTTGACAGGGGGGGTACCCCTGGTTAAACCAGGGGTACCCATGGGTAAATCCTTTTTTTTCACTTTGGTAGGGTGGGTAGGGTTAACCAGTGTCATGCCCCGCCAATTTAGCAGCGGAATAAATCGGGGAGGCATGAACAACGAGTATGGTAATGTAAATTGCGCATACATTCGCAAATATCAGAGCAACTAATGAACAATAATTGCAATAAAACTCATCATTTTATTGATAATTCATCTAAACTATTACAACCACTAATTCAGAGCCAAAACATAGGGCTCAATGACATTATTACATTGGAAAAGAAATCTAAAGCACATATCTAACTAGACTCTAAGGTACTAAGGACATTCCATCGCTATGACTTCAGAACGCTCATCACTCCAGTCCAATCCCGTTGTCGTGTGTAAGGTCAACACTTGACTTACCTGAAAACACATTAACAAATAACGAATGGTGAGCGATAACGCTCAGTAGGACTTAATATCTCGTGTAAACAAGCGTGCTTTAAGTGATTAATGTCTTGTAACGCAGGTTAACTAGAGAGAACGATCAAGTATAGTCAAGAGAGTAATAGCACAAGATGATAATACATTTCTCAAGAGTATTGCAAAATTAGGATGACAATATAACGAGATAGCGTGTAACAAGATAGGGTAAAACAAGATAGTGTGTATCAAAATGACATGTAATAGGATAGCTTGTATCAAGGTGGCGTATAACGAGATAGCTTGTATATCAAGATAGCGTGTAACGAGATTACATGTAAAGAGATAGCGTGTATGGTTGCACAACAGTGCACTAGTCGAGTACGACAATAGTCACTTTGGGACAGTAGTCGTTTCACGATAGTACATTTCGTCTGAACTCCTCAGACTAATGTTATAACAGTCAGTGCTAGCACACTAATAGCACAGAACTGGTACAATATGTCTGAACTCCTCAGACTAATAGTAAAACAATTAAATGTCTAGCCAATGTCGAGATAGTCAAAATCGGTGCAATGCAGAACACCGTCAATAGCCCCTGCAGGTATTTTCGGGTGGCTCTCTGCCCCCAGGACTAGATTGGAGCCCCTCGGACACTCTCCGTGCCCTGCACACTTAGCATTCAAGTCAGTAGGTCACCAGACCCATATTATGGCGCTAGACAGTCATGTATAGTGATGCCGGTCGTTATCAGCCGACGAGTCAGAGTGGTACCGATCGTCGTCAACCGACGAATTGGATCGACGAGGTCAGGGATTGACCATACCAACAAGCCGACAACTAAGTTGTCGGGCATCGTCGTCAAGGATTGTTTAATCATTGCCGAGAACCAATTCAGATCAAGCACAATATCCGGTCGTCATCCGCTGGCGCCAGCTCACACTTGCCCAAGGGATGGATGAGTCCCGCAGATCGCGATTCTCCAGCTGGCCCGCATCCGCTTCAGGTAAGTGACCATCAAGGCGGGATTCTCGGAAACCCAGTTGGCAAAATTCCCTGAAAGGCGCCCGTGCCTCGCGGAGGCTCATCCACCACCTTCCTTTTCTGTCCAAAGGACCAAGCCCTTATAAAAGGCACAGAGACCCTCAAGAAAAAGGTACGCTATTCATAGCACAAAATTCTCTCTCTATTCTCTCTCTTTACAACCTTCACTGACTTGATCGTCGGAGTGTCCGACCGCCGAGGAGTCTCGGTGGTTCTTTGCAGGTCGGGTTCTCTTCTCCGACGACAGCGCGGCACGGCCAATCCCTCGGGGCCCACCCAGCTCGGCTCCGGCCGACGATCCTTGCTGATTTTTCCAGCAACATTTTGCGCCGTCTGTGGGAACCGATACGAAAGGCTGATCCCAATGGCACCCAAGGGAAAGGCTGCAGCTCGCCCGTTGGAGGAGGAAGTCGCCCTCGTTAATGTCGTGGAAGAAGTAGCAGGGGGAGCATCTGGCGCAGGAGAACAAGATTCGACAACCCTGTCGCGGCTCGATCGTGTCGAGCAGACTTTGGCAAACCTTCAACAGATACTAATGAGGATGGAGCAAAACCAGCAAGCGCATCCTGTACAAGGGGAGGGCTCGGTTCGTCAGGTAGAGAAGGTCCAAGGTGATCAGGATGATGCAGAGGCGCCCAGCCGGCAGTGTGCGCCTCCTGCGATGTCGGCAAGTCATGCCGGCGCAGCGCCGACGATGGTCGGGACTCCCGCGCCAGCTGCAAACCAAGCCGACAATGTCCTTCCCGTCACGCCGGTGGCAGCCGTAGGGAATGTGGCCAAGGCCGACCTTGCCGATCGCTTCACGGCGGAATCTGCTCCGATCAACATCAGCGAGTCTCCATTCGACCCACGATGGAAGGACGACCTGCGAGAGATGAACAGGAAGATAGAAGCTCTGCAGCTCGGCACTCGCGCCCCGTCCGTGGCGACGCTCCTCACTTCCTCACCGTTCACAGAAGAAATCACGTCGGCCCCGGTTCCACCGAAGTTTTAGCTGCCAAAATTCCGACGCTACAATGGGACCACCGACCCAGTCCACCACCTCGACCATTTCCAAGGACAGGTGGAAATGATGAACGTAACTGACGCTCTAAAATGCAGGGCCTTCATGTCCACTCTAGATGACGCAGCTCTACAGTGGTTCAAGGCGCTCCCCGCTCGATCGGTCTCGGGCTTCTCCGACCTGGCCCAGAGGTTCCTCGACCACTTCTTCAACACGGTGCAACATTCGTTGTGCACCGACGACCTATGGCTGGTGTCCCAGAAAGAGAACGAGATGTTTCGAGACTACGCGAAGCGCTTCCAGATCGAGGTGATGAAAGTGGTGGACCTGGACTTGAGGACTGCGGTCAACATTCTCACGAGGGTGTGCACTGACGTGTCGTTTGTGGCGTCAATCGCTAAGAAACCACCGGTAAGCCTCTCCGACCTCCTCTCTCGGATGCAGAAATATGTCAGGCTGGAATCAACTCTTGGAGCTGCTGGGCGACTGAAGCGGCCGCTGGAAAGGGGGAGCGCGAGCTCGGAGGCGAGCGAGAAAAGGCCGAGAAGGGAGGAAACGCACAGAGACAGGCGCCGAGACTCGGAGAACCGACGGGTGTCTGACCGACGACCCGACGAATATCGTCGCGTCAGGGATCTCCCCCGGTTCGGAAGGCCACTGTCAGAGATCCTCCCCATCATTAAGAAGCTGCCGGAGTTCAGGCGACCGGAACCCATCACGAGGCCTCCATCAGGGCGGGGGGGCGAGCTATACTGTGAGTACCATAAAGGTTTTGGTCACCTAACCGACCAGTGCAGGAGCCTGAAGATGGAAATATCGGAGATGTTACGCCGAGGGATAATCGGAAAAGACGTCGACGACGGAAAACCAAAAGATCGCGAGCAGGAAGGGGATCGCGAGCGCGAGGGGAAAGGCGCCGTCCTAGTCCTCGCCGGCGGATCGGCGGGAGGCGGCGACAGCGGCAGGAAGAGGAAAGCGTAAGCGTCAGCCGTCGTCCTCGGAATCAGCCAACCAAACTTGGAGCCGATCACCTTCTCCGCCGACGACGCAGTGGGGCTAAGCTTCCCTTACGATGACGCGCTAGTCATCCATGCCAACATCGATGGATACACCGTGCATCGCATCCTCGTCGACAACGGAGCGGCGCCTGACGTCCTTTTCTATGACTGCTTCCTGAAGATGACAAACCTGAGCACGGAGCTCAAGCCAGTCGCCACACCTCTGTTCGGGTTCAGCGGAACGCCAGTCACTGCCGAGGGGTCCATCAGGCTCAAAGTAAGGCTGGGTACCCATCCTCGGCATGTAACGGTTGAGGTCGACTTCCTAATTGTGAAGGTCAAGTCGGCCTACAATGCGATTTTTGGACGCGGATTGCTCGGGAAGCTCGGGGGGGGGGGGGGGGCCGTCAACATACCACCAGAAACTGAAGTTCTCAACTCCTAGCGGCGTGGGTGAAGTTGTCGGGAGTCAGGCCGAGGCGCGCCTGTGTTATGTTAACTCCATCAAGGCAAAAGAACCGGCTATTTCTGAGTACGTGCCCGCTGTAGATGACACCCCAAAACACGAGCCAGTAGAACTAACTAAACAAATAAAAATCGAAAGCGGACTTCTAATCATCGGGACCGAACTCAAAGAATTGGAAAATGACGTCATTACATTCCTCGGCCAAAGTGGCGACGTATTCGCTTGGTCTGACGACGACCTTCCAGGAATAGACCCGAGCATCATCCAACATCACTTGAACGTGGACCCCGAGGCCAGACCTATCCGGCAAAAGAAGAGGCCCTTGTCAGCCGAGCGGCAGGAAGTAGTTGAAAACCAGTTGACGAAATATTTGCATGCGGGTACCGTTAGGAATTCGTTTTACCCAAACTGGGTCGCCAACGTCGTCCTGGTGCGAAAGGCAAACGGCAAATGGTGAATGTGCGTTGACTTCTCCAACCTAAACAAAGCCTGCCCAAAGGACAGCTTCCCCTTGCCCCGGATCGACCAACTGGTCGACTCAACTGCCGGACACGAGCTCTTAAGCTTCCTCGACGCCTATTCAGGCTATCACCAAATAAGAATGGCCCCAGAGGACGAAGAAAAGACATCCTTCACCACTGAGAGAGGTTTGTATTGTTTTACTCATATGCCATTCGGACTAAAGAATGCAGGAGCAACATACCAAAGACTGGTCAATAGAATGTTCAAGAAACAGATCGGCAAGACCATGGAAATATACGTCGACGACATGTTGGTCAAAAGCCGACAAGCCAAGGACCACGTCAAGGACTTAGCCGAGGCTTTCGAAATATTGAAGCTCTACGGGATGAAGTTGAACCCAGAGAAGTGCGTCTTCGGTGTCCAAGCAGGAAAATTCTTAGGGTATCTCGTCTCCCAACGAGGCATTGACGTCAACCCCGACAAAGTTCAAGCTATCCTCGGCATGACGGCTCCAAGAACAGTCAAAGAGGTACAAAGACTTAATGGCATGGTAACAGCTCTGAGCAGGTTTATGTCCAGGTCAGCAGAGCGGTGCAAGCCATTTTTCGAGGTGCTAAGGAAGGGCCGCTTCGAGTGGACCGAGGACTGCCAAAAGGCTTTCGAAGAGCTAAAAGAACATCTGGCGAGCGTACCGACGTTGAGCAAGCCGAAGGAGGGTGAAGAGCTGCTGTTGTATCTGTCCGCAACGAGCTACTCCGTTAGCTCGGTCCTCGTCCGAGAAGAAGACCGAGCCCACCTACCGGTGTACTACACAAGCAAGGCGCTGCGAGGAGCCGAGCAACGCTACCCTGATCTCGAGAAGGTCGGGTACGCCCTCATCATGGCCGCACGACGATTGCGCCCGTATTTTCAATCACACAAAGTCGTCGTCCTCACCGACTCACCGATTCGACAAGTTCTCGAGCGACCTGAGTCCTCGGGAAGGTTGGCCAAGTGGGCCGTGGAGCTCGGAGAATTCGACATCGAGTTCAGGCCCCGTGTCGCTATCAAAGCCCAAGCCCTCGCGGATTTCATTTCCGAGGGCACTGCCCGAGCAGCTACGGAAGAAGAATCCGACGGAAGGTGGGAAGTTTTCGTCGACGGAGCCTCAAACTCCCAGGGCAGCGGAGCAGGGGTGGTCATGCGCTCACCCGAAGGCATCGACTTAAGGTACGCAGTTCGTTTCGGTTTCCAAGCATCTAACAACGTGGCAGAATATGAGGCGGTGGTATCAGGGCTGAAGATGGCAAGAACTCTTGGCGCAAAGAAGGTCCGTGTCCACAGCGATTCCCAACTGGTCGTTAACCAGGTCTCGCAAGCGTTCGAGGCAAAAGAGGTAAAGCTCGCGTCATACAAGGCCGAGGTGTTAAGGCTCATGGCGGAATTTGACTCTGCGGAGCTTGTGAAAATACCAAGGTCCGAGAACGAGCAAGCTGACGAGCTTTCAAAAATCGCATCATCTGCACTAGAATCGCCCACAACCCTATTGATAGAAGAACTGTTGGAGCCAACTATAGCACCCAAAGATCTAATGAGCATTGAGGTAAGAACAACATGGATGACCCCACTAATAAATTTCCTTAGGAGCAGGTTGCTACCGGAGGACGAGAACGAGGCCGAAAAAACGAGGCGGCGGTCATCAAAGTTCTTCATCGTCGGCGATGACTTGTACCGAAAGGGGTTTAGCTATCCCAATCTCCTCTGCGTGGACCCTGTTCAAGCCGAAGAAATTATCAACGAAGTTCACGAAGGAACATGTGGTTCTCATGCAGGCCCCAGATCTTTAGTAAGAAGAGTGACCCGACAAGGATACTGGTGGCCGACGATGCTTAAAGACGCCGAGAAGTACGTCAAAAGTTGCCGACAATGCCAGCTGTTCGGCAAGATCGACCGACAACCTCCATCGGAACTCACGAGCATAAATTCCCCATGGCCATTCGCACAATGGGGCATGGACATCCTCAGACCCTTCCCACCTGCGACGGGTCAAAGGAGGTTCATCATCGTCGGAGTAGATTATTTCACAAAATGGGTCGAAGCTGAGCCCCTAGCAAAAATTACAGATACCAACGCCTGGGGTTTTGTGTGGAAAAATATCATCTGTAGGTTCGGTCTTCCACGAACAATCATCACCGACAATGGACGACAGTTCGACAACGCTAAATTTCGTCGGAATTGCGTCGCGCCCGGGATCGAACACCGATTCTCCTCAGTAGCCCATCCCCAGTCAAACGGAATGGCCGAGGTCACCAATCGGACAATCCTGGATGGACTAAAGAAGAGGATAGCAAACCACAAGGGAGCTTGGGCCGACCAACTCCTCCATGTGCTCTGGGCATACAGGACGACACCAAGGGAAGCCACTAGGGAATCACCCTTCGCGTTAGCTTTTGGGATGGAGGCAGTGTCGCCGGTAGAGATGCTCGTCCCCTCTCAAAGAATTCTCGGATTTGACGAAGAAAGCAACAATCAGGCATTGCGTGCCGAACTTGACCTAATAGAAGAGAAGCGAGGAAATGCTTCCACAAGAATGGAGATATACCAAAAGAGGGTCAAGAAAAGCTTCGATAGGAAGGTCAAACCACGACGCTTCGGGGTTGGGAGCCTTGTCCTCAGGAAGCTCGCAATTTCGGACCCGAAGTCAGCTAGCGGGAAGTTATCGCCAAACTGGGAAGGGCCATACCGAATCGCCGACGAACTCGGACAAGGAGCTTATCGGCTTGAAGAGCTCGGGGGAGCAGTCATACCGAGAACGTGGAACGCCGAGCATCTTCGACGTTACTTCCCATAAGCACGAGGTCGCTTCGGCACTCTCTAAACCTAAGCACGAGGTCGCTTAGGCACTCTTACCGACGAGGTCGCTTCGGCACTCTCTAAACCTAAGCACGAGGTCGCTTAGGCACTCTTACCGACGAGGTCGCTTCGGCACTCTCTAAACCTAAGCACGAGGTCGCTTAGGCACTCTTACCGACAGGTCGCTTCGGCACTCTCTAAACCTAAGCACGAGGTCGCTTAGGCACTCTTACCGACGAGGTCGCTTCGGCACTCTCTAAACCTAAGCACGAGGTCGCTTCGGCACTCTTACCGACGAGGTCGCTTCGGCACTCTCCAAGTACGAGGTCGCTTCGGCACTCTCTAAACCCAAGTACGAGGTCGCTTCGGCACTCTCTAAACCCAAGTACGAGGTCGCTTAGGCACTCTCATTAACGAGGTCGTTTAGGCACTCTCACCGATGTAGTCGCCTCGGCACTCCCCTACCAACGAAGCCGCATCCGGCACACCCGTCGACAAGGTCGTTCGTGCGTTCGTAAACGATGAAATGAACAGTCGTCGACTAGAAACTAAAGTGTACCCGAGAATATATTCTCACCAACAAGGAATACAAAGTACATGAACAAGGGCAGCTACGCCTCGTTCAAAACGACGTCAGCTGCCTGATCGAGGGAGCGATCAATGGCCGTCTCCATAGCCTCGTCCACGACGGCGACGAACTCCTCGTCTCTACCTCCGGCAACCTGGTCACCGCCCTCGCCATCTCCAGCAAGAGTCGCACCCGACAAGTCGAGGTCGGGATACAACCCCTTAACCTTGGCGAGGCAGTCATTATATCCTCCCTGGAAGAGGTCGGCGATCTCGTCCTGGAGTTCGTCGGAGTCGCGATACTCCTCTATCGCCTTGTTCCTTTCCTCAGCAACGAGGCGCGAAAAGCTGTTCTTCGTCTCTTCGTGGGCTGCAATCTCGTCGTATTGCGCCTTCTTCACAGCCTCAAGCGCTTTTTTCTCGGACGCGAGGGCCGCCTGGAGGATGCCTTCCCTCTTCTTTGCCTCCTCCTCCAGGCGGAGACAACGGGCCTTCTCGGCGGCCACAAGCTCCTCAGCTTCGGCGACGCGCTTGTCGCAAGCTAATCTTTTCACCTCGGCCCGGTGCACAAATGCGTCAAACGCGGCTAGCTGGCTCAGCATACCATGGTAATATTCATGCATGAGCCGACGTGCAGGGTGGCCGAGCGTTTCTGCCTTAACCTCGAGCGGCAGAGCTTGTCGGCCCCACTCAACCGGGTCCAAGGAGAAGCGAGTCTGGGGCGGAACCGAGGTGTCAGGTGCCGTAGACGACGACGCCGGGGCTGGACGCTTCTTCAGCCTTTCAGTCGACGGGACGACTTCCGAGCTCTGACCAAGTGTCAGAGCCAATGGAGGCACGGCTTTGGCCTCACGCTGGCGTTTCTCGGGACGAGAAGCCACCTTCTTTTCCCTTAATTGAGACCGGCTCTTGGCCTTCTCAACAAACGATGGCCCCTTCCACGTCGAGGGTACGGAGTCGCTCTTGTCGGCCATGGCTGCAAGCACATATGTCTGTTAGATAGGGAAATCAAAGACAGATCAAGAGTACAACTACGAGGTTGGCAACCTTTTGCGCCCTCGTCGATCAGCCGAATTAATTCCTCGGAGATATCGATCAGGTTGGGGGGCTCCACCTCCTTCAAACTCTTGAGGTCGAAGAGCTCGAACGCAGTAAGCCTCGGCGACCCAAAAGCTTTGCTCCGGACGTCGACGGCTGACCACTTGGTCGGGAACGGCCAACCCGAGGGACTATAGACAAAAAGAAAGTTCCTCTTCCAGCCGTGGAGCGAGGAGGGCAGTTTTCCAAGGATATGCCGACCATTCCTCACCGCAAAATAGAACCAGTCTCCGAACGGTTTGATAGAGAAAAGGTAGAGAAAAAGGCGCGAGGTCGGAGGGACCCCTGCCGAATAGCACAAAGACAGAAAGCCGACGATTACGCGCCAGGCGTTCGGTGCCAACTGAGAAGGAGCCACCCCAAGCTCCAAGAGGAGAAAAATAACAAAGGGGTGGAAGGGGAAATAGAGGCCTGCCCTAACCGCCTCGGTGTAAACCGAGAACCCCCCGTTCATGACAAAGTGAGCCCTAAAATCCCTGTCGGCAAACACGACGGCGTCGGCAGGGAGGACAAACCTAGGATGCTTCCACAGCCACTTGAAGGTACTAGGGGAGGTCTCGCAACGGGCTTCGGCCACGTTGTCAGCTCGACGACGAGCACCAGAAGTATGGGCCGAAGGTTCTTTAGGAACGTAGGTCCCATGGACTAGTTCAAGGACGAAAGTATCGTCGACAGGTCCCCAAACCTGGGTTTCTACGGATACCGACCCTACCCCAAGGTTTTCAGAAACGGAGTCGGGAGCGTCGACTGAAGCAGGGGGGTCCTTAGATTTTGTGGACGACGGCGAAGAGGAAGCCTCAGAAGAGGTGGAGGAAGAAGAAAGGCTCATCGTTTACCTCGAAAGGAAGCAAGCGAAGATCGTCGGGCGACCTTGTACGGGCGGGCATAATCGTCGGATCGTCTGCAGACGTTGGGACATCAAGGATCGTAAGGCTCACGCGCAAAGCGAAGAAATGCTTGTTTCGCGTCGAGCCCTGGCTATTTATATAGCCTCGACGCCAAGGCGATCGGACGGCCCAAAAATCCTGCGCATCCAGGATTCCGCCACGTGTCGGAAGCCCGACAGCCGGAGGGCGTTCACCCAGATCCACAGTGCGCGCCCCGAAACTGAGCGGCGTCATCAAGGCGCGGGGTTCAGAGTAACGTACCTGACAAACCGCCACCAGCAGTACCATCATTATGACAAGACCACGACGCTCATCATGATAGAGGCAGAGCGCCCCCGATTCAAGCGCGTGGAATATGAGGCGGCGGCGTACACTCGTACGAATTTTCGTGAGCAATAAATGGCTTCTCTACGAGCCGAGAACTCGTCTTGAAGAGAACCCGGGGGGCTAGTGATGCCGGTCGTTATCAGCCGACGAGTCAGAGTGGTACCGGTCGTCGTCAACCGACGAATTGGATCGACGAGGTCAGGGATCGACCATACCAACAAGCCGACAACTAAGTTGTCAGGCATCGTCGTCAAGGATTGTTTAATCATTGCCGAGAACCAATTCAGATCAAGCACAATATCCGGTCGTCAACCGCTGGCGCCAGCTCACACTTGCCCAAGGGACGGATGAGTCCCGCAGATCGCGATTCTCCAGTTGGCCCGCATCCGCTTCAGGTAAGTGACCATCAAGGCAGGATTCTCGGAAACCCAGTTGGCGGAATTCCCTGAAAGGCGCCCGTGCCTCGCGGAGGCTCATCCACCACCTTCCTTTTCTGTCCAAAGGACCATGCCCTTATAAAAGGCACAGAGACCCTCAAGAAAAAGGTACGCTATTCATAGCACAAAATTCTCTCTCTTTACAACCTTCACTGACTTGATCGTCGGAGTGTCCGACTGCCGAGGAGTCTCGGTGGTTCTTTGCAGGTCGGGTTCTCTTCTCCGACGACAGTGCGGCGCGGCCAATCCCTCGGGGCCCACCCAGCTCGGCTCCGGCCGACGATCCTTGCTGATTTTTCCAGCAACATATAGTACAAGCAATGGGAGCCACAACAGCTCAAGAGTCTCAAGAGAGTACTAGATGAATAAACGAGATAATAGAGTGAACATGAACAGATGAGAGTACAAGGATAGTAGACGAGATAGGGGTATAATCGTAAAACAACGATAAACCACGATAGTAACGGTTGCACAGTACCAGGTCGGGTACCGGCAGTCAGGTAGAAGTCACATCCGCCCATTAGCCGTGCCGCGTACACGAGCCAGGTGGTCCGGCGTGATCACAAGATAAGAGAGATCTCACTAAGGCCGATTGGATCGTACTGATCCCTAAAAGTGTAACAGGATTTAAAGGTACAACCAGCTCGTCGGCTAAGGACGTGCGCCAAAGCCAAGAAGACTTACGGAGGTCTTGACAAGGAGTCCCTAGTCCAGTCGAGAGTATTCCCGATGGAGAGGTGGTCCAAGTCAAGAGAAAAGTGTGTAGAAAACGGGTTCGTCGTGCCTCGAGTGCTCGAAGGCCGAGGGAAAACGATAATGGTATTTAAAATGCGCGAGTAAAAACGAAGACAATTGTATTTAATATAATAGGGTAATTTAGTCATTTATTTCACTATTTTACCGAATACATTATTGCATAACTTATCAAGGTCAAATGATATTTAATAATGTTGTGTGTGTAAGTGTAAAGAAATCTTGAGGATATGACAAGTCGTGCAATGTCATTTTAAATAATTAAATTTATATCATTAATGTCATTTATTAATTTACCAAGTCGAATTAACTATAACATGGGTTAATCATGGCCAATTAAGGGGTATATAGCTTAAACAATAGGGCATATGCACAATTTTACATTCTGGTCGGATTCATGAAAACGCGGCGGACTCACCCGTCGCGATTCAAGTCGCGACAGGGCGGTCGGACGCGACACAGGGCCTGGCCGGTCTGGTCCGGTCCGAAGTGAATCGCGGCGGCTTATGCCGACGCATTCTTGACGCGATGCTATCGGCCGGCGCGACCTCACTGATATCGCGGCGGATCGCGCCATCGCGATAACAAGTGAGATTGCCTTTTTTTCCCTTTTTCCCAGGGCGAGTCCTCTGTGATACAGGGACGTTCTAAATTCCATATAAAATAGCATGGTGATCCAAAAATCACGAAACCAGTTTTAAACGAAAGTAGACATGTATATATATCAACATGCACGATTAATTTGAAAATAAACAAGGTTTAGACATACATTGATCAGGTTACTTTTCGGTGACCTAAACAGGTGCAGTCAGGGTTCCAAGAATTAATTAGAGATTAATACATGATGAAAAATTACGAAACCAAAGGCATTCGAAAGTTAACCCGAACTAGTATTTTAGATAATTTTCTCATAGCAGGATATCAAGTATGCATGACGTTTAAAGGTAAACTTGAAGGGTTGGGTACAAGCAACAGATAGGGATTCAAAGATTTAATTCTCCCTCATGGGAGATCGAAATTGAGCAAGACTAGGGGCGTTTGAAATATAATACAATGCAGTATATATGAGAATTTTATCATGGCATGAGAGCAAGTAGATGTTGGGAATTAGAGCAAACATATGATTTCAGGTTCATGGTGACAGCAGGAATTCCCGAATTAAATTCGCCCAAATGGATGAGCGGAATACAACGAAATCATAGGACTTTTGAAGAGGTATATGAAGTATACCTAGGATAATTATTTCACGATTTTAGCTTGAGAGATTGCCTACCTTTTTTGTGGAGTAAGAAAATCCTAGTTTGGATGACGAAATTATGAAAACCCTTCTTGCTCCAAGCCTTCTCCTTCCTTGCTCTTTGGTCCAGATCTTCTCATCTTCCTCTCCAAAAGTCTTAGCACAAAATTGTGGGGTGCTAGGGTCAAATGGGGGGTGTTTTGATGGCTTGTAGAGTTCTAAATCACCTAAAACTCTTTCCTCCTCATTTAATTACGAATTTTCATAATTATCACATATTTTTCTTGCTATATCTATCTAATTGGGTAAGGGAGAGGCCTAATTTCGTGGCCAATGGTTTATGATGTGATTATGACTCTTATTAAGATATATATGAGTCATATTAGTGCTTTAATGACCCCTTTTTAATTAAGAGATAATATAGTTACGAATTTCCCTATTTAATTTGGGTCTCTCATATTTAACCCAATTGTCTCTCATCTAAATCCCAATTTTAGATTAGGATAGAGTCCTATTAGGTTAGACTATGGTTATGACTCTTTTTAAGATAAGTAAGAGTTAAAATAGTCATTATCTTAACCTTTTCTATTTATTACTATTTTTAGGTACGAATTTAGCCTAATTACTTCCCATCTCATGATGAGATCTTCATATTTGGGCCCAACAATTTATGCTAGGACCATTAGTAAAATCCATTACTAATTTAGTTTAACGAGTATTGATTTAATTTCAATTATTCACCCTTTATTCCCATTTAAATCTATTTATCACACTTATTCAAGTAACTCCATATTTTTAATTTGATTAAATATTATTCATGCCAATATTTCTAATCTTCATCATTTGGACTCTTACTCTTGGCTCAATAACTCAAATGAGTCTAGTTGTACAACCCATGTACTTACTTTACTTAATGGATTTTTAATTATCCTTTTATTAGAGAATATATTCATGGACCAAGATTATCTATTGGTCTAAATATCACAATGGGCTATCATCCCATACTATTTAAAGTCTACTCATATATTTATTTTAATTTATAATCCACTTTGGATCATAAAATAATAGATTCTTCGACTTATTCCTTAATTATGTTAACAAGTCGCATAAATTCTTAAACTAAACATTTTTTTATGGGTCATTAGAGAACATTATTTAAAGTATAACTACTATTTTTACGAAATTTTTATAGGGGTTTATACGCATGCAATAATGATGCGTACCATTTTAATCAATTAAATTTATTAATAGATAAAATTTCTATTTATCTATAATTTTTAATTAATAAATTTTTCGGAGTACTACAACCAGGGTGGGGCAGAGTTACCCCCCAAAAACGTGGGTAACCCTGCCCCTGCTCAACAGGTGGGCAGAGTTACCCTCCATGGGTAACTTTTTTTTTTTGAAAATTTTTATAAAAAATATCATTAAATTTTAAATATTATTTTATTACATATGCCTGAAATTTATCACTTTTTAATTGCAAAAAAAAGATAAATTCAGTCAAAGTTTTAGTTAACTAAAAAAAATAAAAAGTGGGTAAATCTTCCCTTAGTTAGTGGTGGTTAGTGGGGTAAGATGTCAAAGTGGAATTGGGTAACTTTTTGGTTAAGGGACCCAATTTTGGGTTAGCCCACCCACAGTTAATTTACCCACGGGTAGACTAACCCTTTCCCAAACTGGGGAGGGGGGGAGCAACGTACCCTGGGTAACCCAAGTTACCCCTGGGTAACTCTACCCCACCTCAAGGTGGGGTTGGTATATAGGTAACTTTTTTTTTTGAAAAATTCTGTAAAAATTATCATTAAATTTTAAATATTATTTTATTATATATTTCTGAAGATTATCTCACTTTTTAATTGTAAAAAATAAATTGAGTCAAATTTTAGTTGACTAAAAAAATAAAAAATGAATTAGTCTACCCTTAATTAGTGGGATAAGTAAGACACAAAAGTATGCCAAAGTGGGGTTTTAGAATATTTTTTTGGGTTAAGGGACCCCAGGTACCCATATAATTTAACCTTGTCCCAAAGTGACTAAGTTAAATGGCACACCCTCGACAGTTTGGGAATGCACCAAATGTTTCTCTTCTCTTATATCATTTAAGTGTGTCCAGCAATGGTGTTACAGGACTATTTACTTAATAATTTGGATCATACGTATACGAGGAAGGTGAGAAAAACGCCGGACCGGACAACTGGACAGGGAAGTTAATTAAAATGATGGGAACGTGAAGAAGGGCGCACACGCGACAGCTGCCAGAGATCGATCGAACATATAGATAGTTGATCGGTCTCCAGCATGATCGACGGCGGAAGGAGTAGTAACTAGCTAGGACCCCGCCTTGTTCCAGTAATTTCTTCCAACAAAGCGATCGAGCAAGCGCATGCAGCATGATCAATATGCTGCAGCTGATGCTTTGGGGGTTAATGTTACCCTCGCTCTTGTCCACCTTCACGCCCTCTACGAGCTCGGGCCAATTACTACCTCCACGATCAAGAATCGGCGACGAGGTGGGAGCGCATGCTGCAGTCCGCCCTCCCATCTACATGGTCCAGGTTCGGAAGCCGGCACACCTGTTGTCGGCCGGCCCAGAAGAAGTGGAGGAGTGGCACCGGTCGTTCCTGCCGTCTCCTACCCTCGACTCCGGCGAGCCCCGCATGGTGATCTCCTACAAGACAGTTATGAGCGGGTTCGCGGCGCGGCTCACTGCCGAGCAAGTCAAGGCCATGGAGACCATGGAGGGCTTCGTCCGCGCACAACTTGACGAGGAGCTCATCCCTCAGACGACTTACAGCCCAGATTTCCTCGGCCTGCGTCCGGATGTCTGGGACGCCGCCAACCGCGGCAAAGGCGCCATCATCGGGGTGATTGATAGTGGCATCGACTACAATCACATGTCCTTCGCCGGCAATGAAATTTTATGTCCGCCACCGGAAGGATGGAAAGGTTCGTGTTACTTCGAACGCAGACCGGCCTGCAACGACAAGATACTCGGCGCCACCTACCTGCGGATGTTCTCTCCCACCGATAACGGTGGGCATGGGTCGCACGTCGCCGGTATCGCCGCAGGATTACCTTACCCCCTGGCCTCCATCCGCGCCGACGAGTTCGGCACCGCTTCCGGTGCAGCGCCGGATGCCTACCTGTCTATCTACAGGGCGAGCAGCACCTGCGAACTCCTGTGGTCCATCGAACGGGCCATCGAAGACGGTGTCCACATCATCTCAATATCCATGAGCACCCCGGTCAGGCAGTTGTCGCCTGGTCTGTACGCAAATGTCATCGCCAAGGGCGCTCTGGAAGCGGTGCGGCGCGGGATCCTTGTCGTCTGCGCCGCGTGCAATGGAGGTCCATCGCCGGGCACCGTGTGCAACGATGCGCCCTGGATCATGACCGTCGGGGCCAGCACCATGGGGAGGGCCCTGAACTACGTCCTGCGGCTCGGCAACGGACAGGAGATCCAGGGGGAATCTGTGTCCGTTGAGAAAATGTCAAAGAAGGGCCTCGTGTTCCCCGGTGCGAATGACGAAGAAGATGCTCGGCTCTGCCGGAATCTGGAAGCTGCCGTCAACGTTGCGGGCAAGGTGGTCATGTGTTACACCGGAGACATCACCTCAGCGAAGAAAGCCGAGGTCGTGAAGGACGCCGGAGGTGTCGCCATGATCCTGACGAACACGCAGCGCAGGGGCAGTATCGTCGCAGAAGTACCGAGCGACGTAGGTATCCCCGTCGTCGCGGTAAACTACGCGGACGGGGAGCTGCTCATCAACTACGCCCGGAATCCGGAGGCGATCGTCGATCTTAGACCTGAGGCGATATCATTCGACGCGGGCCCGTTCCCCGCCGTGCCGTCATTCTCCGGCAGGGGGCCGAGCCGCGACAACGGGGGCATCTTGAAGCCGGACATCCTTGGCCCCGGCGTGAACATCCTGTCAGCTGCGGCGCAAGGAGAGTTCGTCCTCAAGTCGGGCACATCCATGGCCACGCCCCACCTCTCCGGAATCGCTGCTATACTCAAACTGTATCTGTCTAAGGAGACTGGGATCGGCTGGAACCCCGCCATTGTCCGGTCGGCCATCATGACCACGGCCGTATCGTCCAACAATGAGGACGACCCCATCACCGACGAGACGGGTGACCGTGCCAGCTTGTTTGCCATCGGCGCCGGGCATGTGCACCCGGCTGCAGCCATGGACCCGGGCCTCGTTTACGACACCCCCGTCGTAGACTACGTCAGGTACCTCTGTGGCCTCGGCTACGGTGACGAGGAGATGTTCGCAATGGTCGACAGAACCTTCAACTGCAACAGTCCCCGTTTGAGACTGGATCCCGAACAGTTGAACTACCCCTCCATCATGGTGACCCTGGATGTTCGCCCCACGAGCAAAAGCAAGAGTAAAACTATCAGCAGGACGCTCATGAGTGTGGTGTCCAAACCCTCCAAGTACACGGCCGAGTTGTCCTTGCGGACGCAGAGGAGGATGGCCGTCCGCGTCTCACCCGAAACCCTCCAATTCAGCGGCCTGAGTGACAACCGGAGCTTCGATGTGGTCTTCTCCCTCTGCGGACAGATTCCCCACGAGGACTTTGACGTCGAAGGGCATCTGCGGTGGGTCTCCGATGACAAGAAGCACACCGTCTCCAGCCCCTTCCTCGTCCGCGTACTCATCAAACAAGCTAGCCAAGATCGGCTGCCAGCTTGAAAGGACCAGAACCAGATATATATATATAGCGGTCCCCGGCTGTGGTAGTCGCGTCGGCTAATTTCTTCCCAAAATAACTGTTGTTAATTAGGATGGGATGACTATCACATAATTAATCCAAGTCTCTGACTTATGAGAACATATATATATTATGAGAAAGGTTTTGTGCACTTTTCATTGTACTTTCTCATGCACTTCTTGTTTTTCATTGGGTTGGCACAATGTGCCTCTAATGTATTGGCCAATAGAAAAACCAAAATGCAATGAAAAAGTGCAATGGGAAAGTGCACAAAACCTTTCTCATATATTATACCATCATTCATCAGTCCGCAACTTTACTAAACTATGTATAAATGAATTCATTTATTTTAATAGAGACAAAATGAATGTGCTTTCGTCGGGTCTCCACGAGTTATTCAAATTTTTGTATATAGCACATGGCAATGAGACAATCATTAGGTAAAGAGAAATAATTTTGTAACACAGAATAGAGGTGTTATATCAATTAAATATGATCTTACATTTTCCTTAAGTAAACAGCTGTACTCAATCCAGTTCAAAACGACCCCACCGTTTCTGTGTAATTCAGTTTGTAATTTCCACGAGTTCGGGTAATCGCGCGCAAGTAAAGGGAACAACACATTTTCTTATATTCATATCTATTAATTAAATATTATAATATACAATATCCCTTGCTAACTTTTTGAAAGTTAACAACCTGATGTATGAATATGTATAGAAATTATATATATATATATATATAATTATAGAGACATTATTTAATTCCATATCAAATAGTACAAATAATGTGTATTTTAAACAAAACTATTCCCTAGAAAAAAAGACAAAATTCTAAAAAGAGCTAATATCTTTTAGAGGACATGCTAATTAAAATTTCAACATCCGAATGTCTGGTCACAACAAGACTCACACATTTTATTCTCACCAAGAGGATTATGAAAGGTATAATTTAGTTCTAAATTTAAAGTAGTAAAAATAAGTGTGTGTTTATATAGAAGACATACTCTTCTTCTCTCAAGAGTGCTATGTTCTTAGGAAAAAGATAAAGTCCCAAAAGGGGATATTACCTCTTGGGAGTAGGGATGTCAAAAAAATCTAAATTAAAATTTGATTATCCACATCATCTGATCCATCATGGGTCAGTTGATACCTGTATAATCAGGTATGGATATAGATTAAGGTATTTTTCAAATATCCATTTAATAGTCGAATATGGTATGGATTTAGGGCATCCGAATCCATATCCAATCCAAATCTATTTTTAATAAATAATACATTAATAACTTAACTTATATTGTTGTTATAACTTAGGATTTTTAACCTTTATTAATTAGTATACTTATATTGTTGTTCTTACTAATTAATGATTATTCCTTCCTAGTTAAATAGTAATTTGGTCTTCAATTTTACTATAATTTATTTTTTTAGATGAAAATATATAAATATCCACAAGTATATCCATATCTGTGATGGATATACCCGTATCCATACTCGTGAAAATAATAGGGTACTCTCTGGATAAGGTGTGTATAAAATTTTCATGAATAGGATATGACATTAGTCTACCCAAGTCAAACACAATCTATATTTTACATTCTTATAACTTGGGAGTCACATTGAAATTTCATACAACTTTAATAATTAATTTTAATTTTGATTGTATATATGCTAATAAGGATCACACGCATTTCAATAAACAAAACAAACACAAGCGCATCTGTCACTTCAAACAAAACCAAACGATCAAGCATCCTGTTTACCTGTATAAATACCTTTACACTTCAAATTTTTCCTTCTATATCCGCATTGATCGACAATTGTTCCCCATTTACCTTTCACTTTTTCAATCCTCCCTCTCCCATCTTTCCACAGCTCTCTCAACCCATAGCAATGCTCATGCTCTCTCTCTCTCTCCTCTCATCTGTTTTCCAAGGATCTCCATTGACAAATGGGAGCGGCATCAATTAACATTTTTTCCCCGTTTGCCTTTTCTTGCTTGCTCAATAATTTTGTCAACAACTAGTAAGAGGGTGTACATGGTGGGCATCTTTCATATGAAAGTTGTCTTACGAGAGTTTTCTCGATTTTTTAAATGGGACAATTGCCCTATTGCCCCCTCCTTAATTAATTAGGAATCCTCGTTGCAATAAGATATGACTTCTTTGTATATAATTAAGCAATAATTCAGTGGTTAAGGCCTTAAGTCCTAAATTTAAATCTCCACCCCACATTACGTATAATTAAAAAAGAAGGGAAAAGTTTGACTTCCGTACATTAGGTCTTCTTGCCAAACCAGAAGCGGCAGGCCCAACACAACTTGGTTTGACATGGACTGAGCCGGGTAGGCGGCCCACTAATTCCGCAACGCCTTCTCACGGTGCAACCAAAACTTTTGTTACCTTTTTATGCTATTTTCTCATGACAACAAGAACAACTGCCATATCAAATTTGGATTTTGTTGTCTTCATACATAATTGACATCCCAAAAAATGCGGGAAAGTTAAGCATGTCACAAAATACAAACATACCCATAGTAAATTATTTTCTTGGTTTCTCACTGATATGTACATAAGATCCTTCTCGATCGTTTGCTATCACAACCCTTGAGCGTCGTTAGCTGTACATGTATTCATCGCCAATACGGTTCTTTTCCTTTAATCAACTTGACCCAACACTGAGTTGACTCTTAATAAAAATATGTCCAGAAGGTACATTTTGCCCCTATAAAATACACTGGAATTTATATTCCTGTTCTAAAAAAATAGTATATATGACTATATAATTAAGATATACTCTATAGCAAGAGTGGCCGGAAGAATAACGCTCGTTATTTGGAGTGACCCCTAATATGCAGGACCACCGCACACACGCTCTTCAAGAGATGAATATGCAAACATGTCATGGATATCACATTTGCCTTTTTGTTGCTGAAGCTTGGCATAAGTCTAGATTTTGCTTACCTATCTGTCAAAAGCGAAGAACCCATCAAGAGTGGATACAAGTCAAATAGTATTTGGGAGAAAAGAAAAGAAAGGAAAAAAAAAAGCCTTCGGTTGGTGGCGAGGGGCATTGACTTTATCTCCGGATATTGTCAGGAATAATGTCTTCATAAAGTATGTAAAAGAGAGAAGAATACAAGACGCCCCCCACCCCCACCACATTTGAAGATACCCTTTGGAGGAGATCGCAGATTTCCATAAGATTTTCGGGAATCTTTCTCTTTGAGTAGAGTCGATAATCTTCCACTGGAACAAGAGGAATGAGATCAGCTCAGACCACATGGTACCAAGTTGAGGAAAGTTTGTTGAACCTTTTGGAATTTTGATGATCACAAAACACTCATATTTGTTAGCTACCAAGTGGTTAAGTTATATACGTGCAGTAAGTAGGATATTTTTCAAGAGAAATTGGATCTCAAAAAAACTCTTTTAAAACATTATGTATATTTCTTCATGGGTCGACCCTGCATAACCCCATTTCTACTATGGGAAATGAAGTCGACCTCAATTTTCAACTGAGGTCGACCTCTAACGAAAACAAATCTTCAGAA
This sequence comes from Colocasia esculenta, assembly GCA_014218235.1. Classification (NCBI taxonomy): domain Eukaryota; kingdom Viridiplantae; phylum Streptophyta; class Magnoliopsida; order Alismatales; family Araceae; genus Colocasia; species Colocasia esculenta. The sequence goes on from CM024762.1 coordinate 124,929,208, forward strand.
TGTAATGAGGTCAACTTCATGTTTCTTCATGACTCGACCTTATTTTTCTACATTTTGGCTCTGGAAAATAGAGTCAACCCCACAATTCTTCTGGGGTCGATCTCTTAACAAAGTTCTGGCAAATGTGGTATAAAGGGAGTAGACCTCACCTTTTCAAGGGGGGCGATCTGTGCTTTTCTGAAGTTGACCTCAGTGCACCTATGGAGTAGACCTCAATATGCAGAGTTGTTCATATCTGCTTTTTGAACATCTTTTTAACCAAGGTGGCTTTTCACCTACTCCCAAACAGATATATCTCTGAAGAGACTATATAAAAGACATCTGCAAGAAACCCTAGAGAAGAAATTTCATGGAAAAGAGAGTCACCCTCAAAGAGTAACTTCTAGCTCTCTCATTTCAAGTGTTCTCTTCTTCTTGAGCTTCCAACCTGCTAGATCTTTGAAGAAATGAGTTTTTGGAGGAGATTGCTTCCACTCAAGAGCTTTATCAACATTTGAAGAACATCCTCTTATACTTTTCATCTGCTATCTATTGCTTAATCATTCTTTACATTGTGATTCTTGCTTTGTGCTTTTACCTTCTTGTGTGGAAGTTGGTTTGGGTTTATATACCCAACCTCTTGTGTTGTTGGTGAGCTGGGTACTAGCTGGACACCGCTTCAACCAGTAGATTTATTTTGGTGAGCTGAACACCGTTTCAACCAGAGAATTTATTTTGGTGAGCTGGGCACTGCTTCAACTAACAGAATTGTTTTGGTGAGCTAGGCACTGCTTCAACCTGTGAATTTGTTTGATGAGTTGGACACCGCATCAACCAGCAGGTGTAGTTTGTTCACATTTTGTGAGGGTTAATCTCACCTTATTGGTGGGGATTGAAAGTAAGTAGACCAAAGAGGGTCATACCACACGAAGATAAAATCGGTGTTTCTTTATGTGATTCTCTCCTTCTTCCCTCTCGTCTTGGTTTTGCACCGTGATTATTTCTGCATTAGTTTCTATTAATCGTTCTAATTGATAAATTTTTATAGTCTTATTCACCCCCTCTAGAGTTAGTTATATAGTCTTGATCCTTTCAAAACTTGCAGTGATTTTTGGAGCAGAGAGCTAGCAAGCTCAGAGGAGACCCTGTAATTAATGTAACTTGTTTCACGAAATGATTCCCTTGCGTTAACGCCTTAGGAGCTGCCATACCGTAAATAAGCTCCTTCTTTATACTTAGCTTCCTAGAATCTCTTTCAGCGAATTATTTCTAGATCTTGACAGCTGAGTTATTCAGAAAGACTACTCCGATCCAACTTGCCCAGAAAATTAATGCATTATGCATGTGTTCCATAATTTGTGGTGTGTTATATATCAAATGATATGTTACTAAATCATTTTTCATTGCAAGACCAAGAGCACCGTGCACGTGGGAAATGACATCGTAAGTACGTAGTTAAAGCTCGTCCTTCACTTGAGTCTCGACCTTCTAGAGTAATTCTCAAATCTCTCTATATATGATCACCAGGGTTTCCACAGGGATCAACGTCCCTGCAGAGACAGCTGGTCCATGCGAATATATTCTCCATTTGGAGGGGCGGCGAGAGCGGATGGAAAGTATAGGCTATGCGTACTTTGGGCACAGAATAAAAGAAGTTACGCACGGACAAAGGCGCAATGTACTGGACGAAGAGCCGATCGATTTATATATATATATATGTGGCGATCTGAATCCCGATGTCGTCCCCTCCGAGCACTATAAATAGGGGGGATGCCAAGCATGAGCTTCCTCATCTCACATCCATATGTCGATGATCCATATAATTATTAGTGGCGCGCAATTGCAGGAGGGAGGCCTTGCATGAAGATGAGAGCCTTCTTGGGTAGCCAAGGATGACTTGCCTACGTCCTTCTCTTCCAAGGGGGCCGGGGGTGGTATACTTCGCATGGCCGCAGCTGTGAGAGCTTGATCTCAAATTCCCCTGAGATGTGGACGTTAGGCAGTCTCCTTGGCTAATCTGAGGGGCTCTTATCCCCCATGTAAGACCTGCACGTCTTTCTTAATTTTCTCCCCCCAAAGACACGGTTACAGGATCATGTACTGCAAGCTCTTCAAACTTCAGCGTTGATCGGCACCGCTTACTGCGAGGAGGAATTCCATTAAAAAAGGAAGAAGAGAGGCACAGGAAGTATGCGATCCGTGGGATGCAACTCTTCGAGTGTGAAACGATATTGGTCGATCAGACATCCCTGTCAGAATTTGATACCTTTTGGCCATCTATCGGCCGTATCGGCTATATATCCAATGTGCTTATTCTCGTTTTCGTCTAGATGCGTACGTGCACGTACATGCATTATGTTCATGTATGTATGCAAACCCTCTTCTTTAGCTTCACAGGTATTAGTGGTTCGACATTAATTGGCACCATTCACATTAATTAGTTTTCCTCTTTGCATAAAATATTATCTGAATGATCAGATGTGTTTTCATTCCTATATATATCGCTGTATCCTTGAATAATCTGAGTCGAGATATGTACATAAAGAATGGCAATTGCTCTAGGGTTTCCCTCACTAATTGGCTTCTCTCTCTCTCTTTCTGACAATTAGGAAGCTAATTAGGTTGGTAGTAGCTTCCAGATTTTTTCTGTTTTAGAACTCGTCCCTAGCTTGCTTACCCTTTTTTTTTTATAGAAATTCTCTAGTATTTATTTGATCCAGGTCAATGCATATATCTTATGTGTTAATAGTTTGTTTAATTCGTTCTCAGACCTAAAATGAAAACATTGTGAGATGTAGTATTGTTTCTCGATTAATGCTTGACTGATCAATCAAATGGGTTTATTAGATCTCCAAATGCAAGATTTCTCTTACTTTATTCAAAAGAATTGACTTTTATTAATGATTCTCATCGATGTTAAAGTATCATGAACATCGTACTGGGCACATCAACCCTCAGTTTATCTCAGAGGAACAACGCGTTATATACGATGACAAACCATGTGATAATTAGATTGTCTGGTCAGGAAACAAATTTAGAAGTAAGGCACCGGTGTATCCAACTGAGCTACAAACGTAGGAAGATAAATACTAGGACTACGGTAAGGAAAGTAAGTTATATATAAATTAATAAGCCTGTCTATTAGGACATTGAGCTTTTCTCCTGCAAGATCTCTAAAGACCTTTCTGCTTCAAAGTGTGCAGCTTATCCTGTTACACAATTGCAGGTGCCACACGCATTTCATTGGGATAGCAGAGAATACCTTAATTTGATATCCACGGCAGAGATTGTGAGATGAAGCAACATGTTGAAAGGCCTGGACTTGGTGATATTGTCTCATGCGAGGTATCTCACAACTGAACTCTTATTTCGGCCGTATATATGTTCTACATTTTACATGCGATTATTTATCAGCTTAGCAGCTGCCAAGAGATCGATGTTAGAGGTAAATTATAACAGTACTGAAAGCTGTGGGTAAGTACATGCCCTTCTTACGTATTGTTTCTATATATCTACTTGATTTTTGTATCATCATCCCCTAGTTCCCAGCATCCCCTCCTACTTGTACAGCACTTGTGGATAATGAAATAGATATGGAGGACTACACCTAATGTCGTAGATATACGAAGTCTATGGATTCAAGGAAAGGAAGAAAGAAAAAGAGAATGACCATAATTTCTCATAGGGTGTTTGGTTTACATGTTTTATCAATTTTTTCTCTTTTAAAAAAAAATAGGAAGAGAATTAAGTGGGGTATGTTTGGCAATCTGTTTCTAATTTTTGGGGAGAAAATCTTGCACCCTCTATATCTCTTTAAAAAAAACAAGGGTCGACCTGTTTTTTTTTAGACTCTCACTCCTCCCCCCCCCCCCCCCCCCCCCGACGCCCCCCTTGCCGCCCCCCGCCCCGGCAGCCCTGCCTCCCTAGCCTTGCCCCCCCTGCCTTCCCCCCCCCCCCCCCCCCCCCCCCCCCAGCCACGGCGGCCCTGCCTCCCCAGCCTCGGCGGCCCCTTGCCCCCCCCCCCCCCCAACCCCGCCACTACAAGAAAAGCGGTAATAGAGACCGAAATATTTTGGTCCCTATTCGGTCCCTAATTAGTGACCGAATTGTCACTGCAATACATCGGTCTCTAAATAAATGCTTTAGAGACCGATTCAAAATCGGCCTATTCGGTCCTTATTTAGGGATCGAATAGGGATCGAATTATTCGGTCTCTATATTTGGGACCGAAATAATTCGGTCCCTATTCTGTCCCTATTTGGGGACCGAATAGGAACCGAATAGGGACCGAATTAAATCGGTCTCTATATTTGGGACCAAATAATTCGTCCCTATTCGGTCCCTAAATAGGGACCGAACAGGGACTGAATTATTTCGATCTCTATATTGGGACCGAACATAATTCGGTCCCTATTCGGTCCCTAAATAGGGACCGAATAATCCCTAAATAGGGATTGAATTATTTTGGTCTCTATATTTGAGAACCGAATGATGACTGATTTTCAATCACAAATTCTCAATGATGTGAGAAAATTTTGTGACAACTCAAATTAATACCAAGTATGAAGCCCCTAGCATATTTGCAGTAGAAAATCATTTAAAGATTTATATTGTTTCATGTCGTTACCATTTCTGCACATATGTACACTGACAAGGTGTCACTGGATTTTGGTAATGAAATTTAGTTTGAAATTACCATAATTATCAAAAAAAAATATTGATACCAAAAATGTGGATATTGAGAATTTTTGATGCACGGGTAATGAGATAAATATGATTTATCTATTTTTAGGACAATTTATACTTGATAAATTTTGTTTCAGGAAAATTTTAAATAAAAATTATCATAAACTTACCACATTGTAATTAGACAGTGGTTGAATTTTATTTTATTTGGATGTCATTTATATATTAAATTAAGGTTCCAAAGAGACCTAATTAAATGAATATATAGTAATCTAGTTACGTAACTTGTTTACGTAAGATTTAACCTGCATCTAAATAGGGACCGAACTGATGATTCGGTCCCTATTTAGTGACCGAATATGGACCGAATTCAGTCGGTGACAGATTTGTGACCAGAAATTCTTCACCGATAAATTCGGTCACTATTCGGTCTCTGAGTTGTTTAGGGACCGAATAGAGACCGAATATTTCGGTCTCTATTTCCGATTTTTCTTGTAGTGCGCCCCCCTGCCTCCCCCCCCACCTCCCCAACCCCGGCCCACCCCCCTCCCCCGCCCCCAGCCTCGCCGGAACCCCCACTGGACCCACCCCACTCCCGGCCAAACACCACCCACCCTGTGCCCAAATCCAAACATATCAACATAATTTTTAAAAATTTGGATGTTTTTACCAAACAAAAGACACCACGTTACCATAATTTTAAATTTAAAATTAAAAACGAATCTAACATAATTTTTAGATAGAAATAGTTTTTTTTTTAATTGCTTCCAAACACCCTATCAATAATCAATAAAGAGTTTGGAGTATGTATGGTTGTGCCGTAAATCAGCAATATCAATGACTAGAAGAGGTCCTTCATCGACTTTCATGTTTCCATATCTAACTTAAAGTTATCTTGCTCTGTTCACAGCTGTGTTGAACATTTTTTGGGGTCCGTTGCTCCATCTAGGTATGAAGCATTCTTTCCATGTACATATTAATATCTTTTTATTAATCCATTACCACCTACCGAAAAAAAGCAATGTATATGACCTGATCTACTAATAAGTATAGTAAAACAAAATTAAGACATCTTTTATGTATACATAATACAATTAAGACGATGACATAATGGTTCATGTCTGTGACAATTAGACCTTTATTGGGCTTTCTGTAGAGTCTTGATATTGACGGCATATCATTGATTGTCGTTTACTCATGTTGACAACAGAAAGGATTGCCATCTAGTTGTTGTTGACGGCGAAAAAAAGTATGTCGTCTAGTCTGGTTGACGGCAGCCAATGTGGCCGTCAAGTCTTGTCGGTTCCAAAGTATTCCTTAGTGTAGGGTTGACAACAAACTTTGTTGACATCAAGTTATGGCAGTAGAACTTGACGGTGGTCTTTGTTGATATCAACGTGAATAGATCTATTTTGGTGTTGGTGGCAGCGGAGGAGGCGGTGAAGGTGCTACTCGTGGAGGCGCAATTGCGGGATGGGTTGTAGGACATGTGGCTTTGTCGTTTTGAGGTAGGGCGACTAATCCTCCTACCTCCGTTTTTATTCCTATTATGTTGCATATGAGTTTCATGCTTTAGAATCGTATTCTTGGGGGATGATTCATACTGGGGTGAAAATGTTGCATCGGACGATTCGTGCATTATTTTATTATTTCTTGACCGATTGCATTTGTGCCTCGCAATCGGGGCAGGAGTTCCTTAATGATGATTTTGATTGCAAGTGGTGGTTTGCCCTAGGGAGAGGGTTGAACCCTTTACTGATTCTAGGTGCCGATGAACTTGACGGCAACACAGGTTGTTGTCTAGTTCATCGTTGATGGCAAGCTTTGCCGTCATCAACCCTAGTCAGCGACAGTTGATGCTTCTATATACATGGGGTGCCCAACAAGTTGGTGGCAGTCGATCCTATCGTCAACTAGGGGTGTCCAGTAGTGCACCTAATGCGATTTTCTTGTGTTTGTGTGGATTTTATTAGGTCCACCCTACTGCACAGCATTGCCAGACGTTGAGAGTGTCTTTGTCTGCATGTTTGCGTTTTCACACTTGTGATTATGCTTTGTCTGAGTGTGCATATGTGGCTAGGGTTGGAGGACTCTATTCTGTCGAGACGTTAAGCCATACGTCCTGGCTAGCCTGACCTTGTGTGGTGTAGTTTTGTGTTTGTACTGTTGTTTTATGCCTACGAGGTACGTGTGTCCTAGCACCTCCTTGAGAGGAGATTGTTACTCTGTTGTTGTTTTCCACATGGTAGCTTAGCTATGGTTCTACTTTACTTTGCATAGTGCTTACTTATTTAGTTGTGCCTACTTTCTTTTACTTACTATTGCAAATTTTTTTCCAGTGGGATTAGTAATCTTGCTGGGTCTTGAGTAGAGACTTACTCCCTTCCCCTTTCAGATGAAGCACCATCGGTTCAGGACGCAGACATGCACCTACTTAGCTACTGATCTTGAGGACAGAGTACGTGTTGTTGTTTGTACCCCTCTTTATGACCGTACTTATGCTCTGAGTTATATAGCATTGTACATTGTATTTATGTATATAGTTCAATACTACAAATGTTTAGTTTCTTATATGACTTCCTCATATACTTTCTCTTATCCTTCCGAGCCTCGGCTCATGGGTGACAGTTTAGGATTCGAGTATACTGGAGGGATTTATGGTATCTTGGATCTTTGGGTCACTACAATGTTTCTTTGATTTCATTACAAGGTTGTTGTAGAGGTAAAAGAAAATGGTCAATAAACTTCCACCGTCTGATTGTTATGAGCTTTAAAATTTGTTTGATGAGGAAAAAACTGACTTGCACTTACGAGACAGAAAGAACAATCAAAGGGTCTTCAGGAGTAGTACCGAGGGAGAACCATCCGATGCTCAAGTCATAAAAATCGACCAAAAGCTCAATAAGGAAGTCGAGGAGAGGGGGAGGAAAGAAAAGAGTAAGAACTAAGGGTTCTAGCCAATGTATCTGAGCTCGAGCTCCTGTTGTAGTTAGCAACATGTCCTTTTTAAGTATATGTTGGGTCCTCTGAGTGTGCTACACTTTTTTTAGATGCACATGCAAGCAATAGGGAAATGGTGGAGCATGCACCGTGCAGAGTGGTCGCTAGAGCATGTTGATGAGGGGCACAATTTGCTCCTACAGCATGACCCATCATTACTTACTTGGAAGTGAAGGGGGATGTATGGAGAGGGAGCCCCCTCCTGTTGCCGCAGATGCACGTGCCATGCAGTCGGTAAGTCGTGCTCTAGCATGGCAAGGACAAGCCGAGAGATGGGAGTGGGGCTCTCTATGCCCTAGAGTGGGAGGCCATATCATGACCTGATAAGGCTAGGGACTCAGCTCTGGGGATGTTGGATCATTTGGGAATGGTGGTCCCAGGGGCTGAAGAGTCAGAGTCCTGATGGGTCATGTCCATGCCCATCTCTCTACACATGTGCTATCACTAGAGAACAAGGTTAGCACTAGACCTAGAGTGGGCAAAACAAATGGGCCTTATTGGGCCAAGCCAATTTTCCCCACCTCATGTGTGACGGTCCTCGTCGTTCAAACCCGTTAACCCAATAACGAGTTTGATCTGACTCCGTCTCCCACGAACAGGCCAAAGCCTCGCAAGGGATATCAACACACATGTTCATGGAAATATAAACGAATAGACTAAACACATAAGATTGCACATCTCACATATATTTATATGAATATTACATAGCCAGTTCTCAACAAAAGTCAAACACAATGTACAACAGCTCGGGGCATACCCCGAGGTATAATGGAAAATAAATTACACTGCTGGAGAAGTAGACCCAACTCCGTTGCGTTGCGGCTCCGAACTAGAAGAAAGACGGAAACCCTTTTGCTCTCTCTCACCTAAAAGGAGTAGGGGTGAGCCTCATAAATCACTAGCTCATTAGGAAAACTCCCTCAAAAGCTGAAACAACACAAGTACTAGAGAAGCAGGAGTAAAACAATTATTTAAACAGTTAAATTAACTTTCTAAGCATGGTGCCATAACTACAATTAAAATAAACAATTCTACACCAATAACATGGCTTAAACATTAATAATTAAATGGCAAACCACGCTCTGCGGTATGAGCTAAAGTAGGGTAATGCCAAACACGAGTCAAGAAGACTAGTTCACGACACCAACTACTGACCCGGACAAACCACACAGATCTACCTCTCAGCCTCGCAGCCACGGGCGAAACGTCAGTTGCCGCTCCACCTCAACAGAGTCAACAAACTGTGGAGACCAAACTAACACCACACCTACAGACCGTACAACTGCAAGCTCATGTCTGACACCTATAAGGACTCCGGCCCGAGCTCCCTAAAGTGAGGCATTGGAAACAAGACTAGTTGGGGACCAATACGTCTACCGGTGTCTGTCCCCCAACCAAGAGCGCACTACAAGCGACCAAACACAACCAACACACACAAGTCACTGTCCCACTATTGTCTTTCCCTCAACCAGATGTACAACTCAAGCTAAGGAGTGAGGGTGTCTAGGAAGACGACACAAATCTGGACGGTACATAAGTACCGGGACAAACCTCAAGCACAACGTGCCTGGCTCACAGAGAACCTAGGGTACCTGACTCAAGAGGCAACCACGGAAGGCATTAAACAACCCAACTTGCCATGTACACACAACCATGCAAACTCGGCATTCCCGATCACAACGCGTGCCAATGCACCGCTTACAAACCATAATACATAAATTATTAGTCTCACAAACCCATAGCTGGAAGCAACTCATGGCACTATGCAGTCAAATTAGGGGTCAGATGGTTGCCTTCTAAAACGCGACGTACACAGATGTCGCCATTTGAAGGCCAAATTGCGATAGGGAGAACCGTCACCTTAAAGACTAAATCATGATCGGATGCGTCGTCGCGTTCAAAACGCGACGACTAGTTCTGTCACCTTTTCAGCTAAGAAAACCCCACCTAAAACCCCTTTTTCGTAAATCACACAAACCACCCTATACAGCCATAAAACTTGGATATTTGCATTCAAATAAAAACCTACACATGCTTGCTACTCAACTTAACCCATCTCATGCATTGAACACTATAATCACGATCCAATTAACCCAAAATTGAGTAGAATTTCCCTACCACACGAGAAACATGAAGAACGCGAAGTACGACGTTGCCCTGGCGTTTCCCGTGCTCCGAACACCCTCCTCACGACCGTAACACACCAATCCGCACGCCATAAATGTCGATTCGCCCAGAATCCCCCACAGCAAGCCTTCCCTAGGCCGAACAGCGTTTCATGCACTATTTGGCTAGGGCTCGAGCAACACCACTACACAGTTTAAATCGCGATGAGTCGTGCCGTCGCGTTTAAATCGCGACGTGCATGGCCGTCACAATTTAAACTCGACACCCCTATATGTGCCACACAGTGCGCATGCAAATGCGCACCCAGAGAAGCGGCATCCAAAACACGACATCTGTGTTGGTCACGTTTATGAAAGACGCTCCAGAGGTTGGTTGGGCTCGAATTTTCGGCCCCCAACCCTACACAACCTATTCAAGCAACCAAAACACACACAATAGGTCACACATTGGCCACCAAGTTCATTTAAACGGTGATCCGAAAGTTCACGACGTTACATCATCATGTGTCAATAAATGACAAAATTACAATTGATGAAGGAAGGAGATGACAATTTGAAAAGTTACTGATGCAGGGAAGGGGGAAAGGCACCAAAGGGACTTAATCCCATATCGGATGTCATCCTTTCCTCTTACCCCTCAGTTGCCTTCAAAAGAGGGCCAATAATTACAAGTAAAGACAAACAAACACATGTCAACTAAGGCATGTCCAACTCCGCTCTCTCTATCTACTCTCCTTTCTTTACATTCATTCTTTCCTCAGATCGAGCAAGGTCGAAAATATTGACTTAACTATTGAAGGGTGGACCTTGAGAACCCTTTTTGGAATTGACTTCTTTGTAGGTCGGATCGACTTCAACGACGGGTGACTTCTTGTTCCCCCAACTCTGTGTCAGCACCTAAGCTTCGACCTCCAGCCTTCAAAGTTTGGCCCATCAAAAACCCTCGCAGGTTGGACTAACCTCACCAGTAACCTGAATGGAGGGGTAAGGGAACGAGTGGAGTAGCTCCGACAAGAGGGAAAAAAACTGAAATATGAAAAGTTACAATTGAGGAGTATTAGAGATTGTTGGAAAAATAACTACCACTTTAAGAAATGTAGCCCACAAACGTACTCCCACTTTAATGAGTCCATGTCCAGGTGAAAGTTCACGAGGCATGTTCATGCCAACTCCGATGGTTTTCATGTTAATATTGGGGAAAATAACTACTCTTCTGGAATTGTTAAGACTGTCTCCATTATTTTCTAATCCATCTCAGAAAATCTAGTAATGTGTACCCTCTACATTTCCGGAAAATTTTTATTTTGCAATCTCTGTCATCAACCATTGTGCAAAAACTTTTCACTAATAGCCATTTCATCCTCGTCAAGGCATTATGGTCAAGACATCAACAATGTGAACATGTTAATGCATTGATATACAGGTCACATACAGGTGTCAACGCGTTATCTTCTTCATGGCTAGTTGTTAAGTGTTAACGTGTTCACACCTTAACAGAAGAACAAGTACTTGTACTCGTTTTCTACAAGGTCCTATTAATGTTTTAATGTGGAAGAATTCCAAACCTACAACATATAGAGCGACAGGAATGGGTGGCCAGTGAAAGTAATCGACCTGATCAAATGACCAAAAAGATTTAGGTGGACTTCAATCCTGGTGATGTTTAAGTTGTTAAAAGGTTCCTTCAATCCCCAGCAAGTTCTATCCGTAGATGCTTTCTGAAATTCTTCTATTTTATGGTTGAAAATGAGGCTGTCCCAATTGCATGCACAATACAGTCATAACATTAATGTGCAAGAATGTTTGAAAAAAAAGAAATGGCAAGAGAATCGATGATCAAGAGAAAAAAAAACATTGTGTTCTAACCATTTCATTATGAGGGCGATAAAAAAATATTTTTGATGATGAACATTGTAAAATATATAGTTACATGTAGGGTTTATAATTAGTCTTCTAGCCACAAATATCCTTATCAAATACAAATGACACTTTACCATGAAGAGAATTTCCTTTCAAGTCCAGGTCTCTGACTTGATGGTTAAAATAGCCTCAGGACTCTTGGATTTATCGTTGAAAAAATGTATAGTGAAAAAAAAATAGGGTTCATATGAAAGCTTCTTGTATCTAATTCACATTAAATTAGTAGTACCACCCATCACTACTCATATCAACTACCCTAGTCGTACTGCTATTGGTTCTTACAATATCTCAAAATAAAGCAAGTGTATATTACGGCAATAATGTTAGTGTATACTTTATTCCTAAAATATATATTTTACTACTAAAATATTTTTCAATCCTAAAAGATGTCTTCATTATTAACGAATATATTTAATTCCCATGGTGTATTTTGCAATCCAAGAATATATATGTCATTTCTATAAATTGAGTCTAAATCTCTTTTCCTACTCGCAAAAGCATCATCTGGGTTTGACAATCATTACCTGTGCACATTATAGTCATCATGTCAATAACCACAATTGTCATATAATGCATACATAAATCAATAGGAGACAGGCTTTTATGATGGCTAAGTGCAATAGCGAATCACGATTTCCAGCAAACATTAATCTTAATTTTAAGCCACCGTAGTTAGTGGGGGTTTTCATCTGATTAGCAGAAATCATCACCCACTTTTTTTAAAATACCAAGAACAAACTCACCTAAAACCAAAGTCCAAATCACCAGTAACCCAACGCCAAACCTTTCTCCAGATGTGAATGGGTTAGATCATGGGAGCCCCTCATTTAAGTTACTAGATAGTTAACAACCAAAAGGGAACAAAGAATATCTGGATTTTAAATTAAAATTTTAAAATTTATGATAACCTCACACAAAATAAAAAAATTAAATCAATTTATGAACATCAGATCAGACATCACAGATATCATTTGCCAGAGCTACATGGAAACCAAGTTCGAAACCAAAATCTTCAGTTTTCTCACAAAAAAATAGAGATTTTGAATACAATTAACTACCAAAATTTCCTATGTGTAAAGCTCTTCATAATGGTACTACCCTAACATAGATCACCCCTAAGATCCTCGTCCACCCGCCAGCCCAACCCCACCCCCCACCCCCATATCCAGAACCCCCAAAACTGATTACTGAAGAACAGGGAATTGTAGACGCACATTAAAAATTTAACAGGAAAGGGTAGATTAAAGAAAGGCGGCCTAGAAGTATATATTAAGTTCCTTCTCGTTCATCTCATATACATGATCCCTAGCTTCTGTCAAAGCAACCTGCAGTGAGAAAATGTAGGATGTGAGACCACACGGCAGTAGGAAGAGAAGCCGTCAGAATTAAAGTGAAATAGACTCACTTGTCCATATTTTGTGAGAAAATTGCTTGCCAGATTTAAGGATGAGAGTGAAACGTCTTCATTGGCCTTGAGTGCCTGTGCAAGAGCAAATGCCCCCGTGTCCTGTTTCCAGAGGAGTTATGTGTATCAGGATAGTCACCACAAATGTAAGTGAGATAATGTACAATTGAACATACCCTTATCTCATTGAAACCTAAATCAAGTGAGGTCAAAGTTTCATTAACAATCTTCAAGCTACGAGCCAAACAGACCGCTCCCTGTTGATCAAATGCATATACCAAGCAAGACTCATGTGATGTATTGAAGCAAATGGCCAAACACCCAAGTACAATTTGCTAACAAGATATCATTTACTGATACCCACATCATCACCAAGTCCATTTGCACGTAAATCTAGAGTAGATAAAGTTGTGTTGTATTTCAAAGCATCTGCTACATACTCTGCACCCTTTGGTCCTACCTGCAAATCAAAGTGTCATCATGCAGAATTTGGAGGTAACTGTCATAGAGAAAGTTCAGATCCTTGAGGCCAATACCTGACACCATCCAAGCTTAAGTGTTTCCACCTTCCCATGGAACTTGATTACCTCACATAAAGCCTTTGCGCCATCAGGTCCCATGGGGTTGTAGCCCAATTCCAACTAAAAAATAGGAGCACATTACAACAGCATTCATATCTCAGAGGCATCAGATTCATATCCAGAGCATGGAACTCACCGTGGTAAGGATAGAGTTATCTTTCAAAACTCGTGCAATGTCAGCAATGCCACTTGCATGGATATTGTTGCCACCCTGAAATTCAAGAGATACTAAAGATGAATCTACAAGAGCAAGTTTCACAAATCATAAAGAACAAACTCTGAAGATTCTGTATAACCTTGAAACTGGGCATGAAAGGTTCTGATAGCATGTAGTGATACATTGGGTATACATTCAAAGATATCCAAACATGCATGCTAGTGCAATCTAAATGGAAAATGTTTGTTTAGCAAAAACTACTAGTATCCATTGAGTTAATGAAACAATAATTTTACTAGGGAATCAAGTCAATAAACATGATTACACCGGTAAAAGGGACATCACAAATTTAAAAGAAAAGTGACGATCTTGGATAAGAATTTGAACAATGGAAATCACAATTGAATTAGGAGTGTTGGCACATCCAGACAAGAACAGTTTGATCTGAGACTGAACCACAAGGGATATCAGCATGCTTTCTACATAAATTGTCTATGCATCTAATAAGGACCACGATGTCCAGTAGATGTTGCTGCAAGACTGAGCCAGCATTAACAAGATTTTGACTCCCATAATTTCACTACGCCTTGATGATAATGAGGCTGTGAGCTCAGAGAAATGGAAGGAAACCAGCCTATTGCATAATCTGGGGCTCCTGGCCCAGAAATCCTGCGGTCACTCCCACCTAAGCTTTGTTCTGACATATTGAAGAACTTCTGATAGATGACAGAAAACATACTGCTATTTAGGATCGCCTAAGCTGGTTATTCTCCTAGCTTCTGAATGGAGTTGCTGAATGTTGAGTCACAGTTTTGATTATTTAGGTGTCCTTGGACAGCCCGAGTTTAGGCATGAGTGGATATTGATACCCAACTATGTAAGTCCGTAGTAAAAATGCGTGCAAGACAGCATGGACACCCTAGTTTTGCATACATGTAGGAGCACATGAAATCTCTAGTTAGGATGGGCTGAAGACCCTTGGTGTAATATAGTGGCCAAGACTAGCTTAGAACTTGCCAAGGAACCTAGTTATTGGAATAGAATGTGAATTACATTTAGCAATAAAAATTATGCTCTAGTTCTTGTGGTACTACCCACTTTCAAAAAAAAAAAAAAAAGCAATACATACATATCCAGAATTGATGAAGAATTTGAAAGTATATGCTAACATGCAAGAATGTGCAACCATATGATAATTATACTTACAGTTACATTAGCTATTTATGTAATAGTTTTTTGATATTCAACATACTTGCATATGAAGAATATCTGCACTCAAGATCATCATGTAATCCATCCTGAATGTACCGTACCCCGAATGTCTGACCCGACTGCAAGTCTATACTCTTATTGCCTTTTCCTCTTACTAATCTGCTTAAACATGGTTTCCTAACTCATTCCCTGTATGTCCTTGTTGTCATTCCTAAACTTCTACCAAGCACTCATTTTTATCACCATCTTTACTTGCTATAAATTTACACGCCATATAACTATCTAGCACAGTTTTGGAAGTCAACTATCTCATACATCGTTGCACATGAAACTTCTCAAGGATTTTCACTCTTATGGAATTGATGCAACAGTAATATTGATAACAGAAAGGAATTTTTGAAAAGATATTGCTCTCCTGGAGATTAATCTACATCATGCTATCTTCATAGTTCTTAGAACAAATAACTCTACTAAGCTTCTCTTAGCTCAAGGATGCTTTAAAAGGCTTGTCCACTCTAGATCCCTTGATGATGTCAATTTTGCGTAGGAACACAAGAAGCAGGGACCTTGTGAGACAAAAGTAGTAACTTGAAACTCTCACCTGATTCTCATTTCAATCTGCAATAAAAATATTGTAAAGACCAGTTGGGCCATGTGAAGAAAATGAACAATCTTTCCTCTCCCAAATGTGATGACATTTGTGAAAGCAGGGCTCAGTGGCTAAAATGCATGGCTCAGAAGCACAGGATAAGAAACCCACATATGTAAATTACTTCATCAAATTGATGATAAAATCCATGGATATTCCAGTAGACATTATACACTTGTTATACAGGAACCCCTTAGAGGAACTATGGCAGATTGGCAGGGCAAACAAGGGGAAAGACCAGTGGGAGAAATGATAAGTATGATCTTTGGCTCTAGAATCAAATCAATTAAATTTGTTTAACAATCAAAATTCATTCAACATTGAAATCCGTCCAAAGATTTTGAAAAATGTTTAAAGATGTTCTTAATACCTCTCAAAACTCTGAAGGCCAGGTAAGAAGACCAAAATGCCATTGAACACTTAAAATCACAAAATTGACATAAAACCCATTTAAAATCATGACTTACTGATGCGGGACAGCAGAGAGGGGGGTGGAGAAGGAGGAAGAGAAACCAGAATCCACCGGAGAGGGAAGAGAGAAAACCGGAATCCACCGGAGAAAGGAGGAGCTACATTCTGAGGATCACAACTTTTGTATTCAATTCATCATCCCTTTCAAAAGAGAGACTACAAGATTATTTATAGAAGTTAGACTAACCCTATTTTGATTCCTTTTTGACCAGAATACCCTTAGACCTAAAAATGGGGCAAAATTCGCACCCGAAAATGACCAGAAAATAGGAAATGCACTATTGGGCCTCCTTTGGGCCTTATTCTTACAACCAAATACTCAAATAACTAAAGTAAATGCATCAATAATGTGGGAACTCTTCGCCAAGCTATAAAGATGTCGTTATCGTCGAATTTGTGTTGTCTGAAGTCCCACTTCCGCATCATTCTCCCCCTCTTCAAAAAAATTCGTCTTCGAATTTTGTAATGTCGCAGTAGGACGAAGACGAACACAAGAGTGCACATATAGAACTCCATGTAAACACGCATATCAAGGACCTCGAATTGGTGCACTATAGACGAATCACAGAATGTTAGCCACATCAGGTCAACTAAGGGTTGCTTCCACTCGATCACATCAATAGTCTGATAAATTGGTAGTGCATTAGCTAGAACAGGCCCCTCAGCTGAAGTAAATATAAATAGAGGAGCTGCAAATATATCAGAAGATATACGACCCAACCCGGATCGCACAAACAATGCCTGATCCCACACATCAACTGTGAGTAGTGAATCCTCTTCGAACAATGTGTCCTCAAACAAATCAAATCCAGCCTCTGCAATCAATCTATGATCTCATCTAAGAGCTAATGATGCTTTTGTCATGGCTGAAAATACCGAGCATGTCTTTATAAGCTTTTGCAATGCAATATAATATGAATCGTACACTCGAAAATGCTTGTTGTAACTCTTTGGATGTATAAGACAAAATCTTGCCTAGTGATCAATCACAACTCGACGCTCATCCATCCAAACTCGACCCAAAGATATTCCTGATCCATAGGGTATAATTGTACACCAAACATCATCATAATACTGGTAAGATTTCGACGTCTCGGTGCATTTGAAGCGATGAAAGAATGGTATGTATACTTGATCCCCAGAAAATTTAATATAATCTAAATCGGATAGAGAATCAACAATAGTTTGAGAAATAGAATTACCCCAAGAGCTTCTCGTCAGTGTCACTGTAATCTATAAATATTCGGGCAACTCGACCTCAAATTTGATACTCATGTTGAAGGTGACGAAGTACGGATCGAAAGTGTGTCACCCCTATTGATACTAATGCACTTGAACGGAGTCCACAACCGCATACGGACACAGTTGACGAAATCGCTGATGGCGCAGACACGAAGATGGAGGCGTCACACTGCTGGTTGTTTAGTGGGCAAAGTGGAACGGTGGGTGGCTGATGCGCGGAGGCCGATGGCGAAGACGGTGTGGGCATTCGCAAGCCGTTGGATCCCGTGAGTGACAGTCACACAGGCTCCGATGCTGGGCAGGCAGCGGGGTACTCCCGTCTGAGTGCGGCAACGAGGAGGCCAAACCCGTTGGGCGATCGCGAGGTGGGTTGCGTGGTTGGCAACGCCCGCTGCGTAGGAGGAACGCGGGCGCATGAGGCAGGCGGTTAGGATGACGAGGCGAGTGGCGGCTCGCGTGGGCACAGGCGGGGAGGCAGTTCCCGGGGCTGTGGCGGTGCGACGTGGCACCGTGGTGTGGCGGGGCCGCGGTGCGGCGCCTGCGTGGCGCAAGCGCTGGTCCCGCGAAGGCGGGAAGCACGGGGTCGCGGTGCAGCGAGGTGGCGTGTATGGTGGGGGGCTCACGCGACGCGGCCTGGTGGCGTGTCCGGTGGGGGTTGGCACGGCACGGCCTAGTGGTGTGCACTGTCAGGCGCACATAGGGACGACGCGGTCGACGGGGCGGGCTGTGCCATGAGTGAGGAACGGGGGCGGACGAGGCCGCTAGCATAGGCGACGACCGTGGGTGCGCGGCCGTGAGCGCAGGGGCGCACAACGCGAATGTCGAGCTCGGTCTGGGGTCCCAGGGCCTGGTCTCGAGGTTGTCGCGGCCCAGAGGAAACGCGGCAGAGATGGAGGGCTCGCTGCTGCCATGGAGGGCCGGTCGCAGGTGGAGGTGATGACGGCACAACGTCGACGCCGGTGCAGGCTCGCGATTGGCGTACGACCGGGATGGCCACCTCGCGCAGTGGCGTGGGGGAAAGCGCACAGAAGAAAGGGTACGTGGGGAAGAAAGCAAGAAGAAGGACAGTGCACTGGAGATCGGGTTTTGTCTCTGATACCAAAATTGATGCGGGATAGCAGAGAGGGGGGGTGGAGAAGGAGAAAGAGAAATCGGAATCCACCGGGGAGGGAAGAGAGAAAACCGGAATCTACCGGAGAAAGGAGGAGCTACATTCTAAGGATCACAATTTTTGTATTCAATTTATCATCCCTTTCAAAAGAGAGACTACAAGATTATTTATAGAAGTTAGACTAACACTAACCCTATTTTGATTCCTTTTTGACTAAAATACCCTTAGACCTAAAAGTGGGGCAAAAATTCGCACCCGAAAATGACCAGAAAATAGGAAATGCACTATTGGGCCTCATTTGGGCCTTATTCTTACAACCAAATACTCAAATAACTAAAGTAAATGCATCAATAATGTGGGAACTCTTCGCCAAACTATAAAGATGTCGTTATCGTCGAATTTGTGTTGTCCGAAGTCCCACTTCCACATCACTTACCTTGAAAGGAATCAAAAGTCTTCTAGACAGAAAAACCTCCCTAAAATGACCCATACATTGAGAAAACAACAAATGCCTCTAATACATTAAGAAACTGTAGAATCAGAACTGACCTCTAAAAAACACCAGAAGATGTTCTGCAACACAAAGTTTCTCAAAGTGTGCTAATTTCACCAAAATTACTGATACACTCCAAAAGATTTAAAGCACATCAAGATAAAAACCAAGGGTATCCTAAACTTTCAAAACTTCTGAAATAGTTTGGACAACATTCCTAACCCAAAAAGAGCCCTAGTACTCTTAGACCTTCAAGCCATGTGAAATTATTAAAGTAACCTTCCAAGTTCAAACAATTAAACCTAAACCACCTATAAACATTCCAACTCCCATATTGTGAAATGTCAAAGCTTTCAGCCTTGGCTCAGATGGTGTCTTTATAAATAAACTTTTGGGGTATTACCATTAGCTAATTAATCAAGAGTTTTCACTCGTCAAGGCAATTGAATTAACAGCAGCAAAGTCAGTTGAGATGGTTCAAACCTCCAGAGATTAATTTGTCAGTTTCATTTGTAAACCCAAATCCTATTTTTCAAAATCATCCGACAACATTTTTCAGAAGATCAAAAACTTCTCTTTAACAATTTAAAGTAAATTCTCCAACAAGGATCTACATATTTTTACAAGACCTTTTCAACTTAGTTATTTCATTCATATAGCAACACCATTTATTGAATAACATTGTGGAGCAATTCAGAAAAAATAAATAAATAATCAGATATACAAAACAATATTTCCGAAAGACAACTAAACAGACAGATGAGCACCTCATAGTTTGCTGTTATTGAAATCTTGGGAACACTCAAGGAATCGATTATGAATAATGGAGGTTACTTTGAGGACCAGAATCCTTACCAAGTCGATGGTAGTTATAGTGCGGTTCTCCCTCAAAGCTTCTGCAATCTTTGCAGCTCCCTGTGGCAACATGTCTCTTAGATCTTGCATATAAGTGATTACACCCAAGAATGATTAAGGACCACTAATCTCAATATTGGTAAAACCAGTATCAAAAGAAAGGTAATGTATTAATTCAGCAGAAGATCATTTGCCACCTCAAGACAAGCATAGCAAACTAGAAAGGAGACTAATATAAGAGGAAAAGACCAAAATAATAGTCATGTATCAAGAATACCTCATCACCCAAGTCATTCATGTAAAGATTCAACCACATCAACGATTTGGTTTTCTTAATATAGGCAGCAACATGGAAAGCACCATCAGAACCAATATCATTGTTCCCAACATCTAAAAGTGTAATCTTCCCTACAATAGAATGCACAATGTCATGAAAGAAACAGGGAAAAAAAAACTATGACCAAGATGTTACCAGGAAGCTTAAGAAATCAAAAATAGATTTGATTAAAGAAGAAATAGCAGCAAACCTCTGTGAGCAGACAATCCAGACATCAAAGCCCTTATACCCTCATTACCGATATCATTTCCATGTAAATGAAGCTCCTACATGTAAACAGAAAGGCTTCAACAACTAGCAAAAAACATATAAAAAAAACATAAAGATTCTAGATAGTGTTGAGATATAACAAAAGATCTTTCACTGTTCCATTAATTAAAAAGGGGAGCTCCCTTCACTCACTGGAGAATTGCTGCAATCTAAAAACAAAGCATATATGCAATTTATTTGTCCATCTTCAACAAATGTATCATTTTGGCATGAACCTATAAACTAATATCCCAACACACATTGCATAAAGAACAAAACAGCAACATTCAGATTAAACTCTTCAGATATGAAAGAAATTCAGGTTCACATTGGAAAATAAGCATCTGAATCCAAGGCTGCTTATCACTTATCAGAGGAAACTAATCTAGTGACTTTTGGGTTTCATATGGCACCCACATCACTTTATTTGAAACTGCAACTTTTATCTTATTTTACTAATGTCAAAGCATTTATCTTTGTACTGTTAATGACACTTCTCCATGAAAGATTATCCATCAAATATAATTTCCAAATGCTATGTAATGGTAAACAGTGTGCTCTGTAGCCTCTGCTGTGGAAGCAGGACAGCAAAGTTTGAGGCAGTTATCATGTGATCTTGCAATAGCAATGAAAGGTCCTACAAATCTTTGTTCATGCAGGAGGGAATTGAGGTTGTGTTTGAATTTACAAACATCATAGGAACTACTATAAAATGGATGCCACTCTGTGAATGATCATTAGAAAAGGTCTCTGCAAAACTCAGAGATAGGGAGAGAGATGATGCAACTGTGCAAGGCAAAGAAGGCTGTGGATCCATTTACCCATGCCTCTCCTCTTTCTTGTGCAAGGAATAAAGAAAGAAGGGAATGGAAAGTGGTAGGTGGCTCTGGATCTGTATAACATTATAAATTATTAGATTTTCAGGTTATATGTTGGAATTTGGACAAAAATACCACTGCCATGTCCATTGTTGAATTAGATGACATGGTAGGGGAGTTAAAATAAAAACCACAGGCCCTGCCCCAATCATAACAAGACACGTGGTGGGACTTCTTGCTTCCAACACATGGCCTAGAAGGCTGGCTGCCCCCTCCATTTCCTATAAATACCCCCTTCCCCATGTCCAATGCCTCCTCCCAGGCCACAATGTCACGCCTCATGGCACATTAGCAGATCTCTAGGTTGGGAAGAAACTTTCTTTGTGAGCCTCCTACTTCACCCAGTTCAAGAAGATGAAGAAAAAGCACTTGAGGTGCTCTAGACTAGAAAGCTCTTCATTTAAAATCAATAATTTTATATTCTTCTTAAGTTACTGTGTTCTTCGCAGCTCGAAGATGTATACAAGAGTGATCTTGCATTGGTTTGTTGATCCTTGATGGATCCAAGACATCTCGGTTTTGTTCCTCATTTGTCATTTTGGTTGATCCTATAGAAGTTTACTAATAACTGATGATCCTTGAAGGACCTTTAGAAGGTCCAATAGAGGGTCATTAGAGGATATAAATCTTGGTGGTTCCTTATTGGGTTCTCTCAAATCCATGACCTCTCTACATCTCGTTTGATGTTCACTAAGACCACATTGTTTACTGGACTTGGATTCTTATGTCCAATAGATCTACATTTGGCCCACTGAGCAAGACGCTGGTAAGTGATAAATTGATTCCATAAACTTAACCATGGTGATGATGTGTTTACTTGCAAACCCACAATAAAAGTTTACTATTGTGAAGTCCAAACTTTTCAAAATGTTCAAAATGTCCTTCAAAATTTAAAATCCAATAAAGAACATTAAAAATTAAAAGTACTAAAATTTTTAAAATGTCATCCCAAGACTTTCCTGAAATGACCAAATAACCTAAACCCACTAAAAAAATATCAAAATCCTGAAAGTTCAAAAATGTAATCAAAAGACTTTTAAAAACTTTCATAAACAACCAAAAAAACCTTGACATTAATGACCCAAAACACATCTTAGGGTTCCAAAAACTCCACTAATTCAACAAAACATATTTAACCCAGGATAATCATAACACCCCAAAACAAAGCAGACTCGTGAATTTACCAAAATATCTTTCGGGGTCTGAAAACCTCTCCCTAAAAACAACTCAAAACATCCCATAGCCTCTTAAAACTTATTCCAGCTGTGGTAGAGCTTTTGGGCTCCATTCAAGTTTATCTATATTTACACTTCTATCATTTTGTGGTCAACTTTTTCAAGGCATCAGTATGGGTGGCTAATCAAGGTTTTGCACTTGTCAAAGTGGGGAAATGAGCACCAATTTGGGATCAGTGGGCATGTATCAAACTAAAAACCCTAATGCCTATTAGCCCATTGGGCAAGTTAAATTAACTTGCAAAAAAAAAAATCATTTTTAATCCCTTTAAATCCAGGATTTTCTCCAAATCCCTCAACAGCAACCAAATGGCATTATCTCCCATTGGTAGTCCAATGACACTTTAACTGCACAAGAAGTTGAAATTGCAAAGCAAATTGTATACCATGATTTTCTTAGGCAATTATTATTTACTTCAGGATGACATTTTGATTATTGATCATTGTTGACAAAAAAAAATCAACACCAAAAAGCCCCAAAATTGGCCAAAGGAGGGCTTTTTCCACCAACTGGCCAAACCCCACCGAGGGCACACCACCCTCGGTGGGGTTGTCCCATGGGAGCCCCCTCAGTGGGGCTTTTCCCATTTGGCGGGCAAACACCACCGAGGGGACCCCACCCTCGGTGGGTTGCCCCTGGGAGGCCCCTCGGTGGGGTTTGGCCACCGCAGACACCCCCCTCAGTGGGGTTTGGCCGTCGCGGCACCCCCCTCGGCCACCTTTTCCCCCTCTCTCACAAAAAGAAACCATCGATGGGCCTTGCTCCAAAACATGGCCCTTGGGCGTGCAAACCCCACCAAGGGAAACCCCCCCCCCCCCCCCATCGGTGGGGCTTGGCCGCGCGGCCCTCCTCGATGGGTTTCCCACCAAAAGGTAGGCAAACCCCACCGAGGGGACCCACCCTCGTCCCTCGGTGGGGTTTAGCCGCTTCCGGCTATGGGTCGATGGCCCTTCCCTCTCCCCCTTTCAACTCCTATAAAAGGAGGGCAATGGGCCACGACAAAGGAGGAGGAGGACTTTTGGGGTGGACAGCTTGAAGACTCGGAGGTTTGTCCCTCCAGAAGACCCCCTTCGGGGATTGATGGTTGTGACTTCTAAGGCACTGTTTGGGAGCAAGGTTTGGGCCGATTTTGGCCCTGCCAAAGCTCTGAAAATGCCCAAGCGGAAGCAAACGATCCCAACTGCTACGGGAGTTTGTGCCCCTCGACTTTTAAAAATAAGAGAGAGATAGACAGAAGTTTTTTTTCCCTACACTGTGGCAGAAACGGCCAGCGAGCCGCTTTTGCGAATTCTTGACACGCTTGTGTCTTGCCTGCTATGTGGTAAGGCTTTTTTTTAAGTTTTTTTTTTGTTTTGCCCTATTCACCTACCAACAGAGGCGACGAGGAGCGCTACGGTGGGAAAGCTGCACACACGATGAGGCAAACAGTAAAATCAATTTTGATTTTTTTCAAAGCCGATCCAAACTGTGCCTAAGGCATGAAGACCCAAGAGGGTTTTTGTGTGTATGTGAAATTACATAGAAGCCCTTGAGACCTTGGAGTTTGTGTGTACAAAATTACACAAAACCCTTTTGAGGACCTCCAATTTGTGTATGTTAAATTACACACATGTCCTGTCCAAGCTTAACTACCAAGAAACCTCTATTTAAGGAAAATTGCAGAAAAGACCCTTGAAAGTGTGAAAATTACATAAAAGTCCTAGAAAGACCAGATATTGCAGAAAAGTCCTTAAAAGTGTACAAATTACAGATATGTCCTCAAAAAGACAAAAGATTACAGAAAAGCCCCTTTAAAAAGATAGAAGTTACAACTGACGGGTGGAAAATTACAAGAAGATCCCCAATCCCTGGGAAATTGTAGAAAAGCCTCCAAAAAGTGAGAAATTGAAGAAGAACCCTCCAAAGGGTGAGAATTACACAAAAGCCCCTTAAAAGCTGAAGAAATCATAGAAATGCCTCTGCATTAGGAAAAATTGCAGAAATACCCTGATGTCAAGGAAAATTGCAGATATATCCCCATGTTGGGGAAAATGGCAGAAATAGCCTCAAAGCTCATCCCTTTTGCATAGCTCGGTGAAGCGGGACCCACATCGCTTCTCTGACGTGACGTGCGCTCTCCTGAATTCGAATTAAGGCAGAGCGTACCAAGAATTCTCAGAAACGCCAAAAAATGGCGAAGAAATCCAAACAAGCAAAGAAATAGCAGAAGCACCTAAGGATGTCAAGTAATGACGAAAATACCCTGAAAATGACAAGAAATGACTGACATCTGATTCATGTTGTTTGCACGGCTCGGTGGAGTAAGACCCACGCCACTTCCCTAAAGCGACATGCTCTCTCCAGAATTCGACTTATGGTTGGCCACTCCAAGTCTTGGGATTGTCAAGAAATGACAGAAATCCTCAAACATGCCAAGCAAGGGTGAAAATCCCCAGAAGGTCAAGAAAAGACCAAAAAGCCCCTGGGGAGCCAAGAAATGACAAGTGTACCCTAAGAAGTCAACAAACGACTGGAAAGACTTCGGGGATGTTGGAAAATCACGGAGTCCAAAAAGGATACAAAATTATAGAAACCCGACAAGACCACTTAAAGGTCGCATCACAATTAAAAGGGTAATGGGGACCACCAAGCAAATACAATGGGCCAACAGTGATCATCTTGGCGATCCAACGATTCGATTATGATCAAATTCAAATCTAACGATCCGATCGTCATGAAGTCCAAATCCAACAGTCCGATCGTGGTGAAATTCAAATCCAATGGTTTGATCGTGATGAAGATCCAAGTCAACGGCCTGATCGTGACAGATGCAAATTCAAAAGGGTCCGATTGTGACCGAATGTAATTTTGAAGACCCAATTATATAATCGGGACCACTTGTACAGGACTTGAAAGACCAATTGAAATTCAAATTACATGTGTACAAGTAATAAAGTCTTCAATTTTCTTTGCAAGAGTGTGTAGCCCTAAAGGGCGACCATCAAGGTCATCATTGTCACAACAAATAGAGATGAAAAGCATTCGTTGAAAGAGAATCAAAGGTGTTTGAGGTCACCTCGATGTAAATTAACATCGACTTTGGTCGGTAAGGAATAGGTCCAGTACACAAAACCATAATCGCTTGTTAAAATAAACGGGCAGAACAAATACACAAAAATATAAGCGCAATAGTCCAATGAATGGACATGTAAATTCCGGCATCAAGCGAATTTCAAATTTGTCTGTTAAACAGACTGGCACACCCACAACCAAATGAAAATCAAACCCCCAAATATCTTCTCTCTCTCGCGCATTTTTTTTTCAAGTGGAGGGAGGGAGATGTCGCCCGAAAATTATTTCCACATCCACAATCATCCACCTCCTAATGATCCAGTGGCAGTTTCCCATTTTCTTCGGTTTTAGCTTCTAAAATTGGCACAGACTACTTTCCAGAAACAACAGTAAGGTCCAAAATAATACCATGAAAATGGCTCCTATAAGACAGATTTTTGGTAAACAAGAAAAACTACACTGGCTCTGCAGACAACAACAGAGTCCCAATGACAATTACTAAAAATGAATATCCCATTCACAACAAGGAGAGGTTATACCCGTAGAGACTTGTTGCCTTCAATGCCTTTAGCAAGGCTAGAAGCCCCAAGAGCACCACCATAGTTACCGCTGAAATGAACATGAGCAGCATTGCGTTGCAGGTTAGTAAGATGAGCAAAAGCATATGTTGCTATCTTCATACAAAAAAAAAGTATAATTTAGGTCCCAAGGGGAAATTATCAACTTTAATATGTATGATATAAATCTACAGATCAATGGAGGTTGCTAGGTTGTTTATTCATAACAGCTGATACATTGTACCGAGTCTACAATTGCAAACATTCTCGCAGTCCCACATATCATAAATTATGAAAATGCAACATAATCTATAAAGAAATGAACCAGAGAAAGTAGATAGCTGTGTGCAAATACAGTGTCATAGTATTTTCACTAACTTGAGATGTATTGAGCGGATGGTTGTGTTTTCAAGGAGTGCACTACCTAGACTTGCAAATCCCTGCCACCAGAGTGCAAAAAATTACAAAGATGAGAACTGTATGATACATATCAAATATGCTTTGAAAAGAATGTCAAATTTTGCAATAAATAATGTATGCATACAGAATAGTCAATCATATTGTTGTTGAGTTCCAAGACACGAAGGGATGAATTCTTCTTAAGCATCTCCGCAATAGCCTTTGCTCCCTGTGCAGTGTGGACAGGATAAATAACCAATGAACCAAAAAGAACTGTAATACCTTTGCACGCAAATCCAGGAATCAAAAGCAAACAACATAAATCCACCAAGCAAACCTCATCTCCAAGACCTGTGCTATTCAACTGCAGCTTCTGAATACCAGAATTTTTGGCTAGGATATCTGAGAGGCACTGCAAGGCAGAAAAGGTTTAGATTATACTCAAAACATTATAGAGCATAACAAACAGCAAGAAACACAACAAACAAATGCATGAGAACACAAGAAAAAACTGGTCAAGATGTTAGAGAAAGCAAGTTGAATCTTAGCAAGCTGGCTCACAAATTAATGAAAGAACATTTTAAGCTGGTAACCTATTGGTTTTGAAAACCATTGCCAAGCAAAGGTTTGGACAAACTAGAGTCGTAAAGCCCGTCATTAGCTAAAAGCCTACTAGTTTAGAAACCATGGTCTATGAACCCAATGTTTGCTAGAGCTCTATAAGAAGAGGGCAAGGAGTACATCTTTCACCTACATGGGACCACTGTGTGCCAAAGTACCATGGGAAAGAAATGGAGGTGGCGTTAGTGGATCATCAAGAAAGGGGGAAATTTTTTCATAATGGTTGATATCCACATTTGAGTTACTCCAGAGAGAGACTAAAGGAAGGACAATGACTGCTTGGCCACAAAGGAAGAAAGATTAAATGGCCAACATAGGTCAGGTTAAGAGCATAGGTAGGAGATAACCATGTAATAAATTGTGCTCCCATTCACTTTCCAAAGAATAGGTCTTTATTTGTTTTGGTACTTAGTAATGCTTGACCACTCTTTTCCATAAGCCATTGTCTTATGCTGAGAACTCCAAACCCCATATACATTGTCTGTTTTCCATAACCTAAAACCTTTGTTCAACTCAATTTCATTATCATATCCGCTCCTTCTTGATGTGGTACTAAAATGATGGGTTACTGAATATTTTTTTATTCTGAGAAAATAAAAGCAAGCAGGTAGTATGAGGACAGTATAACAACAAAAAGGAGTAAGCCAGTATAACACAAAAAAGGAGTAAGCCAGTACTATGAGATCAGCACAACCTTTGCTCCTTCATCACCAATAGCATTCCCAGAGAGATTCAGAGTTTTTAGAACAAAATTTGATTGAAGGATCCCATCAAAGGCTTTTATTCCATTGGCTGTAATGCCATTGCCAGAAAAATCCACTTCCTCTGCAGACTGAAACATTGTGCATTAGCGTCATTAGAATGATGACATCAGTAACAGAAAGAATTATTTGATGGAGCTTTTAGGCCCATGAAGTAAGCGTTATCCTTTGGAAATGAAGCCATGAAAGAAAAGAAGCAACCTGATTGTACCCTAGACTTTCAGCAAGAAAGATGAGACCCTCATCTCCAAAATTGCGACCTGTAAATGCATGCTGTAGGCCATCATTAGCTTCTCATGGAAACTTCATAACAAATAAACAGTTCTGAGAGAAGCGGACGTGTGTAACAGAAGTCAACAGTTTATGAAAAATATAAGTGCAAATATTTTGGTGCATGAGTCGCATTAGTCATAGAGTTGATGGTTCTGATGACAATCATCTACTACCATGAAAAATGCTAAAAAAACCACCTGAAACTATAGTTATTAAGGAAAAGCTTAGATTGACATGAATTCAAAGCATTGATACCATTACTCAATAAACATGCTTGAGAATGAGATCTTTTTTTTTTAAGTGGAGAATGAGAACTTATTCATGAACTAAACTTTACAGGTGGCACAAAAAAGATACTAGCTGAGCAGGGCACCTGACATGTCAACTCTTTGAAATGTCCGAATTTCTTTTGCAAATTCTTTGAGTCTTTGTCTTGATTCCCTTTCAACTTTGAGACTGGAACCTGATGGTAAATTTGACCCAGGAGTGATCGACCATTTCAACCCAGGAAATGAAGATTTACTCTCTACAGCCACATTGGATACTCCTTTTGGCTTTGGTACTAGCAATTTTTCGACAACCTTCCATAACACTGTTGATGAAAAAGTAAAAGTTTCAACACAATATGGAAGTTACAGGTTTCACTGCTAAGAAGAAGAAGTTGCTGAGAACAATTTATCCGCCTAAATTCCATAGTCAAGTTTCCACACTAAATCCTAACTGCACAAGCATCAACTACACGAGACAAACACCAGGCAACAGAAAAAACAGGGGACATAAGAACTCCAAGACAGAAAGATTTTTCTTGCACTACCAGATGAATTAGTAAATCATAATGTATAATATTAAGCCTCTTAAATCGAAGAAAAACGAACCCACAAAAGCCAGCAAGTAGAAGAACATAAAACTAATCAAATGGTAAGAAATTTCAAAATGTCGCAGGAACACACCAAAGGAGAAGACCACGAACGTGCCCGCGGGCAGGACGAAGGACACAACCTGCTGCAGAGGCAGGGGCAGCGGCATGCCTTGCGCCTGCGACGCACGGTAAACTTTCCGCCCGCTACCGTCCACCGCCGCTCCTCTCCCCGGCCCGGAAGACGCTCTAGGGACGAGAGCCCGGCACCTCCGCCCCTTGGGCGCTTGACCCGGGAAGCCTAGCCACAGTAACCGCCCATGCCGCTGCTGCTGTGGACCCTGCTGCCGCCGACTGGGGTCGGCGTCCCGGTGGCGCCGCGGGCAAGGGAGGAGGGGCCCCAAACGGAACCCGAGCTGCTGGGATGAGATCAGGGCGTAGCCCATATGTGGCCGCCGTCCCCTGCAGCCTTCTGCTCGTTGTTGGGGATCAAAAAATAAGATCTTTTGAAGGGCGTTTTGGGTCAAAACCGGGGGAGAGTGCTAATGCAGGGGGGGAGCAAAAGACGGCGTCTTTAGATTAATTGGAGAACTGTGGAAAGTGGGCGAAGAAGTGGTAGAAGAAGAGAAGCGAAGAGAACTGACGGAGGTAAAAGCTGCGGGGAAGCAGCGGCAGCGCGCGGCCTCTCCAACTACTATGCCGCAGAGCACGAGTTATCACCTTCGGGTTTCTTCTTCTTAGTTCTTCCTATTCTTTCTTTTATTTAAGAGAAATATTTTTTACCCTCTTTTTAGCCAATGTTTTAACTTTTGAGGGCACATCTTCTGACCATTCAATAAAAGATAAAAATATATATATATATTTAAAATATAATTGATAGTATAATAAATATTTTTTTCTTCAATCTTTTCTCTCGGATATCTACATAAATATTTTGATAAAAATAGTATATGGGCAAACATATTTCTTACAAATATATATTTCTTACAAGTATATATACAAACATATCTTCTTCCCTTTCTTTCGGTTTTTTTTTTCTCTTTTTTAACTTTCAAGCCGGTTCGGTTGCCTATTTCATGGTTAGCCATACTGCTATGTCTGGTGGAACCGGATTTTGTTTAATAGAGTATTCAGGTTTATAAAATTTTAAATTTTCATTATAAAAAATAGATAAATAAATTTAATTTTTATACCAAATCATGTCAGGATCGAAAAATATCTAACACGATATGGTGTACAAATCATGGTTCGCCCGTGCAGGCACGGGCGTACAGTACCGTGCCCGGGTGAAAGCGGCACCCGGCACGGTCGGGTCACCCCAATGGGGTGACCCGGGTGTACAGTACCGTGCCCGGATGAAAGCGGCACCCGGCACGGTCGGGTCACCCCAATGAGGTGACCCGGGTGTGCCGCTGCGATACGCAGGGGCACACCACGGACCGGACCGGTTCGGTTCGGTCCGCTCGGTTAATTTTTTTTTTTCATAACTTTTTCATATTAGGTGTATTAAAGTGATGTAAACGATGTCCAATTAAGATGAAAATTTAAACATAGGTTAATTAAGAGATGATACAAATTATAGTAATTTTAGTTTAATTTTTTAAATTATTTTTTTATCAAGTAAAAATTATCTCAAAAATTAGTAAATCGACTTAATCTCAACATCTAAGGGATCTAATGGTGTCTAATTGAGATGAAATTTCAAACATAAGCTAATTAATATGTGATACAAATTGTAATAATTTTAGTTTAATTTTTAAAATTAATTTTTTGTCAACTAAAAACTGTCCCAAAAATCAATAGGTCAACATAATCTCGGCATCTATGTATCAATAACTCATGATATTTATATTTTTATAATCAGTACATTTTTCTAGTAATTATGATGACTTTATATTTGACTTTATTTTCGAAACTAAATGTCATCCCGTTGAAGTACGCGCACAGAGAGTTCGTCGTACCGCGACAAACTCTGTGTACTTAAGTTGTCTAATTAGTGTCTAATTGAGATAAAATTCAAACATAAACTAATTAAGAGATGATACAAATTATAGTAATTTTATTAATATATGAGATTAATTAACATTAATAAATGATAGCTCAATGTCATGCTCAGAAGTGCGCGCTCCGACGGGGCGACATCAAAAAACTGTAACGAAAATAAATTTTGAGAACACCATAATTTTCAGAAAAATGTGGTGATATCAGAAAATATATATATCCAGAATTGTTGACGTACGGATTTCGATATTAAGCCGATGCAACTATTTTCCGGGTGATTTTTCACCCAGTGTAAAATAAATTCTAAAAATTAAACTAAAATCACCATAATTTGTAAAACCATTACATTAGCTTATAGCTAAAATTTCAACACAAATAAACATTATTTGAATGTGCTTATAAGAGAAGAATGAGTTTCAACACAACATGTCAATTTTCCACCGTATCTCAACGGTACGGTACGTTTCGATACGTACCGTGCCACGAAAAATGCAGTACAGTCGATCCGGTCGATACGACGAATCTTGGTACAAATACATCGAGCCAATTCGAACTAGTATGACAATCGTGGCCTATTTTCATTGGGCTTTTCACATATATACTGCTTAAAATTTCTATATATACAGACTTATCCTTATGCTAAATAACAGATTTGCCACTTTAAGCTAAATTTTATTTACATGTGCATAATTATGACATAAAAGACATATTAGATCATAATTACATTGAATATTAGTTTAAGATTTGCTCTTTTACGTTTTCTCTCTAAGTTCATTCGCGGGTGGATATGTAATTATAAGAAACATATTAGAGATACTCACTCACCTAAAGCGTAAGATACATGTAAGCCATTGTAGATGTGTTAAAAAAAATAGATTTTTTGCTCCTAAACTATGTTATAAATTTAATCTGAATGCGTGCGTGTCACTATGCAGGGCGAATTTTAAGAACTATCTCGGTACGTTAATAACGAAAGTATCCATGTGAAAAAAAATCCCTACATAAATTAGTTTGTCGTTTCTGCTCAAAATCCAGGATATGATGGTAAAAATTATGGATGGTTGTGTCGTATCGTATATTCGTATTAGCGATTCTGGACTCCGATGCGGTTAGACAAAAATAATATTTTTATTTTTTATGATAAATTTAAAATTTATTAACTCAAATTAGAGCTAAATAAGACATACTATACTAAACAAAATTCGACTTGGGGGTGTTGCAACCGGGGATCGAAGATAAATTAGTTGTGTATAGGTTATTCATGTTTAAGAATATTTTTTTATTTGAAATAATTTAATGAAGAATATTTATGAAGGGAATAATTTTTAATGTGATATTATGTAGATGTGATAGAATATATATAGTTTTCACTCTTTTATGTCTAGTTTGACACCATTTATTCATGTATGAAGAGAAATACATGATTTGTGGGATATATATTTCATTTTACCATCTTTTTATTTTAGATAATTTTTATCATCCAGAATTAAACTAAACATATTCTTAAAATACTAGCAAAATTATAACTGATGGTAAAAGAGAGATAAACTCCTTTATCATGTTATCAAAACCCTGATCAGTCCCATGAAAACCACGGTATATGCTGTCACATGTACGCCATCACTATTGTTACACTAACACTAATGAGAAATAGTTATTAGAAGACTAATTTTACCATAATGATAAAGTGCATTGTAATAAAATATTTTTATTAGTTGGAAACAAGAGAGAAACATCTAATTTTAGTCAATAAAATTATGTATTGTAAGATTAATCATACAATAAATATATATTTATCTACATCGATTTATGTAACAAAGAGAAATCCCTATATGTTGGATTGCCTTAAACAAAACTCTTGGTGGACATCATTGTTCAATATGTAGTAAGGTGAGAGATCTCATTGGTTACAAGGAAGATTTTATTTTAGTTGTAGTTCAATGGTAACACAATTGGAAAGCTCAAGCCCTATCCTGGAATGGAATTGGAGACCCTCCCCCCCCCAATTCACCCCCATGTCCAACCAGCCAAGTGATCAGGGATTGGTGAGAGATTTCATGCATAGAGTAGAGATTTGTACTTGGCATCTAAGATGTATAATGAAGAGACTTATTTTTTTTGGTATTTCGGTGTGATGGTTTTTAAACCATCACCTTATTATAGAACAGTCTGAGTTCGGAACCCAAAAAAACCTCCCGAAAACCTTTTTGGAGCACAGTGCTCTCCCAACTTTATCTTCCCACAAATATCTCAAACGTCGAAGCGGAGCCTCGAAATCTACCCTCCCTGGTGTGTCTCGCGGCGCCCAACCATTGAGCTATGCCGCTTGCACTACAATGAAGAGACTTAACCAGGGAGCCACTTTAACGTCTGAATTTTGCTCCTAAACAAATATTATAAATTTATTGTCTTTATTAAAATATAAATATCAAATATTATAAAAAATATCATTCAAGTTAACTTCCATAAAAAAGATGATATTCTTCTAAGCTTCAATTATTCTCGTTTATTGAAAAATCTTCTGAGAAAATATCACTATTACTCTCTCTTCAAAGGTGGGCACTTAGCACCTATAGTATTATTCAAGGGACAATCTTGTCATTTCTTCCTCATGAGTTACTCTAAACTATGGTTAGCTTCATATATGTGTGGTAACCTCGCATAACATGAATGGTATTTTTGTAATATTTTAAGATATAATAGTGATATTTTAAACAATGTTTATATGCAAAAAATCTCGAAAAATTAATGTATTTTACTTTTTATCTTTGAGTTCATCCAGCATAACTTTTAGGGAGAATTAATTATTCGCCATTGGCAGGGGCGAACCTTTATTTTTCCATCCCTGTCAGTTTTTCCATAGACGCCCGATCCCTACTTTATGCAGGACTTATTTTCTAATCCCTGGGGTTTAACGGACGTTATGCTTGTTCTCGTAAATACTCATTCTACCCCCAGCCCTAGTGACGCGTGACCTTGTTTGGCTTTAATGCCTTTTGAAGAAGGCAGGCAATGACGTAAACTTTCTCGCCACGGCGTTGCGAAGAGGATACCATGGTTGCTGTTTGGGTGCGCTGCGAAGAGGAGCGCAAGCTTGCCGTTTGGGTGGAAGATTTTGGCTTCCGGTGAATGTTTCTAACTGGTTCTCATTTCCTTCTATCCCCGGTGTAGGTGAGTTTTCTTGGCATTCCGATAGACATTGGTTCCACCAATCCCCTTTGTCCTATGTAGATCCACATCCGTTAGTCGCCAGATATTATCTTGCCAACAATGTTTCATCCATATCTGTTTGCCTCGCTCCTATTTGTTATTTACTCCACTTTTGGTTACCGACGTTACTACAGAGTTACAGTAGACTAAAAGGACATGTTACTCTCAAAAATTATATATTTTGTCTAAGTTTGTCTAATTGTAATTGTAACAACTTTCGAAGTAATTACATAGTTAACTCTGTAAGTCAGTAACTGTGTAACAACGTTCTAAGTAGTTAAACAGTTAACCGTGTAACTTTTTAATTGTGTAACAACTTTCTAAGTAGTTACACATTTAACCGTATAACTAAGTAGCTATGTAAGAACTTTCTAAGTAGTTACACAGTTAACTGTGTAACTGAGTAACTGTGTAACAAGTTAAAAAATAGTTACGTATGTTAACTGTGTAAGTATGTGATTACCTAGTACCTACTGTTTTTGTAAGTAAGTGTCTAACTATTTGTATTTTTATTTGTGTAACAACTTTCTAAGTAGTTACACAGTTAACTGTGTAACTGTGTAACAACTTTTTAAGTAACTATGTAACTGTGCAATTGAGTAATTGTGTAAGAACTTTCGAAGTAGTTACACAGTTTACTGAGTAACTGTGTAACAACTTTCAAAGTAGTTACATAGTTAAGTGAGAAACTGTGTAACAATTTAAAAACTAACTGTGTAAGTAGTTAGACAGTTCACTGTTTAACTGTGTAACTGTGTAACATATTCTCAAGTAGTCACATATCTTAACTGTGTAAGTGTGTAACAACTTGAAAAATAATATATGTTAACTGAGTATGTATGTATTTACCTAGTTTATTTTCTACGTAAGTGTCTAAGTATGTGTATGTCTAATTGTGTAAGTAGTTACACAGTTCACTGTGGAACTGAGTAATTGTGTAACAACTGTCCAAGTAGTTACACAGTTCACTGTTTAACTATGTAACTGTGTAACATCTTCTCAAGTAGTCACATATCTTAACTGTGTAACTGTGTAACAATCACTTGAAATGTAGCTACATATCTTAACTGTGTTACACAGTAACTGTCTTACACAGTTAACTGTGTATGTGAGTAACTGTGTAACAACATTACTGAGTTTGTGAATTTGAGGAGTTCCCAATTTCTATGTTGTGGACCTGCTGCAAAAGTGTAGCCGCATTTTCAATGGTTAAGGACCCTTGAAGGGGTGTTGAGAATTTTTATTGCAATCCCTGTCTATGAACTTGTATTTGTACTGCACAAGAATTGAATCATTATACACACCAAAATTGCAGGATCTAGAGAAATTACCACTTTGGCGATGGCATCTGCTGGTTCTTGCTCGATGACAATGCCACCTCTGCGATGTCCATGTGGATATGGGTGGTGTGATATATTTACAAGTCACACTACTAACAATCTTAATCGTAAATATTATAAGTGCAAGGTCTGTATATGCTGTGGACTTCGTGGCACTGATTATTTCTTTGTAATGCTCAGTATAGGTGAGAAGCCTGACATTGTTGAAGTACCATGTTCATTTTTCTTTGTTGTGCAGAAAGGATCATGCAACTTCTTTATGTGGTGTGATGATTTTTTGGCCCTTGGGCGATCATGTAGTGCAAAGTGCGAATGTAACAGAGATTAGGTGATGCAGAAACTAGTTGAAGAGAATGAAATTTTAAGAAAGCGAGTACAAGAACTTCAACTTCAGCTAGAGAAGAAGACTAGGATCGCTGCAAGTCTTGGTCGAGTAATCTCCACCTTGACAACAGAGGAGACTGATAATTAAAGGATGTTCAAGCTTCTTGTATCTCACATGTTAGTCACAAAATGAATGTAAATTAAGCATGTTGTATTAGGGAAGGCAAAGAAATGTGTACTCTCCATAATGGGTTCCATTTTGTTTAGTTTCAGAATATTGTATAAATTGAGCATGTCAGATTGTGTAACACAAAGACATATGTACTGACCACATTTCTGTATAAGAAAGATCATGTGGTTCCTGGGTAATGTTGTTTAGTTGAATAATGTATCTGATAATTAAAATACAACAGGAGCCATAAAATGCTTGTAACTCACTACTATAATAACAGTTGTACGTATGCAAATCCACAAGGGGAATTTACTGTTAGTACTTATGTCAGTAATTATGTAACAACTTTTGAAGTAGTTTAAGTGTGTAACTGCGTATGTAATTACCTACTATCTTCCTCCATACGTATTTAAGTACTCATTATCATAAGTGTGTAACAACTTTCCAAGTACTTACACACAGTTAATTGTAACTGTGTAAGAACTTATGAAGTAGTTACCGACAGTTAACTGTGTAACTGTGTTACTTATGAAGTACTTACACAGTTAACTGTGTAATTGCATAAAGTATTTAATTACGTACGTCAGAAGTCTGTAAGTACTACGTTTGGTAACTGTGTAACATTTTTTGAATTAGTTACACAGTTAACTGGTTAACCGTGTCACTGTCACTGTGTAATTACGACCTTTTTTGCTACGTAAGTCTGTAAGTACTTCTTTTTGTAACTGTGTAAGAACTTTTTAAGTACTTACATAGTTAACTGTGTAACTGCGTAAGTATATAATTACTTACTTTCTTTGTACGTAAGTATGTAAGTATTGTAATAGTAACTGAGTAACAACTTTCCAAATAGTTACACAGTTAACTGTGTAACTGCGTAAGTATATAATTACTTACTTTCTTTCTACGTAAGTCTCTAAGTATTGTAATAGTAACTGAGTAACAACTTTCCAAATAGTTACATAGTTAACTGTCTAACTGCGTAACTATATAATTACTTACTTTCTTTCTACGTAAGTCTCTAAGTATTGTAATAGTAACTGAGTAACAACTTTCCAAATAGTTACACAGTTAACTACGTAACTGTGTAAGTATGTAATGCACATGAAAAGCTACTTTTGCTCATATTGTGTCAGTGGTTGTCGACAGATGAAGTGCGGCTGTCGACAACCGAAAATCCATTCAGTTGAAAATTTGAACCGGTTCACATTCGGACTGGTTTTTATTGTGTCGTTTCACTTAGTGAGGGTTATAAATAACCCTAAATGTCGACACACACCCCTTCACCACCTCATTTTTCGGTATCTTGCGTATCCTCCAGTTTTTAACAGAAACCCCTCCGTTTTTCTATTCAGAGCACCATCTCCACTCTCTTTCTCTGCTGCGATTAGGGCTGCCAATGGATATCCGTTTTCCAACTTTTCGACCCGTTTCTGACCTTTCCGTATCCGTTTTTCCGTTTTTGATTATTTTTCGTTTTTCCGTTTCCGTTTCTGATAATATATAAATTTTATTTTATTTACAAAAGATATACTCTTAAAATCTTATTTCTTAATATTAAAAAACTTTAGACTAAGTTTTTAACTTCTCCTTAATTTGTAAATAGAATCTAATTAAGATGTTTCTCTTGTAGCATTTATTATGCCTATTATTATCAAAGATATCTTTTTTACCACTACTCCTAATGCTACATACATCTACCATTTGATCGTACCAGATGTTTCCGATTACTTTCCGTTTCCGACCCGTTTTCGATTTTCTTATAGGAAATGGATGCAGAAAGTGTCATTTCCGACTCCGTCTCCGACCCGTTGGCAGCCCTAGCTGCTATCCTTCTCCTATATTCTCCATTCCTCCTTTTGCTCCATCTCACCATGTTAACCAGGCGGAAGATGGTTGCTCCTCGTGAAAGAAAACCTTCACAAGAGGCAGACGACACTTCTAGGGCTACTGCAGAGCGCCGGAGCAAACACAGGGCAGACCGCACC
The DNA here is from genome assembly GCA_014218235.1 of Colocasia esculenta. Taxonomy (NCBI): domain Eukaryota; kingdom Viridiplantae; phylum Streptophyta; class Magnoliopsida; order Alismatales; family Araceae; genus Colocasia; species Colocasia esculenta. Next base: position 124,967,348 of record CM024762.1, read on the forward strand.
CCAGAGGTTCATGTACCACAGAACCTGGATCTCTGTAGGGTTTGTGGTGTTTTCAAGAAAATCATGCAACCACGGTACGTGGATTTCTCCTCCCTTGAAGATATGTTTGAGGGCTTGGAAGACCTGTTTGAAAAGCAACACTGGCTTCGCCTAGTTAAATCGCAGAAGAAGTACTCACCAACTGTTGTTACTGAGTTCTTCAACAACTTGGGTATGTTAGATGAAAAAAACTTACACACTATAGTGAAAGGCATCACCTTTCAAGTTACCCCCAATCTTTTCAGTCGTGCCCTTCAAATACCCAACAATGGGGCTGACATTCTTGTCACACAATTGCATCCTTCTGACTACTATACTCTTATCACTCAGGAACCCTATGACTCCACAAAAGCGATTGCCAAATTGAATGCCAACACCTTTCCACCCCTTCATCGGATGATTCATCATATGTTCACAACCCTCATTGCTCAGAAAGATGGTAGTAGAGAACTTGTAACTGAAGTTCACAAAAATCTGTTCTACTATTTTCTTAAAGGCCGACAAATCAACTTGCCAAATCTCATGTTTGACCTCATCATGCAATGTTACAAGAATCCAAAACGCTCAATGCCTTACGCCTGTCCCATCACATCCGTCATATGTTATGTTGGCATTCCCCTTATAGCAGGTGAGACTATTACCCTCAAACCAAGATGTGCATATGATATCACAACAGTTAATAGGATGGGGTACAAGATGGTTGAAGGCATAGTCAGAAGGACTCTGAAAGGGCAAGAAGCTACTGAGGTCCTGAGGAAGACGAAGACTCTAAAGAAGAAGACAACAGTGAGGAAGAGGAACAATCAAAAGAAAATATGGACATTTCTGGAGGCAATGAGGATGTACCATATATTCCAAGTGAACCAGACATTCAGAGTGCATCTCAAGTTCCATTGTCTAAAAATATGAAAGACTTCATCTCTAAACAACTGCTTCAATGTCAAACAAGAATCACACAGCATATAAATACCCAATTTGATCAGTTGAACCAGCATTTGGATCAGTTGAAGCAACACATGGACACTAGAATGGATGCTATTGAACAGAGTCATGGTCATCTTCAAAGGCATCTGAATGGCATGGATTATGGGTTAATGCATCTTCAGGATGATTTTCAACATCTTCAAAACTTTTACAATCCTCCCTACCCTGAAGATGACAATTTTTTCAACTTTCCATCTCATGTTGCTCAGGGTCCCCGTCGTCCCACTCCTTCGAGGGATGACAATCCTTTGACATTACATGTATACGAAGAATTTTCTTTTGCAAAGGAACAAATGTTGAGTAGAAATATGAAGTTGTCATATTTTGAATTGTCTGTGTATGATGTATGGTTGTATGCCACATGTAATGAATTATCAATCTTTTGAATGAAATTAACTTTTGTCTCGTCCATGGCTTATTGTACTTTCCATCTTTTTGAATGTTATGCACAAATATGTACACTGGTTGTCGACAACCACCAGCCTTGCCTGTCCACAACTTGAAGAAACCCTCAGTAAAAATCTACTGGATGGATAACTTCAAGCAGTAGTTGTCGACACCAAGGATGCATCTGTCGACAACCAATGATCTCCATCAGACAACAAGGTTCTGGAAAAACAAAAAAGCAGTAGTTGTCGACACCAAGGATGCATCTATCGATAACCAATGATCTCCATCAGACAACAAGGTTCTGGAAAAACAAAAAAAAATGGTAGTTGTCGACGCCAAGGATGCATCTGTCGACAACCCATGTTAAGGTTCAACGATTCACTTATAAATTTCAATCAATATTGTACGCTTGAACAATTACGTACAGTGTTCACACATCTTTAAATTAGACTACACTATGTAAGTGTTACAGAAATACAGTGGGAAGTACAGAAGTATGTACATATGTTTCCTCATGTATTGCATTTACAAAGTTATCTGTCAGTTCATTTACAAGAGGGTGAACACCCAGTACAACTGTCTTACAAAAAGTGATGAAATACTGTAATAGAGGACACAAACATCTTTAAATGTCTTCCTGTAGCATTGGGTTTCTACAGGTCCTCCTGTTATGGCCTTCTTGCTTGCATCTTGAGCAAATGTATATGTGTTCGGCTTTGCCTCTTGATGGTATTCGTTTCTTCCTCGGCCGTCCGGGCAATCTCTTTGTAATCGGCGGCTTCACTTGAATATCATTGATGTTCATACATGCCATGTCATTGTTATTTATGGGGTTAACTGTTATTGCATAGGCCGCCCTATAAGTGTTGGTTGTATAGAATGGAGACACATGATCATATAAAGATTTATGAGTACATGCTATAGCTGCACATGCATGATCACATGGGATCTTGAGAAGTTGCCACTTATGGCAAGAACATGTCCATTCTGGGATGTAGACAACATATGTTTTGTTGCCATTCACCACCTCAAAGAGTCGGCCATCGGAAGGAATGACAGAGTTTTGCCTTGCATTGAACATGATCTTGGCCAAGACTTTCTCAATATTAGGACATAGGGTGGTCTCCCAATTTGCAGCTTCTATTCTTCTTCTCCCTCCCATTTCCATTATTTGATGGCGTATAGTCTCCACCATTTGAAGAATGGGAAGGCCACGTGCCGATTTGATCCAAGCATTAAAAGACTCTACTAGATTGGAGTACATTTGGCCATACCTGAAAAGAGTTAGACAAGTATGTAAAAAGTTATAGGAACAAGTGCTTGGAGACTGGCATAGTAAAAAAAGGTAAGTAGTTACATACTATCAAAGTGACACATGTACCTTTCTCCAGGAAATTGGGTGTTTGCCCAATGTTCAACATCATTTCTGAGGATCCAGTCCTTTGCTTCTGGGGATTTTCGTTCCATTTCGGACAATGCAGCTACATATTCACTTTCATTCAGTGCAAATGCAACCTTGTTGAGTGTCTTCACCAGACTATCTTTAAGGGCTTTTCGGTATCTTGCTGCAGCTTCAGTCATAAAGTTTGCCTTTATGTGCCTTAGACAATATTCATGATGGTCCATTGGAAATATTTCAGGAACCGCTTCCTTCAAACCTTTTGCTCTATCTGAGATAAACACTGTCGGTCTTTCAGTGAGAAGAGCTTTTTTGAAGTTGTATAAGAACCATTTCCAATTTTCATATGTCTCTGAGTCCGCTATAGCGAATGCAATTGTGAAAAGCTCGTCATTTTCATTTAATGCACTTGCTGCAAGAATGACACCTTGCATTTTGTCAGTGATATGTGATCCATCAAGAAAAATCAAAGGTCGGCAACCAACCTCATAACCATATGCACATGCGGCAAAACACAGAAAATATGACTTCAATCGATGTGTCTCCTCATCCACTACCATATCTATGATACTTCCAGGATTCATTTCCATTACTCTTTCGGAGTACCAACGAAGCATATCATAACTTGTTCGTACATCTCCATGCAAATCTCTTACGGCAACTTCCCTACCGCACCAAGCTTGATGGTATGGCACACACACTCCATAGTCACTAGCAATGTCTTTAACCATATCACATGGACGGTAGTGTGGAGTGTGTGCCATTTTTTTCTTCACTAGCTCAGCTATCCATTTTCTGATGTCCTTGGATGATGCTGGCTCTTCAAATCACAACCACATGTGTGGACATTATTCATTGTCTTAATCGCAAAATCAGGACCATCTCCCAACATTGATGCATGGACCTGCCATGGACAACCTTCTCCTATGCATCTTGCAGTAACACGACTCTGATCATTCTTAATATAAAACCAGTCAAAACCTCGATATATAGCATAGTTTGTCAGTTTTGTCTGAAAGTGAGCTTTGTCATTAAATATTTGCCCCATCCCAGTTAATGCATGAGCTCACAATTCACTTCTCAGAACTACATGTGAGCTGCCACCTTCACATTGTGTGTATTGTGTGTATATTTCAAGGCAACTGTTACTTGTATTCCCAACATCTAGTTCTCTTGGACTTACTGTAATCAGTGGTGATGATCTGGAAAGTTAGCAGACTTACAAAGTTAGGAAAATTAAGGAGCATACACATACTTACAAATGTACATATCTAACTGTGTAAGTAATTAATCACCTATACAACTTTACAGACATACTTACAGACTTCAGAATTATATATTTACATACATACTAACTAACATGTGCGTATCTGTAATCTTCTCCAGCAGGATCCATTATAGTGCTTTCGTTATTCTCCACACGCATGATAATGATAGGGTTGATGGCATGTTGTTTATGAATGTCATACATGATGTCCACGTCCCCATCTTCACACAATGGGAAATAGGTATCTGTAAGACTGCGGAGAGAGTACTTGATGATCCATCTTCGGCCGGATAAAGACCATCGATGGAAGATTTGAGCACGAAGTAGCTCAAGCTTCATTCCGCAGAAGACATAGAAGACAAAGGAGTCCTGGCCAAAGGAACAGCGGGCTGGAATCTTGTCCATCTATCCTTCGAAATTTACAGTCCTTTCCAGTAGATGGCTAGAGGAGTAAGCAGAGGAAGGGGAATGTGGAGTGTCGTTTTTGTTGTTAAGTGGAAGTACAAATGGGAGTGTGGTTTCGGCGGGAAAGCAGTTTCTCTCTCTCCGCTGTCGCCGTCAATAGTCCTTTCAAATTCGAAAATTACCACCATGCCCTCGAACCGCCACTATTCTTTTCGAAATTCGATATCCTTTAAGTAACGCAAAAACTAGGTAACTCGTGCCCTACACTATTTTCTACCCCACAGCACTCTGCCATTCCTCTCCCTTCTACACGTTCAAAGCATCCGAGGTACCATCCACGAGGAAGAAAGTTTACATCTGCCGCAAGGGAAGATGGAGCAAACAACGTCCACCCGGTGAAACAGAGCACACCGGCAAGGGAAGAAGAACCGCGTCTGGGCAGCAACGAACCGCTGCAAGACTTCATCGATCGAAGACGTAAAGAACAACATGCAAGTATTTTACTTTTCTATTTTTTAATGTGTATCCTTTCCTCTTTGAAAAAACGCAACAGATTTTAAAGGATTTCTCCTTAGGTTTTCATGTGTAGTCTTTCAACTTACAAAACCATGAAAGATTCAAAAGAAATCATTTTTTTTTCTCATTTTAACTCTTTCCTATTTCAGAGGAAACGATAAAAGTTGCTGACGAAAACAAGAAACTACAAGATCATCCTACAGAAGAAGAAGGAGAAGAGGAAACAGATGAAGAAGGAGAAGAGGAAGGTAGGCTATTTCGTATTTGTGTAAGTTACAGACTTACATAAGTATGTAAGTTACACAGTTACTTCGTAAGTGTGTAACTATGTATGTGCATAAGTAAGTAAGTTAGAAATAGAGACTTGTACTTCATAATTATGATAGTAACACATGGCATTTACTAAATTTTTGTATTATTGATGTGAATTAATTTTCATAAAGGCACTCTAGACAATAAGGTAGGCTATTTCGTATTTGTGTAAGATACAGACTTACATAAGTATGTAAGTTACACAGTTACTTCGTAAGTGTGTAACTATGTATGTACATAAGTAAATAAGTTAGAAATAGTTACTTATACTTCATAATTATGATAGTAACACATGGCATTTACTAAAAAAATTTATTATTGATGTGAATTAATTTTCATAAAGGCACTCTAGACAATAAGGTAGGCTATTTTGTATTTGTGTAAGTTACAAACTTACATAAGTATGTAAGTTACACAGTTACTTCGTAAGTGTGTAACTATGTAACTATGTATGTGCATTAGTAAGTAAGTTAGAAATAGAGACTTGTACTTCATAATTATGATAGTAACACATGGCATTTACTTAAATTTTTTATTATTGATGTGAATTAATTTTCATACAGGGACCGCAGACAATAAGGTATGCCATTTACATGGCCGGTCCAATTGGAAATTCTACATGGAAGCAGTGAAGGTGGCCGACATTCGAGATTGTCATAAGTCTCTGATGTCCACAACATGTTTCCATGTGTATGGCAATCCACAGCACATGTCAATCCCTCTTCCATTGGTAGAGGAGATTATTTTGCATTACGTTGAGGATGACTCATTTTTTATTGGAGGTCAAAAACTACATTTCACTGCAAAAGAAGTGGCATTGATTCTTGGCCTTCCAAATTTTGGAGAGAAGGTGGACTTTTCTAGAGACAGTGTAGATAGTCGCCTTCATAAGCTACTGCCCAAGAGGGACAAAGTGCACAAAAAGAATATTTTGCAGGCCATGCAGTCTTTGGCACCCTTTAATGAGCAGGAAGACATTCAAGATTTTGTTGGGCTTTGGATAGCCTTACTTTGTGCTAGTTTTTTGTTCACAACAACTGCATTCGCTTGTCCCGTGGCAATTCTGCATTACGTCAAGAATCTAAAGAAAGTGAACAATGTTGATTGGGCAGGTGCTGTGCACCAATTCCTCATGAGCAAGATGACTGAAATTGCTAACGAATTGAAGAAAGAAAATAGAGAAAAGTCATCTAAAAGAATTTATATTTTGGGATACTTTCCAGTTCTTGGTGTAGGTCTTTTCTTTCTCAAATACTACCAATAATAATGTATATATCACAATATATCACAGTAACAAAAAACTTTTCTTTTAATGAGAGGCCTGGTTCTTGGAGCACTAGAGGAGGTTTGCGCCAGAATTTCTAGAGAGGTTTCCATGGATCTTCAAGTGGGTATGTCGGCAGAGAATGATTTATTGGCAGAAACAATTAAAGGAAATGAACATACACTCTGTAAGTCTCTCTATATCAACCTCCTTCTTCTGGTTTATAATTTATATATTTTTATCCATGATGGTGGTCACTATTTAATCACATAACCTGCTGATGGTCACTGTACCAACACATAACCTGGGTTGTCGACAGATGAAAAGAGTTTGTCGACAACTACTGGTTGAATCCTTGGTTATTGACAGATGAAAAGTGTCCGTCGACAACTACTGGTTGAATCCTTGGTTGTCGACAGATGAAAACAGTTTGTCGACAAGTAATGGTTGAATCCTTGGTCGACACTAAGTAAGTACCAACACATAACTTATATGTTTGCATACATTCTCAGATAGTCTTCGATGTTACCATTTTTGAGGCTGAGGAAGCCCACTTTAAAAGCAAGAAAATGAAGGTAAGAATATCAGCCACACCTGCCATAGCACAACAGCAACAAGAACAGCAACAGCCAGTAGCAGCAACAATTGTAGCAACACCTACCCAAACAGATCAAATTATCAATCTTCTGACTGACATTAGAAGTATGCTTGGACAAATAATCCAGATGAAAGAGAGAAAAGAAGAGAGAGAAAGATAGAAAAAATAGAAAAATTGTCTAAGCGAAAGGGAAGAGAAGAAGAACAGAAGAAGGTGGGAAGACATGACGAGGAAAAGGAAGGAGGACAGGTGATGGTGGAGATGTCAAGGAGGGGGGAGGACAGAGGTGGACGTGATGTCCAACGAGAAGGAGAAAGGAGGGGAGGAACAGGAGGAGCTCTCTAAGGAAAAGGAGGAAGGCAGAGAAGAGTCAAAGAAGGATGTGGGCGAGGACATGGACACTATCATGCAGACCCTAGATGCATTGGTCGAGAATATTGTGCCCCCCACAGCAACTGCAAAAATGCCTCCAGCAGGGGAGAAAAAGAGGAAAGTGGGATAAGTCATCTCACCCTCGTCGCTGACAAGGAGGGTGAAGGAAGCACGAAGGATCAGGTCACAGTCTGCTTTATTGAAGGTAGATAAGTAATTCTGTAATCTGACGATTTATGTTCCTATGTGACCATGTAATTTTGAAATTGGTGTAACCAAACAATTGTGTAATCACATATTTCTGTAAGTGCTTAAGTCATGTATATTTATGGTAGTACTTGGCGTACGAGTTTGAGGGTAGGAGGAAGAAAAGGTGCAGGAAGACAATCCAATCATTGTGCCTTCCTAATTAAGTCAGGCATGTCCCCCTCAGGCATGTTCCATTGTTTCTGTTTTGGTTATTTCATAAACTTTCGTTATGCATGTTTGTCTCATGTATTTGTCATAATTTAGTTTGCCCAGTGTGAAATCCGTCGAGATTACCATGGACGAAAACAACTTTCCACAGAGGAGGTTTGGGTTATTGACAACTTCCTGGATACCACCAGAATTGATGGGTAATAAACTTTACACTATTATGAATAAGGCGACACAGTTACGTCAACTACCATTATAAACATCTTTGTTGTATCTTGTAGTGACAATATCCTAGAACTAAAAAAGGATGGCTGGGGTGCCTATGTCAACCTGAAGCACATAATTTCTCTGTTGTTTGGAAAAGAGTTAGAATCAGCTATAATTGATATGTTTCTTCTTCTAATGTGAAGAAAAACAGAGGATCAGCCATCCGAATATTATGAGTATGATTGTCTGCCTGCCTACGGCAAGGTTTGTACTCCATTGATAGTATTCCTTCTCCATTTAAAATGAACATATGACTATTATATTATTATGCTCGTTACTGTTTGTAATAGGGATGGATAATGGGCTGGAGTAACAACGAAAAAAGAAAGGAATATTTGGACCACATTCTGAAAACACTGCAGAAACCTGTAAAAGACATAGACATGGTCTTCTCTCCAATGCATTTTATAAATCATTAGGCATGGATGGTCATTAACATGAGAACTAAACAATACGAACTTTATGACTCAATAATCCAGCACCCTAAAGATGATTTCCGGAGCTATGTAAGTACCCGTACTCCTCTATACAATCTTTTCAATTCTCATTCATGTAAATGTGTGCAAGCGGTTCCATGTATGCAGGAAATTTGATGTTCACTTATGTATCTTTTTTTACTCTAGGTCAAATTTCTAAAAAAAAGTTTTCTTGAAATTTTTGGCCTAGATACAACAGAATGGCCAGTCGTCGTGCCAAGCCCTTGTCCACAACAAGGAGCTGGGGACAATTGTGCACTATTTGTTTGCAAATACATGGAATGTTTATAAAAAAAGAACATAATCAGTTTCCCTTTCTCCCAAGTAACTGTCTTAACACATGTATATACTCCACATTATAGCCTACCCAAAATATTTCTATATTCTCATTCATTTATAATGACATAGGCTGATATGGACTTATTTCGGGGGAAGCTGGCATGGGCCATTATTGAAGAGGTCAATGAGGAGAAGCCACAGAAAATCACCGGTGGAGACGCTGTGGAAAAAAATGTTTCATTATTGGATGAGGCATAAACATTGTGATCTCTTTATTAACTTGAAAACAATGTTCCTATGCAAGCAAGTATGTTTACAAATGTGCGCAATTATTTTTTTTGTAAGTCTTTAAGTGATAATCTCTTTGTATGTAAGTGTTTAAGTACACGCCTCTATATGTGTTTTATTAAGAAAAATTTTCTTCCCAGAATTAATAATTGGTTGCTGACATGACTGCATCACAAAGGTATAAAATTACAACTTACGTACTTACAGAGGTAGTAAATCTGTAAGCATGTAGGCCCGCCTAAATACAAATTGCATTCGGTATGTAAGTCACAATACCTTTGATTATACCACAAATTTCCCTGTTGTTTGGAAACAATAGCGATCACAATATCATTACATTAACAGAGTACTGACTTAACAAAGTCATAACAATACTCCAACCAGTGCTTAAAAAAGGAAAGACAAACTCAAACACTGCGTGCACGGATCCCATTTCTACAATATTGAAGCTTCGGAATTCGTCAGTTTTGTCCATTCTCCAAACATGTATAAGGACGAACATGATACATACACCTCTTCCTACAATTTGACGTACTCGGTCCAGACTTGCCTGATGAACGAACTGCTATAGACCTACAAAAAAATCCATCATGTCATTACAAATAAATGCACAACTAAGATATTCACGCATAAAACTTACAAGGAGAACATGTAAATGTTTACCCTTCTTTGCAAGCAACCTGCATTAGCACATATTTCTCATTCCCATTCTTATGCAATGAACGCATAACCTCTATATCATCATTCACGTTTAAGCAAACGTGATATTTGACTTCTTCAAGTAACTGGTACTTAATACACCAATGAGGACCAGTCAAATTCCATCTTTGGAATATCCGTTCCCTTATTTCCGATATTCCCATATCATATTGAACATAAAAAATGAACGAATCGTTTCCAAATGCACATCAAGTAGGAATCATGTCCAAATTTCTTGAATCAAATAAGCATGAGATAAACATGAGTTAACATATGTTATTTTTCAAGTTGTTACACGGTTACACAGTTACACAGTTAAGATATGTAACTACTTGAGAAGATGTTACACAGTTAAATACAAAAACTTAAGCACTTGCGTAAAAGAAAATTTATAGGTATTTACATACTTACACAGTTAGTTTTGAAGTTGTTACACAGTTCCTCACTTAATTGTGTAACTACTTTGAAAGTTGTTACACAGTTACTCAGTGAACTGTGTAACTACTTCGAAAGTTGTTACATAATTACTCAGTTACACAGTAAATTGTGTAACTACTTACAAACATGTTACACAGTTACATAGTTAACTGTGTAACTACTTACACAATTAGAAATACACATACTTAGACACTTACGTAGAAAAGAAACTAGGTAAGTACAAACATACTCACTTAACATATATTATTTTTCAAGTTGTTACACAGTTACACAGTTAAGATATGTGACTACTTGAGAACATGTTACACAGTTACACAGTTAGTTTTGAAGTTGTTACACAGTTACTCAGTGAACTGTGTAACTACTTCGAAAGTTCTTACACAATTACTCAGTTCCACAGTGAACTGTGTAACTACTTACACAATTAGAAATACACATACTTAGACACTTACGTAGAAAATAAACTAGGTAAATACATACATACTCAGTTAACATATATTATTTTTCAAGTTGTTACACACTTACACAGTTAAGATATGTGACTACTTGAGAAGATGTTACACAGTTAAACAGTGAACTGTCTAACTACTTACACATTTAGTTTTTAAGTTGTTACACAGTTCCTCACTTAACTATGTAACTACTTTGAAAGTTGTTACACAGTTACTTAGTAAAATGTATAACTACTTTGAAAGTTCTTACACAATTACTCAGTTACACAGTAAACTGTGTAACTACTTACAAACTTGTTACATAGTTACACATTTAACTGTGTAACTACTTACACAATTAGAAAGACAAATACTTAGCCACTTACGTACACCAAAAACTAGGTAAGTACATACATACTCAGTTAACATATGTTATTTTTCAAGTAGTTGTTACACAGTTACACAGTTACACAGTTAAGATATGTGACTACTTGAGATGATGTTACACAGTTACACAGTTAAACAGTGAACTGTGTAACTACTTGGATAGTTGTTACACAATTACAAATACAAAAACTTAAACATTTGCGTAAAAGAAAATTTGTAGGTATTTACATACTTACATAGTTAATATTGAAGTTGTTACACAGTTCCTCACTTAACTGTGTAACTATTTTGAAAGTTGTTACACAGTTACTCAGTAAACTGTGTAACTACTTCGAAAGTTCTTACACAATTACTCAGTTACATAGTTAACTGTGTAACTACTTACACAATTAGAAAGACAGATACTTAGCCACTTACGTACACCAAAAACTAGGTAAGTACATACATACTCAGTTAACATATGTTATTTTTCAAGTAGTTGTTACACAGTTACACAGTTAAGATATGTGACTACTTGAGAAGATGTTAAACAATTAGAAATACAAATAGTTAGACACTTACGTACAAAAAACAGTAGGTAATCATATAATTACACAGTTAACATATGTAACTATTTTTTAACTTGTTAATCAGTTACACAGTTACTTAGAAAGTTGTTACACAGTTATATAGTTAACTATGTAACTACTTAGAAAGTTTGTTACAAAAATAGAAATACAATAGTTAGACATTTACTTACAAAAATAGTAGGTACTAGGTAATCACATACTTACACAGTTAACATACGTAACTATTTTTTAACTTGTTACACAGTTGCTCGTTACACAGTTAACTGTGTAACTACTTAGAAAGTTCTTACACAGTTACTCAGTTATACAGTTAAGTGTGTAACTACTTAGAAAGTTGTTACACAATTAAAAAGTTACACGATTAACTGTGTAACTACTTAGAACGTTGTTACACAGTTATTGACTTACAGAGTTAACTGTGTAATTACTTCGAAAGTTGTTACAATTACAATTAGACAAACTTAGACAAAATATATAATTTTTTAGAGTAACATGTCCTTTTAGTCTATTGTAACTCTGTAGTAACGTCGGTAACCAAAAGTGGAGTAAATAACAAATAGGAGCGAGACAAACATATATGGATGAAACATTGTTGGCAAGAAAAATATCTGGCGACTAACGGATGTAGATCTACAGAGAACAAAGGGGATCGGTGGAACCAATGTCTATCAGAACGCCAAGAAAAACTCACCTACACCGAGGATAGAAGGAAATGAGAACCAGTTAGAAACGTTCATCGGAAGCCAGAATCTTCCACCCAAACGGCAAGCCTGCGCTCCTCTTTGTAGTGCACCCAAACGGCAACCCTGGTCTCCTCTTCGCAACACCGCGACGAGAAAGTTTGCGCCATTGCGTGCTTTCTTCGAAAGGCATTAAAGCCAAACAAGGTCACGCGTCACTAGGGCTAGGGGTAGAATGGGTATTTACGAGAACAGGCATAACGTCCGTTAAGCCCTAGGGACTGGAAAATAAGTCCCGGATAAAGTAGGGATCGGGCGTCCATGGAAAAATTGATAGGGATGGGAAAATAAAGATTCGCCCCTACCAGGGCGAATAATAATTCTCTCTAACTTTTATCAATTTAAAAAGCTGTCTTATATCTTGATGTATTGATATCAAGTACATATCAAACTACCGGGTAGGTTCTTGGGTAAGAAAGAAGATCTGTAATTTAATATATCAGGATCTACCAGTATAGGTGCACTCGAGGCATTGTATAATAGGATTATGTGGTTTTAGGTTCGATTCTTGTTAGGGCCAGGTTTATGAAAAATATATAAAGATGAATGAAATATATAAAAGATTAATGTTGTAGGCTATTGTAGTTAAAAAGTAGTATTTTCCAACAAATAAATCTACCAATATGGTCACATTGCTGCTCCATTCAGAGGCTTATATAAATGTTTAGCGGTACGTAATTTAAGTGGGCTACACTTTAGACATATGGACTTTCCTATACAAAATTATACTAAGTGGATCATTTATGTAAGTTAACTAATAAAGTTTAATAGACTTAATTTACTAAAGTGGGCCGAGCCATTAGACTCACTTTATGAAACATCTGAGCTTCATACATTATATATTGATGAAAAGTTATATATCATCGTTTTTATTCTTATCTTATCATATAAATGTCTCATGGTCATGCATCATTAAGTGATAGACTACATTCTATGTGATGATCGTTTAATAGGTGTGTGTGTGTGTGTGTGTGTTTTTATCATACCAGATTATTAGCATAAGAACGAAATTGCGTAACATTAAGATTATTTATGTGTGTGTGTGTGTGTTGTGTTTTTATCATACACAATTATTAGCATAAGAACGAAATTGCGTAACATTAAGATTATTTATGTGTGTGTGTGTGTGTGTGTGTGTGTGTGTGTGTGTGTGTGTGAGAGAGAGAGAGAGAGAGAGAGAGAGAACGAGAACCATAGTCCTTTTCCCTCAAATGAGTTGAGAGCAACTATTTCTCCTTTCCTCCTTGTTTTAGTCCCTTGAGGGTCTAGGAGGTTCCTTGGGATCTTCATCTTTTGCACTATGCCTCCTTCAATTGTTGGCTAGTCTCTTTTAATCGTATGTCAGGATTTCTCCCAGCGTGTTGCCCCCAATTCCAGTCGTGCAAACATGCCATAGATGTAGCGTTTGACTTTTTGGATCTTGGTTGGTAGGTTTTGGAGTAGGTCCAGCCTTTGGATGGTTTGGAGTTGATATTCAAACCTTACCATGAGTGTTTCTTTGGATTTCAGGCAAATTTAACTTCTAGCCTTGAATGTGATTATCTTAGAGGTCGTGCTTTAAACGTGATAGGGTAGGTTGCTACATTCATGTTTCGGCTCTTTCTGGCTATTGTGTGTCTGCCACATGTCATTATTTGATTGCTTGTGAATGTGACATGGTTGGTCCTTGAGTCCTAGATACATCCAAAAATTGACTCTCAAGTTATCGAGTCTTAGACACACTTCAGAATTGAGTCTCAGACTATCGACTCTCAAACATAATCCAGAAACAAACCCCCGACTCATTGAGAAATTGACCCTCAAAATGACTCCCAGACTCATGTATAAATCAATCTCAAATTGACTCTCAAGCTCAGCCAAAAATCAACTCTTAAATCGACTCATAGACTCATTCAAAATCTGACTCTCTAATTGACTCTTAGACTCATTTAGAAATCAACTCTCAACTGAATCGACTCTCTTAAAAAATTGATTCTCCCACCAAATCTCCATTGTCTTCACTAAGTCGACTCTTTCATTTAAAGAATCAATTCTTAGTTCTTATAAGAACCAACTAAATATCCTGGTCGATTGAAATAAAGATCTTGGTCAATCGATAATCAACACTTAGTCTGACCTGATAATCTTGCCACTAAATCTTAAACTCTTTTTCTTTTCACTAATCGTTCATAATTAATTCCCTTCTTTCTTACTATATTAGAACTACTCCAACAAGTCTTGTACTGTGTTATTTTTTGGAATTTCTTTCTAAAAACTATTAATTAACCCTTGGAATTTTTGGTCATTTATATGCACGAATTGTCATTGAGTATTTGCATGGGATCTTGGATCCACCTGTACTTATTCCCATGCATTAGGACGTGCTCAAGTCCTAGGAGGAGCACCCGAATAACTTCACCTGACCAGTTGGGAGTTAATGATATGGTATTTGGCATGGCACCACTATAAGCTAGTTAATTGTTTGATTGACAATTCTCATTGTTTTACCGTTATCATATGAAATGAAAGGATATTTGTCAAGAGATATCTATAAGGGTAGGGCTAAATACCTTGAAAAATGAGGAGGATGACCCGTAGACGGAGACATGTCGGTCGGAGATGATGCGTGTCCCGGATCGTGACCGCGTGAACGCTCGGATGTGCGGGAGATATGGGAAGCTTTTTCCTCCTTCCTCGGCCAGCCAAGGACGAAGTGCCTCACTCTTTTCTTGTTGTTTGTGCTTGCAAAACAAAAGGAGATGTACAAACAAAGAAAGAAAACCCAATTAGAACTAAAGAAGTGTAGAAATCCGTCCCCTTTGAAGAATAAACGTGAATATGGGGATAGAATCACTGGGAAGGGTTGGTAAACCCCTGTTAGGCTAAGATTAGGTATGTGTGTGTGATGTATTAATGTGTTTAAAGCAAAGAGATGAGAGAGAGGGTGCACCTATGTGCCATGTAATGTAGAAAAATAGAAAATAAATAAAAAAAGATAACTCAAAGCACATAGATCAGATCGATGTGCTTCCTATCCGTGTGGGTAGAGGAGGATGTTGGGAACAACTTTGATAAAGAGCCTAAGATCTAGAATGCCCTCGTTCAGGCTGTGGAGAGTCCGCACTCACTGGGTGTCTAGAATCTCGATAGGAGAGAGAAAGTTAACAACAAACTGGTATATCTTTGAGCATTGGCCACCAAATCAAGAGCTTCCAATTGGAGGTTGAAGATGAAGATTGTAACATCCTTGGTTCTGGTTGCCTTTGGTGTTGTCGTTGGGCTCGCGACAGGTAGAGCGTCGCGTGCTTGAATGCGATGTGACCTGCATCGCCTTCTGGTTTGTGAAGGCAACGAACTTGGTGTCGCGATCTACTCCTCTGTGGTTGGTGTGCCATGTGTCTGCAATCGTGTGTGTGAAAGCAACGTGCTAGGTGTCGCATTCACCTGAGGCACATGCATGCGTGACACATGGTCTGGAGGATGTTTGCCTGTCAGAAGGTCTGTCGGAACTTTTGAGAAGGCGACAAGGTGCCTGTCGCGTTCTGGTGAGAACGTGACGCTCTCCTTGTCGCGACCTCAGTCCCGAGGTCTTAAGGCATGCAGTCACCTCTTTCTTCTTATTTCTTCCTCTTCCTCCTTCCTTCTCCCCCTCTCTGCGGTGTTTTGGGCGTGGTGGAGGTGCCGACGTGCTCGGGATAGAGTGTTGGAGTGGCATGGAGCGAGGAAGAGGCGGTCATTTTGACATGAAGGGCCCCAACAGGTCTGGCTCTTCAATTGTAGGTAGGGATCTCCATGCTCTCTTTCTTGTTAGTGTGGATAGAGCTTGATTTTGGGTCATCCTTTCCGTGCTCGTGTGGTTCTTCAGTGTTTTGCACGAATAGACGCTTGCCGGTGGTGCTCCTTTCCTCGTGTTATAGTTGCTTAGCATTCTTGGGCCTTGGAGGAGGTGGTGTTTGGACTCTTTGAGGTTTCTACCGGTGTGTTTGTGATGTGGCCTTGTCCCCTCCTTCTGTTGTCTCTCTTTGTAGCCTTGGGAACCCGTGGGATGGTCTTCATCCTGGTTTCGAACTTCTGTCTGATATGCGATATGTTGGCTATCGCGATATCAACAAAAGGCGACGCCGTGCCTGTCGCCTTGTGGTAGCGACAGGTTGGCCATCGTGTTCCGTGTTATACTTCTATTTCCCTGTTTTCGGTCTTGGTGGGGGTGGCCCGTGTCCAAGTTGGTTAGAGGGAGGTCCCCCAAACTTGGCACGAGGCTTGTCTTCAGTCGATGGTTAATCTTTGTGGTTCGTTTGGGTGTGGGCCTTGGGGTGGTTCAGCCCCAAGGGTCTTGCCTTCAGACCCGTCACGTTCTTCATCTGAAGGCGACACCCTACTTGTCGCCTTCTTGTTGCAACAGGGTTGTTGTCGAGTTTCCCTTGCTTGTCAGGTTTCCTTGTTTTCAAGCTTCGCAAGGGTGGTATGTGACTAAGTTGGTTAGGGGAATGTTTCTTCCCCAACTTAGGCACATGATTGGTGTTATGTGGTTGCTGCCCTAGTGGGGTTGTGGATGTGGGCCTTGGGGCGGTCTTTCCCAAAGGATTTGTCTTCAGATGAAGAACGCGACGTGTCGATATGTCGCATTCATCATCTGAAGGTGACACCCTGGCTGTTGCTTTCTGGTCACGATAGGTTCTGTGTTGCTTTCTGGTTCTAATTATGACAGGCTTCTTGTCGCCTTCTAGCTTTTGTGCTGTTGTGTAGCCTTTTCTGTAATTCCGAGGTCTTGGCTGAGGTGTGTGTGCCTGTGTGGCCAACAGAACCTCTTGAGAGTTCTGGGAGGTGTGCGGTGCATGCCTTGTGCCTGCTGGGCTTGTCTTAGTTACTAGCCAGCGGTGCTATTTGCTTGTTGTGGTTACCCCACCTGTTCCCAATTCACCTGGTGCTTTGCACTCAAGGGCTTGTTCGGTTCAGAGGTTGTTACCGTTACTTGGTGTTGCCCAGCTAGCAAGCCCAGAGGGGGGTGAATGGATTGCTAAAATTCTTCTTAGAATAAAACCTGTTAATAAAAATGCTTAACAGAAATACTAAGATCGATAGTTAGTGTTAGTAAGAGTGAAGACAAACAAGCACACAAACAATCACACAACAACATGAGATTTTTATCCTGGTTCGGCCCTCCTATCCCAAGGAGTCCTATGTCCAGTCCCCAAGCAATGACTTGGGATTTCACTAACCAATAGTACTGTCCCCCTTAAAGACCTTACACATCCAGCCGCAGCTGGCCTTCTCTTCTAACCCCGAAGAGGAACAAAACACCACCTGATACACAGGTCTTCCTTCCTCACTGAAGGGAATAACAACCACCTGTTTCAACAGGTCTTCTCTTCACCCACGAAGAGGAATACACACAAGGAATGTGAGTAAAGGTGAAAGGCCCCTAGACCAATCTTACAACAGATTGCTTGATCTGAGGCAAAGTCTGAGAGACAAAGATTTTCAACAAGAAGATCTCTCAGAACTACAAAAGCTCTCCAAAGGCTAAGCAAGAAAGGCTAAGAGCTAAGAGCTTAAGAATAGTGGATTGATGCGAATCAGCTCTTCTATCTGATGCTTGCAAGATGCATTTCAGATGAATGACAAGCTCTATCTTTCAAAAACATGCATTATCTCCATGGAGTCGCCAATCTTCTATATATCTTCTGCAACATATTTTGACCGTTGAAGTAGCCGTTCAGATGCCCGTTGTCTCACAGCTTTATGTTCGTTTGAGAGACTGCTCGTAGGCATACAGAGGTGAGCTTGCAGCTACAAACGCTTGGATTGGTCATTGCATCCTCAGGAAAGATCTTCTAAATCTTTTATCCTTTTTGACAGGTTGTCGGATCCGTACATTACGTGCTTTACTACAAAAGGCCTGCATGCATTAAACACAGATACCTAGACAAACTTTTTATCTACGTTGTCAGTCAACCCTGGTAGTTGTGCAGTAATGATATGCTTAAACTGGAAAGGATATCCTGTCATCACACCAATCAAGACTTTATGTGATATATCAAATAAGCAAGAAGATTTCGTGTGAAATGATCAAAATCTTAGCATGCGCGGGAAGACTTGAACTCCACAGAATTTTGAAAATATATTTGAATAGTATAGACATTATCAGGAATATCTGAGAAGATAATAATAATGAAATCGTTGTCCAAACAAATCGTTATTTAACTAAGGCAAATCATTGTTCAAGTTAGATCAAATAGTTGTTTGAGCAAATTGTTGTTCAAGTGAGTACAAATCGTTGTTTGAGCAAATCATTGTTCAAGTGAGAACTAATCGTTGTTTGAGCAAATCGTTGTTCAAGTGAAAGCAAATCGTTATAGCGGATCAAATCGTTGTTTCACTTAACAAATCGTTACAGTGACCGAATCGTTGTTTCACTTACCGAATCGTTACAACGACTAAATCGTTGTTTCACTTATCGAATTGTTACAACGACCAAATCGTTGTTTCACTTATCGAATCGTTACAACGACCAAATCGATGTTGTAACTTATCAAATCGTTGTGTAACTTATGAAATCAATGTGAGACCGAAATTGTTGTTTATCTTATGAAATTGATGTGAGAGCGAAATCGTTGTTTCACTTATGAAATCGATGTGAGACCGAAATCGTTGTTTCTATTATGAAACTGATGTGAGACCGAAATCATTGTTTCACTTATGAAATCGATGTGAGACCGAAATCGTTATTTCACTTATGAAACCGATGTGAGACCGAAATCGTTGTTTCACTTATGAAATCGATGTGAGACCAAAATCGTTATTTCACTTATGAAATCGATGTACTATAAAGGAAATTGATGTGGGCTTAGAAGAAATGCATGCTCTGAACTTTAAATAACAGTGTGTGAGAATAACTTACAGATTTTGCTTGGATTATTTCCTGTGGCTGAACTTCACAAAAGATTGTTAGAAAATATTTGTTAAGATTTTGTTAATCACCAAAATTGTATATAATTAAATAAAATTATATGGGGATGGACTGATCATCACTTGGGACCCCCAGTCCCCGCGCGTCCGTTGAGGGAGTTCTCCGGCGGTGGGAGTGCTCGAGTGACAGACTCTAAAGCTAAGGGGGAAACGATATGGGACATCGATGTAGAGTTGTTTGTAGAGCTCTCTTAACTGAGTCTGGGACACCGAGGTGGTCTGATTGTTCTTTCGACACAGATCAGCTAGTCCTTCTCACTGTCTCTCTCAAAGTTGGTTTCGGAGCCACATAACGGTGTCAAGCATGGGGCCGCAGCTCGGCCGGGTTGCGGTTGTTCGTGTGTGGTGGTCTCGATGGTGACTCGTTGGCCTCACTCTTACGGGGAGGTTGTAGGCAGGAGCCGGTGGCTGGCGAGTAGAGGGAGTGGCCGGTGTGCCCTCCTCTTAGCTGCGAGTGGCAGTGGCTTGGTTGTTGTTGTTGTGACGTTGTTCCCCGCCGTGTTTATAAGTGTGATCTGTTGCCCTAGCTTGCACGGCAGTTATAGCCTGGCCATGTCTAGTTTCTGTGGGAATCGTTGGTCTGGCCTTGTTGGCCTGTGCTTCTGGTGGCCTCCGTGTTGCGTGTTCTCTCAATGTGCCTTGTGTTGGCCCCGACCGTTGTTCTGTAGTTCGTTCCTTAGTGCCATCTGTGGTGGCACCAGCGTGGGTGGTTTCGTGACTTCATGGTGTGTACGGGATTCAGGGTGGTTCTGTTGTGGGTCCTCGACCTTGTGGAGGTCTGAGGTGGCCATGCTTGTGGTGAGACTCTAGTCTCACGTGGTTGCTCTGGTGTTCCATGAGCTCTTTATCTCGGCATGTGTGTGCTGAGGGTTGCTTCCGCATCGTGTCTGACTCTGTTGGTTCTGCAGAAGTCGTGTGTGGCTCGACCCTGGTTGTTGGTTGTGGCGTTACTCTATTTCCACTATTTTGCAGCAGCTATCTTAGTAGTTTTCCTTAGTTACTGCTTTATAGTGTAGTTGTTTTCGTGTTCTTTGGAGTCTGCTGCTCTGGCTGGTAAGAGACTGGTTATCCCTACTAGGCCTTGTTCATGAGGCTCACCCCCTACTTCCTTCAAGTAGGGACTCACTGTCGCAAGAGTTCGGTACCGGACGGTTGAGGTGCCAGTTGGTTTGCCAGCACTGTGAGAGTGTGAGCGTGAGAGCTCTTGTACTATGTGAGTTGAGAGTTGCCTTTTTGCAAGTCCTCAAGGTATGCCCCTTAAGGATTGCACTTTTCTTTCTATAACTGTACTTTTATTTGGGACATGTTGTACATATTTCTCTTATTATGTACGAACTTTCGTGTTATAGTTATTTGAATTCATTGCTGATCTCACTGGACTAAATTCTAACACTTCTAGATCTTCGGATCTACGGGTGAGGGCGCGACCTTCGGGGCCTCTCGCGGGGGGCCAGAAGATTGGGTCGTTATAGTGGTATCAGAGCTCAGGAGTCTGAGAAGATTTGTAATGATTTAATAACTATGGCTATCTCAAAGAAAGGTACTAGTACGCTGCTGGCCCGTCCGTGGTTGTTAGTTGTGGTCGTGAGCGTTCTTTTTGGTTTGCAAGTGTGTGGCTTCCCAGCATGGTCCTCATGTGAGTTGCAGGAGACTTTGCTGATGTTGCTGGGTGTGCATGCGACAAGCATGGTCATTTGGTTCGCTCGTGCTGTAGGTGGGTTCGTCGTCGGCCTGCGCATTCATGTGGGTGTGTCGTGAAGGCTGAGAGAGGCTACGTGTGGTGTGGCCTTCACCGGTGCAGGGTTGTCGTCTGTGGAACCAGTCGAAGGTGTCTTTGCCTTGATGGTTGCTCCCTTATTATTGGGTGTGTGCTGTGTTGGCTGTGTGTGTGTCCTCTTGTGCCTGTGCACCATTGTGCATTGTGCTCTGCTCAATCGACGTTGTTGCTCGAGCTAAGCAGATGTTTTGTATGTCGTGTTGCATCGTTAGTTGAGTGTTGAGACACTTGGTTGTGCTTGTTTGTCAGCCTTGTGTTGACTGGTTGTGAGCTCTGGTGAGGTGCTCCCAGAGTTCTTCTCTGTTGGTTTTGGTGGAAGTGATGTTTCCCCAGAACTGTGTTGTGCTCGTTTCTAGTTGCTGTTGCGTTGCCCTTTGGGGTGAGGTGCATCGCTTGGTTTCCTGTGTTCTGGTGAGGTTTCCCAGAACCGTTAGTTGTTGTCTTAGTGAGAACTTCTCTCTGAGGTTGTTTCTGTGCTCGTTGATGTCTTCCGCTGTGTTACCTCTTTGGTTTGCGGCCTATGCTGTTTGGTTGGTTGTGTTATACTAGCACTCTGTTATGCTGTGCAGTCTTATTTGTTGGACTGTTGCGTGCAGTCTGCTTGTTTGCCTCTGGTCAAGGTGAGGGACGTTGACCATGTACGTGGCCCTGTGTTGGCCAGTTCACCGCGTTGTTCATTTCTGTCACGTCCCGAGTGTTACGTAGCGGATATAAATTATTCGGAAATAATTTGAGACGATATCCCGAGACGTGAACAGTCGGCAAATAAGCCTCTAGCTAGCACGCACTAAATGTATAACAACATACATCATCATAGGGCCCAAATATTGAACTCAACTAAGCTTGTATTCAAATTTCAACTCATTGTATTCCAAATGGAACCATTACAGGACTAAGACTCAATAAAAAAATAAAAAAAGTACATTTTTCCCTCACTTCCTACTACACATTCTAACACTCAAAATAAACTAACTATAGATATACTCATATATGGAACGCTCATCACTCGAACGCATTCCCATCCTCGACTTGCTCCTCCTCTTGATCTTCATAGTCACCTATATTGGGTAAAAGTAGGGGATGAGCAAACTAGCCCAATAGGATTTATATCTCAATGTGCGGGCAATGATATAAGTGATTAACAATTTAGAACTAGATAAGCACGATGAATGTCATGATATGCATGTACGAATAAAACTCGTTAAAACACGATACATGAACAAGGTAGATAGAGTGATCATGATAGAACAAGATCTAGAGGGATATAACAAGATAGAACTAGCAATATATCACTTTGTACAAGCACGCAAGGTTTCACTTGATGTCAATAGCTTTCAAGAACGCAAGAGATCACTAATTGCAATAAATGCAGGATGGCCATATCACGCACGCAAGCAAGCAAGCAAGCACACACGAGCATGATCATGTAACACTAATTAGGCACGTAGACACTAATGTACACCGAGAAAAGATCCATCAAGAATGTAAACTAGGACACGTGTATGTGGTTATTGTATCTATCATTCAACACGACACGCACGACTTCCCAGCGCAGATGCAACGCCAGTAATCATTATACCTCATGGTTAACAATATATTTATGACTCTCCGTCATTAGGGCTAGACTGGAGCCCTTGGACACTCGCTGTACCCGGTCAGCATCTCACTTAAATTTTTAAATGTAGATACCCACAGTCATTAATAATGGCCAATGAGAGTTTCAAGATGTAAGCATGTGTAACGTCATGTTCATGATGATGATGAGAACAAGTAATAAGTAAATTGAACATAATTTCATGAGAACAATGGTCAAGAGATAAATTCGGCAGCATAACGGTACGATTTATACTTTAGTTCAATCTTTACATTAATGGCTTTAGTCTAGATTGTAAATCACACTCACGAGAACAAGATGAGAGAGGAAGTGCACGCTATCTCCAGGGAACTTCAATGGTACAACCAACTCGTCGGCCATGTTGGAATCCATGGTCAGAGAAGATTTACAGAGGCCTTGGAGAAAAGGTCGCTAGTCTACCGATTCAGAATGACCGATAGAGAGCTTCCAAATTCCCAAGAAAGGGCTGCCTAGATGTGCAAGTGTGTAGTGATGTACGCGTCTCAATCCAAAATCCATCAGTTTCAAACTCGCGGAAAGCACTTAGCATGATAACATGACATGACATGAAACTATGCACTTTAACTAAACATGGATTGCAAGATTTTAAGATAACAAATTATCATTTTAATAAGCTAGAACAATACAAAGAGTGAATCAAAAGTTACATGAATGGTCACGTCATTAAGAAAGCAATTAGAATAACGTTCATGTAATTAAAGCTTTTTAAATGGGTTAAACACTTTTAAGCCATTAAACAGATATCATGAGATGATTATAACCAAGACATGCAATTTATACACTAGCTACCATGTTAAACATGCCTCAAGTAAGCTTGGAAATATGCGTCCAACATAGAGGACTCACTTCAAAACGTATTGCACCGCGAAAACAGCGAAAATAGTGAAAAGTTCAAATCGCGTCCACATGCATGGCCGCGTTCATGATTGAATCGCGGTGGGGGCTAAGGGCGCGTCTACGAAAAACATTAAAAAAGAGGCTTGGGCGGGAAAACTTCTAAAACGCGTCGGGGGATGCGGCCGTGATTTAGACTGGCGCAGACTCCCAGGCGAGCGCGCAGACCCACACGGACTGTTGACGGGTCAACGCCTTAATCGCGTCGGGGTCTTCAGATGCCTTTCATATAGTCACGTTGCCCAGCAGCGTCGCGACACCAGGGGCTTGAAACGCATCTGCTGATTCGGACGCGGTTCAACGTCCAGACAGAAAATGCAGGGAAACACAGAACTCAAGGGTGCGATTCGTGCAACGCTTATATATCCTAAACTAGGGATTTTCGGACAAAAGTCTCAACATGAAAGTTGTTGGGAACATGGACTAGATGCAAACTAAGATTTTTAAATAATTTAAAACGGCCTCAAGATGCATGATAAATCGACTTAAATAGGAAATGACCCTAACATACGCGACTTTGGAAAAACGCCTATAACTCATGATGTACTCATTGGAATTCGATGAAACTAGTGGGAAACGAAAGTTAACTTGATGATCTACAATTGGTATAAGATTTGTTAAGGTTTGGCTTGAGAAAACCTACCTTCTAGGTTGATGAAGTCACATTTCTAGAAAACCTATGTTCAGACCACTTGGAGGAGAACGCTTACTGTACCTGATCTACTGAATTAAAAATAGTCAAACCAGTGGGATTAGGAAGTAGACCCGACCCTCCTTCCAGGGGTATAAGCCTTGTAAGGTTTGGTTATGGTTTGACTCATCTTTGGTCGACCACAAGAAGGGTTGTCTGCACAGGTTGAAGTAGAACGCAGCAGGGAAGAAGCTCCGAGTTGGGGCAGTTTCCTCCTCCCTTGGGTGCTCAAGACCAGCCTCCCACGACCCCAACAATGTATATTTTCGTCCCCTAGGGTTTGGTTGAAGAGTATTTAAGCTACCATGTTGTTTAGGAGTCCTATTGTGACAAGGAAAGCCAAGTAGCGGTTTTGGCTTATTAGTTTCCTAATTTGAGGATTTCTTCCTCCATTTGAGTGTGTGAGGCTTTATGAAACCTCCCACCATGTTTAAGCATGAATTGGAGTTGCCAAGAAAGGCTAATTGCCTTGGGGTTTGCCCTAATTACCCCCTTCTATTTTCAGCTTAATTAAAGTTGTGAATTTCTATGTACTTTCTTACTTCGTTTGATTTTTGGGCCAATTGATGTCCATTGGCCCAATTATGATATTAGGTCATTAATATATAATGTTAGAAGTCTCTCCAACATTTTTATTTAATTTATGGTTGCGTCGTATTTCCGTGTTAACAGTTTTCCGACTCGTTTCCTAATTTGGATAATCGGTCACAATAACTCTTAAACCTATCCCAAATAATTTTTATTGACCTAAATTTCTTGATGGGTCATTAGAGGATATTATTTTAAGTCCGTATATGATTTTTATTTAATTTTCTGACTCATCCAAGTACGTGTGATAATGATTTTTCGACTTATTTATGAATTACGATAATAAGTCGCAAAACACTTTAAACTTATCTAATACGATTTTTATTGGCACAAATTTCTTTGTGGAACATTTAGTAATAATGTGTGGGGTTGATTTATAATTTTTACATATTTTTACGATGCGTTCTTGTACGTACAATAGTGGTACATATGTTTTAAATAATCTGATATTATGGAAATTATTTATTTCTATTTATTCGAATTTTTATGTAATTAAAATTTTCGGGGTGCTACACCCTCTCCCACTTAAGAGAATTTGGTCCCCAAATTCATAGATCATTAATTGTCTTTTGATAGTTATGACCCTTGAGGTCGTTCGGATTTAATTCTTTTAACTTGTTTCAACATCGTGGAGGTTAGTCCAACATCTACACCTATGGCCACCTGTACTATTCATTTGGTTTCTTCCACGGTTGTTATAACTCCATCTTACTCCACCAGAGGAACTATGGTATAATTACTAGATTATCCCTTTCTAATTTCTCCTTAATGACTTCCCCCATTTAGATATGTACTAATAAGAAAAATATCATAAGATCAGTCTAGGAGTTTAACAATCATACCTCCTTCCGGGAGCTCCGCTTGCATTATTGCATTCACGCGTCCTTAACGCTTTACCACTCCTTGGTTCCTTCCAACTTGGTTTTTGGCATGGGACAGTTTGGTATACGATGTTCCTGACTCCCACATCGTAGGCAAGCCCCGACCTTCTTCCAGCACTTGTCCGCTTGGTGCCCAGGCTTGTCGCAAAATTTACAATATTCCATCGTCGTTGTTTCTTCTAGTTTGATCTTTTTCTCCATGCCATAGTCCTTCCCAGTGGTTGGCCTTTTGTTGTTGTTGTAGTTGTTGTTGTTGTTATTGTTGTTGTTGGGGAAAGTTCCAGTTGTATCAACTGCTCCCCTTTTTATAAAAGTCGGCTTTGAGATGTCCTTCCCTCTCATGCCTTCCACCTTAGCCATAGTGTCTTCTACCAGTTGAGTTCCTTGGACCATCTCAGTGTAGGTTTGTATGTTGTGTGGTCCCAGCTTTTCAATGAACATGGGCCTGAGCCCATCCATGAAACTGTTAGCCTTTAATCTTTTAGTTCCCACCAGGTGTGGGGCATACACAGCCAGACGCGCGAACTGAGCCTCATACTCAGCCACAGACATTCCTTTTTGTTTTAGTGCGAAAAACTCCGCTGCCTTCTTCTCCTTGACCCTCTCTGAGAAGTACTTTCCTCATAAAATCTCTAGGAATCCTGCCCACTCTAGCTCAGCTACATTTGGCAGATGGGTCGATGTGGCCTTCCACCATGCTCAGGCATCCTTAGTAAACTGAAAAGTGGCCAAAACCACCTTCTCCCTGTTAGTGCATTGCATTACCTGGAAAATTCTTTCTATTTCCTCTTGTCAATTCTCTACCTCGTTTGGGTCAAGGGATCCAGAGAAACGAGGAGGGTTTAAACTCCTAAAATTTCGGTGCAGATCACCGGCTCCATTCCTTGCAGCTGCAGCCTGATTTCCAGCCTGAACTACATTTTGTAAAGCCTGAGTCAATCCAGCCACAGTTTCTTGTATAGCTTGCCACTGGTTGCGAGCCATTGCAGTTGAGTGTAAGCGTTATGAAGGTTCCAGAGAAAAGGATGGAAACCAATTAATGTCTCTAGATACGTTATAAGAGTCAATGGGTAGGAGTGTTTTGTTCATTCTAACATATTCCCAGTCTCTACCCATTCTCACCAGGTACTATATTTAAATTCTATGACCTAGGTTCCATAGGTATCTCCTAATCCTGAGACATATATCCTATTTGGTATTCCTAGGCTCTGATACCACTAAACTGTCACGTCCCGAGAGTTACGTAGCGGATATAAATTATTCGGAAATAATTCGAGACGATATCCCGAGACGTGAACAGTCGGCAAATAAGCCTCTAGCTAGCACGCACTAAATGTATAACAACATACATCATCATAGGGCCTAAATATTGAACTCAACTAATCTTGTATTCAATATCAACTCATTGTATTCCAAATGGAACCATTACATGACTAAGACTCAATAAAAAAATAAAAAAAGTATATTTTATGCCTCACTTCCTACTACACATTCTAACACTCAAAATAAACTAACTATAGATAGACTCATATTTGGAACGCTCATCACTCGGACACATTCCCATCCTCGACTTGCTCCTCCTCTTGATCTTCATAGTCACCTAGATTGGGTAAAAGTAGGGGATGAGCAAACTAGCCCGGTAGGATTTATATCTCAATGTGCGGGCAATGATATAAGTGATTAACAATTTAGAACTAGGTAAGCACGATGAATGTCATGATCTGCATGTACGAATAAAACTCGTTAAAACACGATACATGAACAAGGTAGATAGAGTGATCATGATAGAACAAGATCTAGAGGGATATAACAAGATAGAACTAGCAATATATCACTTTGTACAAGCACGCAAGGTTTCACTTGATGTCAATAACTTTCAAGAACGCAAGAGATCACTAATTGCAATAAATGCAGGATGGCCATATCACGCACGCAAGCAAGCAAGCACACACGAGCACGATCATGTAACACTAATTAGGCACGTAGACACTAATATACACCGAGAAAAGATCCATCAAGAATGTACACTAGGACACGTGTATGTGGTTATTGTATCTATCATTCAACACGACACGCATGACTTCCCAGCGCAGATGCAACGCCAGTAATCATTATACCCCATGGTTAACAGTATATTTATGACTCTCCGTCATTGGGGCTAGACTGGAGCCCTTGGACACTCGCCATACTTGGTCAGCATCTCACTTAAATTTTTAAATGTAGATACCCACAGTCATTAATAATGGCCAATGATGGGTCATTAGAGTTTCTTTGTGGAACATTTAATAATAATGTGTGGGGTCGATTTTTAATTTTTACAGATTTTTTCGATGCGTTCTTGTACGTACAATAGTGGTACGTATGTTTTAAATAATCTGATATTATGAAAATTATTTATTTCTATTTATTCAAATTTTTATGTAATTAAAATTTTTGGGGTGCTACAATTTCCAAGTCTCTTGGTTGTGCTGGCGAGATTGTGTGTGTCCCTGTGGTTTAGTTGTTTCTGCTTGTTCTCCTATGCCCGACACGCTCTTGCAAACGGTGGTTTGGCAAGCGTCGTAGGTGTTCGGCTCGCTGTGCCTCTTGTGTGAGTGCTAGCCTTGTACTGTGGTTTTCCTCTTTCGTGTGTAGAGGAGGCTTGTTGTGTACCTTCCTCCTTTGCTTTTCGTGGGTTGCTCAAGGTGGTGGTGCTCTACCATGGTGTTTGGTGCCATGTTGCATACTGTGGTGACCTTTTGGCAAAGGTCCCCTCCCTTGAGCCGCTTTTGAGGTTGAGCTGGTTGCTCCCCTTGTGCGCGTCGTTTCTTTGTGGTGCAATGGGTCATGGTGTACCTATTTGTGCCGTCCGTTGCAGTGTTGGTTCCTTGTTGCCTGACTGGACGATCTGGGGCAGCGTGCCTTGTTGTTTAGTGTGAGGCAGCACCGGTCTTCCTTTGTTTGGCTTGCTTGTGCAGGCGTCGTCCCGGTGTGTGTTTTGCTTGTGCCTCAGTTTTTGCTTTGAGGGCACTCGTCGCCATTTAGTGTGTTGTCCTCTCCACCTGTGGAGGTAGGAGCGGTGCCTTGTGTTAGATGCTTCTAAGAGCTGATGTGGTTGTTGCGCTCTTGAAGTTGTTGGCTATCTACGTGTTTCTCTTGTGGGTCTCTGATGGTGATTTCCCTCCTGTGGGCCCAGTGCTGTTTCGGGGTTGTTACTATAGTTGTACGTACTACACTTCGGCGGGTTTTGGTGCTTGTGGTAGCACCGTAAGTGGTGCCCATGGGCTCTATTTTTGAATTTTGGTCGTGCTTTCGCGAGTTTGCTCGGTGTTGGAAGCATTGAGTTTTCTGCTTCTGGGACTCGTGTGTTGACCCTTGCTTTGTGGTTGTACCATTACCGCTGTGGGGTGGCTAATTTACTTTGTCTAGGTAGCCCTATCGGTGGTACACCCGACTTTGGTTATGACATGTGTTCAAGTTTTCTCTCTCTCGCTTGGGGAGCAAGTGTGTTGGGTGGTGGTATGCAATGCTGGCTTGGGTCCTTCTAAGGGGTCAACATGTTTTCCTCGACCTCTACGGGTGTTTCGATTCCCGTGTGGGTTGCCGACGTCTCGAGTTGTCTGGTTTTGGCCCAGATTCAGACGTGTTTCCCAATTTTGTCTATGCGCATTGTGTTGTGGAGCGATTGGTTTAAGTTTTTTGTGGCTCCACAGTTGTTACGTGTCCTGGTCGGACCATGAGGATGGTTTGGGTGAGATCGAGTGGCGCCGACGGACACCGTTCTGCATGTCAAGGTGTTCTCCGCGTGCTTGTTACTGTTGGGTTTTGGGTCACTTGTAAGACTCTCGTTTGGCCTTGCAGCAGATGCTAGCTGTTGCTTGTAGTGCGAGGCCGTTTAGTAGAGTCTTATGGCTGACTTCTTGGCATTTTCTCGGCTTGCCATCAGTAGTTGTGTCCTCTGTCGAGTTCTGCTGGTGACAGAGTGAGTTACTGACCGGTTGGTCTCAATGGCGTGGTTTGTTGAGGGCCCAGTCGTGTGCTTTCTGACTAGCGGGTTCGGTTGTTTTCTGGTTTGTTTGGAGTGTGCCGCGCTTATGGAGTTGTCGACATCCGGTTGTGTGCTCCGCGTCAGTTGGTGTGTACTATGTGAGCTGTCGGATGTCTAGTTAGGCACTCCATTTGTGGCGGAGTCGTGGTTGTGACTACCGGGAAGTCGGGGTGCAACTTAGTAGTCTCTTTGCGTTTGTTGTTTTCTCCGACCGAGTTTCGCCCTTAATTTCGAGGACGAAATTGTCTTAAGTTGGTTAGATTTGTAACATCCCGGATTATGGTTGCCTTTGGTGTTGTCGTTGGGGTCGCGACGGGTAGGACGTCGCGTTCTTGAATGCGACGCGACCTACGTCGCCTTTTGGTTTGTGAAGGCGATGGCCTTGGTGTCACGATCTTCTCCTCTGTGGTTGGTGTGCCACGTGTCCACAATCGTGTGTCTGAATGCGATGTGCCAGGTGTCGAGCTCACCTGAGACACATGCATGCATGACACGTGTTCTGGAAGCTGTATGTCTGTCAGAAGGTTTGTAGGAACCTTTGAGAAGGCGACAAGATGCCTGTCGCGTTCTGGTGAGAATGCGATGCTCTCCTTGTTATGACCTCAGTCTCGAGGACTTAAGGCATGCAGTCTGTAACGTCGCTTATTTTGGATCCTTTTTGGATCGTGTGTGTTGTGGTTGTGATGGCTGTTGTAAGGCCAGTGTGGTGTAGACGCGTGGTGTGTATAGGTGTGGAGCAGGTTAGGTCCCGAAATGAAATAGGACCTGCTGCAGTTGAGTAGGAGTAGGCGGCCAGGGGTGGTCGTTGACTTGTTGGCGTCCAGGTAGGTTGCCGTTGACTGCATGATCTTGGCGGCATTAGATGTGGACGTTTAGTGTGGCGGTTGTCTTTGGCGGCAGAGGGGTTGACGTCAACCTGAGAATTCTGCAGGTTATAGGGTCACCCGAGAGCAGGTTTCCCACCTGTCTCTCTCTTCCCCTTGCCCCAGCTTCATGACCCCGTGTTCCTAAAGCTTCCAACAGGTACTGAAGGGTGGTTGGAGGATCGTGGAACGTGTGGCGTTTCCGAATTGCGCGAGGAAACGCCGTAGCGTGGTGCAATTCCCGTGGGAGCTCGCGGAGGGTTCGGTGTGAACCGGGAGAATTCGGAGGGTTTGAGTGTGTTCTGAGGTAGGGAATGACCCTTGTAGTTCCTGTAGGTCGTGTTAATGTAATTAGATAACATGAATCTGCATGAAAATGGTGATTTCGGGTCATGGCACCCATGCGGGGATAATGGGTGGTTTGATGATTTTATGTAGTAAAGCATGCTGTTTTAGTTTAATTATAATGCATGGGAGTTAGAGGAATTGTTTCCTCCTATTTTCTTAATGGTTTCGGGATCATGAATGCATGTGGGATCGGTTAGGGTTTCTGCAGGAGTAGAAGCTGAAGATCTTGGCGTCAACATCGTTGGTCGCCAGGTTCATCAGCCGGGATATAGACGGCCAGATCCATTGCCGTCTACTTCCTATAAGCGGCAGTCGATGTTGCCGCCAACTTGTGCATGTATCCATGCAGTGTGGTTTACGTAGCTTTTCTGATTATGAATATTGCATGTTTGTGTGTGCACGACGATGACCGGTGTGAGCCAGTGCATTTGATATGCTCTTGGAGCATGCTGCTCATGTAATGGGCATGTTTTACGTGAATGATGTGTGATGTATGTAGTGGTTTAAGTTTGTGAGCATGTTGTCCATGTGTTGGACATGTGGTTTATGTGGACGACGTATGGTACACCAACCAGGGTGTAATATACACGTGTTGTTTACGTGGTTTGAGTGTGTGTATACTACACACTTTGTTGTAATGTAATTCTTATGATTTGTCGTAGTAACTGGGCAGTGAGTTTCCTGTGTGAGCCTAGCCATGACTTTGTAGTGTTTGGGCAGTGAAGGTCCACACCGACCTAGCCCTGGTTCATTGTTGTCTTTTGAATAATATTATATTGATTTATGTATTAAGTGGTGTGTGTTGCCACGAAGGTCACCTCGTGACCAATAATAGGCAAGTTTGTGGTTCAGGTATGTGTTGGTGTGGGATAGCTTTGGGGTCATATGGTGACCGATCTTAAGCTAATCCTAACACTTGTATATTGTGAATTATAAGTAAGGCTATATGTGTTAGTATCGTGGTTTGAGCTTGCCGAGTGTGGTAGTCCGGCGCCTATTCCGGAATGCCTCTCTAGTCGGGTACCCTAAGTTCTTTGTGAGCCAGGCACGTGCGTTTGTTGTGCTCGGGGTTTTGTCCCGATACAGTGTGGTACCGTCGAGGTCTGTGTCGTCTTCCTGGACACCCTCACTCCTGTGCTTGAGTTGTATGTCCGGCTGAGGGAAAGACGACAGTAGGGCAGCGGCTTGTGTTTGTGGGTGTGTAGTCGCTTGTAGCGCGCTCGTAGTCGGGGGTACGGACACCAGTAGACGTCACTGATCCCC
The DNA here is from genome assembly GCA_014218235.1 of Colocasia esculenta. NCBI lineage: Eukaryota > Viridiplantae > Streptophyta > Magnoliopsida > Alismatales > Araceae > Colocasia > Colocasia esculenta. The sequence continues at coordinate 124,999,801 of CM024762.1, forward strand.
AGCTAGTCCTGTTTTCTAGTGCCTCACTTTAGAGTGCTCCGGCCAGAGACTCTAGAGGTGTCAGGCATGGGCCTGCAGCTGTGTGTCTGCATGTGTGGTGTTGGTTGGTCTCCACAGTTGTTTGACTTGTTCTCGTGGAGCGGCAGTTGGACCTTTCGTCCGTGACCGCGAGGCTGAGAGGTTGTTCTTGTGTTGTGTTGTCCGGGTTGGATACTGGCCTGATCAGCTAGTAGACCGTTCCCGTGTGGTGGCGTCGTTCTTCGCGACTCGTGCTTTGTTAGCTCCAGTTGTGGTTGTGGTGACATCGTTCTTTCTGACGTGCTTTGCTTGCTTTAGCTGTGGCTTGACTCGTGCTTTGCCACTGGCTGTAGCTCGTGAGTTTGTGACTCGTGGTCGAGGTTTGACCAGTTCGAGGTGTGCCCTGGTGTTGGCACAATTGTGACTGAGTTGTGGTTTGTATGACTTGCCGATTAAGGTTTCACCTGTAATGTTGTGTCTAAGTGAAAGTATAATATAATTGTGGTTCAGTGTGGTGTTTATCACCTACTTGTACCTTGTGTTCGGGTGTTTGTGTTGTGGTACCTCAGAGTAGCAGGTACTTGTTCCCTTCGTGGGTTACTTTGTAATTTTATGGTGGTACATTGTGTACCAACCTTTCCGGGTACTTGTGTGTTGTGGAGGTCTTGTGGTTTGACCTGTCACTTGTTGTATCTTATCTGTTTTAAGTAGATCATTGTTTATAATTTATTGTGGATTAGTTTGTGATTATTAATTATGTTACCTTTGTGGGTAATTTGCCGATGAGACTTGTGGCCTAGGCATATTGTGGTTTAGTAGAGCTGTGCTCTGTGAAGGCCGTGTGAGACCTTCCACTTGTTGAGTCTTACCCTTTTTGGGTATGGTTCCAATTATGGTTTTAGTGTGTGAAGGACTAGCTAGCTGTAGCCAGTCTTACCACTTATGTGTGATTCTCGTAGTAGTGTGGTTTGGGGTTTAATGGACTAGCACTTGGTTTGGCTATTAGTGTTGCCAGTGAGACCCTTTGGGGTTGAGGAGTTTGTGGTTTCGATGTTGTTTTTGGGTGACCCCTACTGAGCCAGTGACTTGTTGAGGCTCACTCCCCTACAGTTCTTTTTAGGACTTGCCGTGTGTTTGACTTGCAGCAGCGTTGTGTCAGACTTGTACCACCAGCAGTAGTTTAGTAGTTAGTGTGGTGTGAGCTTGTGCTCCCTCGGGGTATGCCCCAGGTAGTTGTACTTTCTTTTTAATTGGACATGTATTAATGTAATGGGACAATTGTACAAATTTGTGAACAGATATGAGCACATGTACTTTCTTGTGTCTTATATTCTTGTGGTTTGTCTTTTATACTCTTACTGGACACGTGTGTGAGATATCCCTTGCGAGACTTCGGTCCGTTCGCGGGAGGCGGATCTGGATATGGAGCCTTATTGGGCATAAGTACCCTGGTCCGTCACAATTGGTATCAGAGCAATGTCCAGTTAGAATATGAAAAGACATTGAAAGTATAATGTCCCAATACATGGATTAATGTCCACTGCTGGTAGTAAGTCTGCGGTTTTGTGTGATATAAAGTAGTTTTTACGTGAGCTTTTGGCACGTAAACCGTTTGTTTCTGTTTGTTAAATTGGCCATTGTGAGCAGTTGTTGTGCCACAACGTGGATAGTGGCATAAGTTGTGTGGTAGCATCCTGGCACTAGTACAATTAAAGCAGTTAAAGTATAGTATTTAAAAGTTTTCAGTTGCAGAGATTAGAAGAGAAAGGTAAAGTAGTGCCTTGAAAGGGATATACTTGTTATATGTTAATAAAGTACAGAGTTAGCAGAGACAAGTATAGAGTATTTTTGTGATAGATCAGTTTGGTTGTTAAAGATTTGCAGTTAAAGGAATTGAAGAGATTAGCAAGTTTGAATATGGAATTCAGTAAGTAAGTTATAACGAGATAGAAAGTTGGTAGAGACAGGTGTATGGTAACAAGGTGATAAGGAACGGGTCAGTGTGTGTGTGATAAGTTGCAGTAGAGAGCCTCAGCAAATGTAATGTGGCATCAGAGATCTGAGTCAGATGATATTAAGAAATAGTGTAGATAAGAATGTGATTAGTGTTATGAAAAGTTTGATATGATTAAGAAAGGCATATCAGCTTTACAAGAAGTATCAGTACATAAAAGAGCAGTGATTTATGGCAGATAGATTAAATATGCCTGAGATCAGAAATCTGAGAAAAGTGTTGTTATGAATAATGATGATAGCAGGAAGTGTGATATGAAGATTTGTATAAATAAGTATAGAAATGATCAGTTGAATAAAGAAAGAGAGAAAAGAAGGACTAGTGTGCAATAAGAATTTGTGAAAATTGCACAAGAGGAATATTTAGTTGATGAATGGCAGTTTAGATAAAGAAAAGATACGGATTAGAGAAAGGAAGAATTTAGCAAATGATGAAGTGAATAAAGTCAGATGAGTCAGGAAATGTCAGTTAAAGTTTGCATATTGGTGCAAAGAAATGATTTAATTGAGCAGAAAGGAATTGTTATTAAGATATTTAGAGTTTCATGCAGGAGCAGAAACATATTAATTAAAGAGTATTTGAAAGTTTATGCAACAAAGCTATGAGATTAGCCAGAGAATGTCAGTAAAGCAGGAAAAATATATGAAAAGCACAATATGTCAATAGCGGTTTGGCAGATCAGAAATTACAGTAATTTCTTCAGCATGAATTAATTGAATGGGATGCTTTGAGAAGCAGTTGAAGCCAGAAGGAAGTAATTGAAAGTAATATTGTGAACAGAAACTGTGAAATATTTTGTAAAAGTGTTCAGTGTGATCAGAGTAGCGCAGCGGAAATAGAAGTAAAGAAAGATTTAATATTCACAGATTGTTCCAGGTTTGCTGGGATAAAGAGAAAGTGTAAAGTCTTGCGCAGCGGAATAAAGGAACAGAGTTTATTATGGTTTTTAATCAGAGATTGACTTTAAGCAGTATGAGCAGAATAATATGAAAGGACAGAAAATTCAAAGATGGTGATTGGTTTTCTTTGAAGAGGTGTCAGTTGTAAATGTAAATGCAGGTGAGGTAGGATAACAACAAACAGTGATAAATGGAAAAAGAAAATAGTGGCATGAAAGAATATTACAGTATAAGACATTTGAGAAAGATAAAGCGGTCTCGAAAGAAATGTTGCAAACACAGTCCAGAAATTGTGAAAGCAGGTTCAGTCCAAGGAGATAAAGCACTATTGGCAAGGTAGGATCGCCTACGGTTGAAAGCTAAAGAAAGGCAATGGAATCAACAGAACGGAGTAATTGTGAGATGAATTGAAAGGCTGAAGTAGAGAAAGAGTATCCTACTTGTTCTGTGTTCGGCTTTGTTTGTTTTTAGGTGATAATTGGTTTATTGTGGTTTGTTTTGAATGTCGAGGACGACATTTGTTTTTAGGTGATAATAATGTAACGTCGCTTATTTTCGGATCCTTTTTAGATCGTGTGTGTTATGGTTGTGATGGCTGTTGTAAGGCCAGTGTGGTGTAGACGCATGGTGTGTGTAGGTGTGGTGCAGGTTAGGTCCCAAAATGAAATAGGACCTGCTGCAGTTGAGTAAGAGTTGGAGGCCAGGGGTGGTCGTTGACTTGTTGGCGTCCAGGTAGGTTGCCGTTGACTGCATGATCTTGGCGGCATTAGATGTGGATGTTTAGTGTGGCGGTTGTCTTTGGCGGCATTAGATGTGGATGTTTAGTGTGGCGGTTGTCTTTGGCGGCAGAGGGGTTGACGTCAACCTGAGAATTCTGCAGGTTATAGGGTCACACGAGAGCAGGTTTCCCACCTGTCTCTCTCTTCCCCTTGCCCCAGCTTCATGCCCCCGTGTTCCTAAAGCTTCCAACAGGTACTGAAGGGTAGTTGGAGGATCGTGGAACGTGTGGCGTTGCCAAATTGCGCGACGAAACGCCGTAGCGTGGTGCAATTCCCGTGGGAGCTCGCGGAGGGTTCGGTGTGAATCGGGAGAATTCGGAGGGTTTGAGCGTGTTCTGAGGTAGGGAATGACCCTTGTAGTTCCTGTAGGTCGTGTTAATGTAATTAGATAACATGAATCTGCATGAAAATGGTGATTTCGGGTCATGGCACCCATGCGGGGATAATGGGTGGTTTGATGATTTTATGTAGTAAAGCATGCTGTTTTAGTTTAATTATAATGCATGGGAGTTAGAGGAATTGTTTCCTCCTATTTTCTTAATGGTTTCGGGATCAGGAATGCATGTGGGATCGGTTAGGGTTTCTGCAGGAGTAGAAGCTGAAGATCTTGGCGTCAACATCGTTGGTCGCCAGGTTCATCAGCCGGGATATAGACGGCCAGATCCATTGCCGTCTACTTCCTATAAGCGGCAGTCGATGTTGCTGCCAACTTGTGCATGTATCCATGCAGTGTGGTTTACGTAGCTTTTCTGATTATGAATATTGCGTGTTTGTGTGTGCACGGCGATGACCGGTGTGAGCCAGTGCATTTGATATGCTCTTGGAGCATGCTGCTCATGTAATGGGCATGTTTTACGTGAATGATGTGTGATGTATGTAGTGGTTTAAGTTTGTGAGCATGTTGTCCATGTGTTGGACATGTGGTTTATGTTGAAGACGTGTGGTACACCAACCAGGGTGTAATATACACGTGTTGTTTACGTGGTTTGAGTGTGTGTATACTACACACTTTGTTGTAATGTAATTCTTATGATTTGTCGTAGTAACTGGGCAGTGAGGTTCCTGTGTGAGCCTAGCCATGACTTTGTAGTGTTTGGGCAGTGAAGGTCCACACCGACCTAGCCCTGGTTCATTGTTGTCTTTTGAATAATATTATATTGATTTATGTATTAAGTGGTGCGTGTTGCCACGGAGGTCACCTCGTGACCAATAATAGGCAAGTTTGTGGTTCAGGTATGTGTTGGTGTGGGATAGCTTTGGGGTCATATGGTGACCGATCTTAAGCTAATCCTAACACTTGTATATTGTGAATTATAAGTAAGGCTATATGTGTTAGTATCGTGGTTTGAGCTTGCCGAGTGTGGTAGTCCGGCGCCTATTCCGGAATGCCTCTCTAGTCGGGTACCCCAGGTTATTTGTGAGCCAGGCACGTGCATTTGTTGTGTAATACCCCATATAAGAATATGTTAAATGGACTAAATCAGCAGACTACCAACAACCCGGACTAGTCATTTTCAGAGCTCGAGCAGGAAAAGAACTCTGAAGTTAAGCGTGCTCAGTTGGGAGTAGTCTCAGGATGGGTGACCTTCCTGGGAAGTCTACCAACTGGCACGGTTGTTGGGCCAGTTTGCTGGTTAGGTCGTCACAAATGGTATCAGAGCCTTACCTAGCCGGAAGTGCAGGAACTAAGTGCCACACAGGACAAAGTGCTACGCTATGGGAGCCACCTCTTGAAGCCATAATGGCGCAAAGTGCTACATAGTGGGAGCCACCTCTTGAACCTGTGGGGGCCACCTCTAGAATCCTGCCTGCCTGGGGTTTGATTGTGTGCTATGTGTGAGCAGCGACGAGGACGTCGCTTATATAAGAGGGGTAGATTGTAATACCCCATATAAGAATATGTTAAATGGACTAAATCAGCAGACTACCAACAACCCGGACTAGTCATTTTCAGAGCTCGAGCAGGAAAAGAACTTTGAAGTTAAGCGTGCTCAGTTGGGAGTAGTCTCAGGATGGGTGACCTTCCTGGGAAGTCTACCAACTGGCACGGTTGTTGGGCCAGTTTGCTGGTTAGGTCGTCACATGTTGTGCTTGGGGTTTTGTCCCAGTACAGTGTGGTACCGTCAAGGTCTGTGTCGTCTTCCTGGACACCCTCACGCCTATGCTTGAGTTGTACGTCCGGCTGAGGGAAAGACGACAGTAGGGCAGCGGCTTGTGTTTGTGGGTGTAGTCGCTTGTAGCGCTCTCGTAGTTGGGGGTACGGACACCAGTAGACGTCACTGGTCCCCAGCTAGTCCTGTTTTCCAGTGCCTCACTTTAGAGTGCTCCGGACAGAGACTCTAGAGGTGCCAGGCATGGGCCTGCAGCTGTGTGTCTGCAGGTGTGGTGTTGGTTGGTCTCCACAGTTGTTTGACTTGTTCTCGTGGAGCGGCAGTTGGACCTTTCGTCCGTGACTGCGAGGCTGAGAGGTTGTTCTTGTGTTGTGTTGTCTGGGTTGGATACTGGCCTGATCAGCTAGTAGACCTTTCCCGTGTGGTGGCGTCGTTCTTCGCGACTCGTGCTTTGTTAGCTCCAGTTGTGGTTGTGGTGACGTCGTTCTTTCTGACGTGCTTTGCTTGCTTTAGCTGTGGCTTGACTCGTGCTTTGCCACTGGCTGTAGCTCGTGAGTTTGTGACTCGTGGTCGAGGTTTGACCAGTTCGAGGTGTGCCCTGGTGTTGGCACAATTGTGACTGAGTTGTGGTTTGTATGACTTGCCGATTAAGGTTTCACCTGTAATGTTGTGTCTAAGTGAAAGTATAATATAATTGTGGTTCAGTGTGGTGTTTATCACCTACTTGTACCTTATGTTCGGGTGTTTGTGTTGTGGTACCTCAGAGTAGCAGGTACTTGTTCCCTTCGTGGGTTACTTTGTAGTTTTATGGTGGTACATTGTGTACCAACCTTTCCGGGTACTTGTGTGTTGTGGAGGTCTTGTGGTTTGACCTGCCACTTGTTGTATCTTATCTGTTTTATGTAGATCATTGTTTATAATTTATTGTGGATTAGTTTGTGATTATTAATTATGTTACCTTTCTGGGTAATTTGCCGATGAGGCTTGTGGCCTAGGCATATTGTGGTTTAGTAGAGCTGTGCTCCGTGAAGGCCGTGTGAGACCTTCCACTTGTTGAGTCTTACCCTTTTTGGGTATGGTTCCAATTATGGTTTTAGTGTGTGAAGGACTAGCTAGCTGTAGCCAGTCTTACCACTTATGTGTGATTCTCGTAGTAGTGTGGTTTGGGGTTTAATGGACTAGCACTTGGTTTGGCTATTAGTGTTGCCAGTGAGACCCTTTGGGGTTGAGGAGTTTGTGGTTTCGATGTTGTTTTTGGGTGGCCCCTACTGAGCCAGTGACTTGTTGAGGCTCACTCCCCTATAGTTCTTTTCAGGACTTGCCGTGTGTTTGACTTGCAGTAGCGTTGTGTCAGACTTGTACCACCAGCAGTAGTTTAGTAGTTAGTGTGGTGTGAGCTTGTGCTCCCTCGGGGTATGCCCCAGGTAGTTGTACTTTCTTTTTAATTGGACATGTATTAATGTAATGGGACAATTGTACAAATTTGTGAACAGATATGAGCACATGTACTTTCTTGTGTCTTATATTCTTGTGGTTTGTCTTTTATACTCTTACTGGACACGTGTGTGAGATATCCCTTGCGAGACTTCGGTCCGTTCGCGGGAGGCGGATCTGGATATGGAGCCTTATTGGGCATAAGTACCCCGGTCCGTCATAGTTGGTATCAGAGCAATGTCCAGTTAGAATATGAAAAGACATTGAAAGTATAATGTCTCAATACATGGATTAATGTCCACTGCTGGTAGTAAGTCTGCGGTTTTGTGTGATATAAAGTAGTTTTTACGTGAGCTTTTGGCACGTAAACCGTGTGTTTCTGTTTGTTAAATTGGCAGTTGTGAGCAGTTGTTGTGCCACAATGTGGATAGTGGCATAAGTTGTGTGGAGCAAAAAGGAGGCGGTCATTCCGACATAAAGGGCCCCAGCAGGTCTGGGTCTTCAATTGCAGGTAGGGATCTCTGTGCTCTCTTTCTTGTTAGTGTAGATGGAGCTTGGTTTTGGGTCATCCTTTCTATGCTCATGTGGTTCTTCAGTGTTTTGCACGGATAGACGCTTGCCGGTGGTGCTCCTTTCCTCGTGTTTTAGTTGCTTAGCATTGTTAGGCCTTGGAGGAGGTGGTGTTTGGTCTCTTTGAGGTTTCTACCAGTGTGTTTGTGGTGTGGCCTTGTCCCCCCCTTCTGTTGGCTCTCTTTGTAGACTTGGGAACCCGTAGGATGGTCCTCATCTAGTTTTGGGCTTCTGTCTGATATCGCCACATGTTGGTGTAATCACAGGGTTGTGCGCGCCTCTAAGACACAAAAGAGCATGCAATATATATAAAATGAAGGAATGTGATTGGCACCAAGATGATTGCCTAAAGAAATACTCCTAAAGCATGGGCTAATCAACTTGGAAAAAGGAAAGAGAAGGCCACTTACTTGTTAACGCGTCACCGAGGTGCGACGCGATAACAACATTCTCACGACCGTCCGATCGGACCCGATATGGATGTCGCGACCAGGTCCCTCAACGCCTTCTTAGCAGTGCGGGAGATGAATGGCGGACCTCCTTCCTCCTCTTCAGCCAACTAAAGTGTAAGACTCGGCTTCCTGACTTTCCGTCTGATGTCTTGGATGACTGGCCACTAACGCGTCGGGGCTGGGCGACGCGTTAGTGTCGCGTCATGGGTGTGCGATGCGACAGTCATTCTTGTCGCGACGAGCATGTGCGTCGCGTTCTTATCGCACCCGGCTTTCCCGTCGCGACAACTTTCTGTCGTTTCGGTCATCCGATGCCTGTCAGGGTGGCAGGTGTGTCAGTACGACCTGTCGCATTGTAGCAGGGTCCCTGGGGGACACGTTCTTGTCGTGGTACGTTGACCCGTCGCGTTAAGATCCTTAACGCGACGTGTCTCCCCGTCGCGTCTTGGGTGCCGCAGGCATAAGGCCTTTGTCGGCGACCCTTTCCCCCTCTTTTCCTCTTTCCCCTCTCTTCTCTCCCTCCGACGGTGCTCTGCCTCCCCCTTTCCCCTTTGTGTGTTTCAGGCGAGGAGGAGGGTCGTGCGTGGTGCCGTGGTGTCGTGGACCTTGCGTGGAGCGAGGAGGAGGTGGCCAACCGACGTGAAGGGCCCTATTGGTGTTCGTTCTTCGTTTAAGGTAAGGATTGCTTGAACCCTTCTCGATCCGGGTGGATCAGGAGCCCCTCGGGGTTTGTAGTTAGTGTTTACTGCTTTCCCATGCTCCCCTCCCTCGTGTGGCTTGTTTGTGGCGTGTGGGCGGCTCTGGGATGGAGCATCCTGTCGGTCTGCCTCTCTACTGGTGTCGCGACCGCAGGGCGCGTCGTGACACCAGAAGAGGCGTCGGCCCGGTCGGGCGCGACCTTATCGCGACACGTTTGGTCGTCGCGACGCGTTTCCTGGTCGTGACAAGGTTTGCTGTCGCGACGCTTTGCCCCGCCACGATAAGGCTGGTGTCGCGGTGCCCTTCTCCGTCGCGATGGTATTGCAATGGCCTAAGGGGGTGCGACATTACCTGTATTGCCTCGGGTGCTTCCGTGGCCTAGGTTGTGTGTCGGCGTGTGCCCTAGGGTAGGCTTTGCCCTTAGGACCTTCTGGTAAGGAACGCGGCATGTTATCTCTATGCGTTCAGTGACCGAAGGTGACACCTTCGTGGCCGTGTCCTGGAAGTGGTGCTGGGAGGGTCGCGTCTATCTAATAATCGATTGACCGGTGGTCAATCGATTATTAACAGAGCGATGGGTTTCCGTACTGTCCGGTGGTGTTCCGAGGTTCTAGCCGTTCGTGCGTGCCTTGGTTGGCCGACGGTCCTTTTGACGGTCCGTGCGTGCCTCTCGCTTGTTGGGCTTGTCGTAGGTTACAAGCCAGCGGTTCGGCGTGGTTTTGTTGTTTTTGCCCCGCCTGTTCGCCCGATGCTTGGCACTTGAGGGCTTGTCCCGTTCAGAGGTTGTCTCTGTTGCCTGGGACCCCCATCCTTGGGAGCCTTTGAGGGAGCGTTCGGAGCTACGAGCGTGCTCAAGTTGGCAGCTGACAGGGCAGACTCTTGAGCTAAGGGGAAAATGAGGTTTGGACAGTGGTGCTGAGTCGTTTGTAGAGCTCTATTGTCTGGGGCGGGATGCCGAGGTTGTTGAGGTGTTTTCTTCCCGGGGCAGCCTAGGTAGTCCTTTCTCTCACTGCCTCTCTCTACGCTGGTTCCGGAGCCACGTAGTGGTGCTAGGCGTGGGGCCACAGCTTAGCCAGACTGCGGTGTTGCGTGTGTTGTGTGTTCTTTGGCGGTTCTGTCTCGCTCTTCCGGGGAGGTTAGAGGCGAGAGCCGGCTGGTGAGCGGAGAGGGTGTGGACGGCACGTCCCCCTCTTAGCTGCCAGTGGCGGTGGCTTGGTTGCTGTTGTTGTGACGGTGTTTCCTCACGACGTTTCCAAGTGTTACCCGTTGTCCTTGCTTACACAGTGGTTATAGTACCTGGCCGTTTCTAGTCTCTGTGGGCATCGTTGGTCTGGCCTTGTGTGGACCCGTGCTTCTGATGGTTTACGCTCGGTGTCCTCTCAGTTCCGCAGTCCCGTTCTTGGGTGCCAGTCCGTGGTGGCACCGAAATGTGTGGCTTCCCGACCTCGTGGTGTGTCCGGGGTCCAGGGTGGTTCTGTTTGTCGGCCCTCGACCTTGTGGAGGTCTGAGGTGGCCGTGCTTGTGGTGAGACGTCGTTCTCGCATGGTTGTTACGTGGTCTCGGAGGGTGTGCCGAGAGTTGCTTCCGCGTTGTGCCCGACTCCATTGGTTTCTGCGGGAGTTGTGTGTGTGTCATGACCTTGGTTGGTGGTCGTGGCATTGCATCGCTCTATTCCGCTGCTTTGTAGTACCATGCTATAGGTGTTCCTCGCTTTACAACTTTCTAGTGTAGTTTCCTATTTTCGAAGTTCCTAATGCTCTAGCCGGTGAGGGACTGGTAATCCCTACTGGGCCTTGTTCGCAAAGCTCACCCCCCTACTTCCTTCAATTAGGGGCTCGTCGTCGCAGGAGCTCGGTGTCGGAGGGGCTGCGGAGGCGGCTGTGGCGTCGTGTGTTGTCAGCAGTAGTGAGAGCGAGTGTTGTGAGCTCTTGTATCTGAGTGAGCTGAGAGTTGTGTTTTTCAAGTCCTCGGGGCATGCGCCTTAAGGACTGCACCTTTCTTCTTGTACCTGTGCTTTTATTTGGGACATGTTGTTCATAATTCCTTCATTATTGTATGAACTTTCTATTATAGTTATTTGAATTCATTGCTTATCTCACTGGACTAAATTCTAACCCTTCCGGGTCTTCGGATCCGTGGGTGGTGGTGCGACCTTCGGAGTCCCTGGCGGGGGTCTGGGAGGTCGGGTCGCTACAGTGGTATCAGAGTGTGGGTCTAATGAGATTTGTAATGTGTTAATAACTATAGCTGTCCCAAAGAAAGGTACTAGTACACTGCTGACACCGTCCGACTAGTGTTAGGCTTGTGCCTTCAATTGTTTTGCAGGTGTGCGGCTTCTCTGCAAGATTCGTGTGCACGCTGCAGGTGGGTTGCAGCTGTTGCTGTGTCGTGCGCATGGCGAGTGTGGTCGCTCGACGTGTTCGTGCCGTGGTAGCACTGTTGGCGTTGGACTCACTGGCAGTGGTCTTCCCCATGTGGAGGACGGGTGCAGGCAAGTCTAGGTGCGGTGCTCCTGGTCGTCTTCGGTGCATTTGGATGTGTGTGTGTGTCGCTGCGGCTGAGAGCCTGCGTGTGGTGTGGCCTTCACTGGTGTAGAGTTGTTGTCTATGGAACCGGTTGAAGTGTCCTTGCCTTGTTGGATGTTCCTCTGTTGTTGGGGTGTGTGTTGTGTTGGTCTTGTGTGTGGCCTTCTGTCTGTGCGCTGTGCTCTGCTTGATCGGCGTTGTAGCTTGGGCTACGCAGATGTTTTGTGTGCCGTGTTGCATCGTTGGTTGAGCATTGCGACACTTGCCTGTGGTTGCTGTCGGCCTGGTGCTGGCTTGTTGTGAGCTCTGGTGAGGTGCTCTCGGAGTTCTTCTCTGTTGGTTCTAGTGAAAGTGAGGTTTCCGCAGAACTGTGTTGTGCTCGTTTCTGGTTGTTGTTGCGTTGCCCTCTGAGTTGAGGTGCATCGCTTGGTTGCCCTATGTTCTGATGAGGTTTTCCAGAACCATTTGTTGTTGTCTTGGTGAGGGTTTCTCCCAAGACTGTTCCGTGCTTATTTCTGTTGTTGCTGTGCTACCTCAGGGTCTGAGGTATGCTGTTGTTTTGGCTGGTGCGTTTTGGCCGGTTTTCCCAGAACAGTGCCTTGGTGGTTCTGGTGGAGGTTCTCACAGGACCGGCTTGCGTTGCTTCTGCAGTTCTGCTTGCTGCAGTGTTCTCTCTGAAGGTCCGTGTTGTTTGGTCGTTTGGGTTGTGCGTTCTGGTGAAGGTTCTTCCCAGAATCGTCCCTTGTCGTTTCTGGCGGAGGTTCTTCCCAGGAGTACTCTGTGCTCGTTTTGGGCCACTGTTGTGTTGTCCCTGTGGTTCAAAGTGTGCTGTTTGGTTGGGCTGTGTTCTGGTGAGGTTCTCCCAGGACGGCTCTTGGCGCTTTTGGTGGAGGTTCTCCCCAAAGCTGCCCTGTGTTTGTTTTGGTTGTTGCTGCTCTCTCTCTGTAGAGATGAGCTGTCGCTGTTGTCAGTTGGACTGTCTGTGTTACAGTCTGCTTGGGCATTGTTGATCGAGTGTTGTGCCCTTGGCCGTGCGTCTGGTTGTCGCGTTGGCCAGGTTGCCTTGCTGTTCGTTTCTGAGTGTCTTGGTTGCGCCGGTGGGACATTGTGTGTCCCCGTGGCTCAAATGGTTTTCTTTGTTTTCCTGTGCCCGGCGTGCTCTCTCAGATGATGGTCTGGTGAGTGTAGTGGGTGTTTGGCTGGCTGTGCTTCTTGTGGAAGCATTAGTCTTGCGTTGTGGTTTTCCCTCTTGCATGTGGAAGAAACTCGTTGGGTTGTGTGTCTCCTTCCTCTGCTTTTCGTTGGTTGCTCGGGGTGGTGATGCTCCACTGTGGTGTTGTGTCACTGGGGTGCACATTGTTGCAACCTTCTGGTGGAGTCATCTTCCCTTGAGCTGTTTTTGGGTTGAGCTGGTTGCTCCCCTCGTGTTGTCATTTTCTTGTGGCACTGTGGGTCGGTGGACCTGTTCGTGCTGTTTGTCATTGTGATGGTTTCTTGCTACCTGCCTGGACAATTTGGGGTATTGGGTCCCTGTTGGTTTAGCGTAAGGTAGTATTATTTTCTTGTTGGGTTGCATGTGTGAGCATTGTTCTGTTGTGCACTGATTTTTTTGCTTGGCTTGCTCATGCAAGTGCTATTTCAGTGTGTGCCTCGGCTTGTGCCTTGGAGGCTTTTCATGTCATCATTTTGGTGTTGGGCCTCTCTATCGGTCGCGATAGAGGTGGTGCTTCTTGCTCTTGCGCGCCAGAGAGTTGCTGCAGTTTTCGCTCCCCGTGCGGCAGAGTTAGTGCTCCGTGTTTTGGTGTGCGTTTTGGAGTCGACATGGTTGTTGTGCCCTTGATGTTGTCGGCATTTCATGCGCTTCTCTTGTGGGTCTCCGGTGGAGAGTCCCCCTCGGTGGGCCCTGTGTTGTCTCGGACTATTGGTGCAGTTGTGTGTGCTGCACCTTGAGCGTTTTTCGATGCTTCGTGTTTTTGTGCCTCAAGGGTTGTGGTCGGCGTGGCCTGTTGTGCCCTTTCAGGCTTGCGGTTCTTTGCGTGTGGCTTTTGGCAGGTCTCTTATGGAGAGTCCTTCCTGTTAGCCGTGGTGTTGTTTCGGCCGTGGGTGCACGTGTTGCACTTTGCTTAGTTTTGGTGCTTGTGATAGCACCATGTGTTATGTCGTATGCCTATTCGTGAGATTTGTGCATCGTTTCACGACTTCACTTGGTATTGGAGGCGTTGGGCTTTCCGCCTCTGGGACACGTGTGCTAGCTTGAGCCTTGTGGTTGTACCGTTACCGCTGTGGGGTGGCTGCTTTGCTTTGCCTAGGTAGCCCTATCGGTGGTACGTCAGGCTTTGGTTGTGGCCTGTGTCCAGGTTTTCCCTCTCGCTTTGGGAGCGAGTGTGTTCGATTGTGGTACCCTACTTTGGTCTGGGTCCCTCTAAGGTCGACGTGTTGACCTCGACCTCTGCGGTTGTTTTGGTTCCGTGTGGTTGGGCATCTTTCTGGTGGTTGGCACGTTGGTACCCACGCTGAGCCCTATGTGCGCATGGCGGGTGTGTTGCCAACTCCTTGTTTGTTCTCCGTTGTGCGTGGTGTTGGTGAGTCTGCAAGCCGATGGCGAAGTCTCCTGTCTATTCGTCTAGTGACAGTGAGGCCTATTGGCTTTCTAGTACTCGACCACGTGGTTTGTCGATGTTGGGAGGTGTCCGACTTTGGCTTAACCTCAGATGTCTTCCATGTTCCGTCGCGGTGTGCCATGTTGTGGAGTGTGTAACTCCCAATTTCTGTGGCTCCGCGTGCGTTTGGTGTCCTTGTCGGACCACGAGGAAGGTCTGGGTGAGACCTAGTGGTGACAGTGGATACCATTTTTGTGTGTTGAGGTTTCTCCGCGTGCGTTAGCTGTCCCTGTTGGACCGCGAGGAAGGTCTGGGTGAGACTTAGTGGTGACAGTGGACGTCGTTCCGTGGGTTGCGGATCCTCCGCGAGCGTGGTATTGCCCTGGTTCTCGTCGCTCGTGTGGCCTCTCGGTTGGGCTGGTGATCGGTGCTAGCTGCTGCTAGTAGCATGAGGTCGTTCCCCTGAGACTTGTGGTTGGTTCTCAGGTGTTTCTCGTGTGGCTGTCAGAAACTGTATACTCTGTCAGGTTTCGCTGGCGATAGAGTGAGTTGTTGACCGACGTTTCTCGTGTTGCTGTCGGCAACTGCGTCCTCTATCGGGTTTTGCTGGCGACAGTGTGGGTTGCTGATTGGTTGGTCCCAACAGCATGGTCTGTTGGTGGTTGCGGTAGTGCAGTTTTCGGTTGGCGTTTTCTATCGCTCGGGCTAGTTTTGGCGTTGCTTGACACTTGTGGGGTTGTCATCCCATTTGGATGCCCCACATGTGGCTAGAGTAAGCCGTTGGTTTCTCGACTTGGTGCTCCACCGGTGTGTTTGGAGCCCGTTGTGCAAGCCGTTGGTTTTTCGGCTTTCGTGCTCGTGCGTGTTTTGCGGTGTGGTTGTTTGCCACGAGGAAGTCGTGTTGAGACTTAGTGGCTCTTCACACCCGCGCTTCGTGTGCTCCGCGCGTGTTTGGTTGTGCGATTGTCACCACGAGAAAGTCGTGTTGAGACTTAGTGGCTCAATCGCTTTGGTCTTACATTTACTCCCTATGCTTCGTTTCGTGCCTCGGGATCTTTTGGGCTTGCCCCAATTTCGAGGCCGAAATTGTTTTAAGGGGGGTAGGATGTAAGACCAGGCTTCTCGACTTTCTGTTCGGTGTCTTGGATGACTGGCCACTAATGCGTCTGAGCCGGGTGACGCGTTAGTGTCACGTCATGGGTGTGCGACACGACAGTCATCCTTGTCACGACAAGCGTGTGCGTCGCATTCTTGTCACGCCCGGCTTTCCCGTCGCGTCTTCGTGTCACGCCCGGTCAACGGGTCGCGTCAGCGTTCTGTCGTTTCGGTCGTTTGATGCCTGTCCGGGTGGCAGGTGTGTCAGTACGACCTGTCGCGTTGTCGCGGCATCCCTGGGGGACGCGTTCTTGTTGCGGTGCATTGACCCATCGCGTTAAGATCCCTAATGCGATGCATCGCCCCATCACATCTTGGGTGCCGCAAGCATAAGGGCTTGGCCGGCGACCCTTTCCCCCTCTTTCCCCTCTCTTCTCTCCCTCTGGCGGTGCTCCGCCTCCCCCTCTACCCTCTGTGTGTTTCAGGCGAGGAGGAGCGTCGTGCGTAGTATCGTGGCGTCGTGGACCTTGCATGGAGCGAGGAGGAGGTGGCCAACCGACGTGAAGGGCCCTATTGGGGTTCGTTCTTCATTTAAGGTAGGGATTGCTTGAACCCTTCTCGATCCGGGTGGATTGGGACTTGGGAGCCCCTCGGGGTTTGTAGTTAGTGTTTACTGTTTTCCCATGCTCCCCTCCCCCGTGTGGCTTGTTTATGGCATGTGGGCGGCCCCGGGATGGAGCATCTCGTCGGTCTGCCTCTCTGCTGGTGTCGCGATTGTAGGGCTCATCGCGACACCAGAAGAGGCGTCGCCCCAGTCGGGCGCGACCTTATCGCGACGCGTTTGGTCGTCGCGATAAGGGTCACTATCGCGACGCATTTCCTGGTCGTGACAGGGTTTGCTGTCGCGACGCTTTGCCCCGCCGCGATAAGGTTGGTGTCGCGGTGCCCTTCCCCGTTGCGATGGTATCGCGATGGCCTAGGAGGGCGCGACATTACCTATATTGCCTCGGGTGCTTCCGTGGCCCAGGTTGTGTGTCAGCGTGTGCCCCAGGGCAGGCTTTGCCCTTAGGACCTTCTGGTAAGGAACGCGGCAGGTTACCTCCCTGCGTTCAGTGACCAAAGGTGACACCTCCGTGGCCGTGTCCTGGCACTGGTGCTAGGAGGGTCGCGTCTATCTAATAATCGATTGACCGGTGGTCAATCGATTTTTAGTAGAGCGACGGGTTTCTGTACTGTCCGGTGGTGTTCCAAGGTTCTAGCCGTTCGTTCGTGCCTTGGTTGGTTGACGGCCCTTTTGAGGGTCCGTGCGTGCCTCTAGCTTGCTCGGCTTGTCGTGGGTTACAAGCCAGCGGTTCGGCATGGTTTTGTTGTGCTTGCCCCGCCTGTTCGCCCGGTACTTGGCACTTTAGGGCTTGTCCCGTTCAGAGGTTGTCTCTATTGCCTAGGACCCCCATCCTTGGGAGCCTTTGAGGGAGCGTTCGGGGCTACGAACATGCTCTAGTTGGAAGCCGACAGGACGGACTCTTGAGCTGAGGGGAAAATGAGGTTTGAACAGGGGCGTTGAGTCGTTTGTAGAGCTCTCTTGTCTGGGGTGGGACGCCGAGGTTGTTGAGGTGTTTTCTTCCCGGGGCGGCCTAGGTAGTCCTTTCTCTCACTGCCTCTCTCTGCGTTGGTTTCGGAGCCACGTAGTGGTGCTAGGCATGGGGCCACAGCTTGGCCAGGCTGTGGTGTTGCGTGTGTTGTGTGTTCTTTGGCGGTTCTATCTCGCTCTTCCGGGGAGGTTAGAGGCGAGAGCCGGCTGGTGAGTGGAGAGGGTGTTGACGGCACGTCCCCCTCTTAGCTGCCAGTGGCGGTGGCTTGGTTGCTGTTGTTGTGATGGTGTTTCCTCACAACGTTTCCAAGTGTTACTTGTTGCCCTTGCTTACACGGAGGTTATAGCCTGGCTGTGTCTAGTCTCTGTGGGCGTCGTTGGTCTGGCCTTGTGTGGACCCGTGCTTCCGGTGGTTTCCGCTCGGCGTCCTCTCGGTTCCGTAGTCCCGTTCTTGGGTGCCAGTCCGTGGTGGCACCGGCGTGTGTGGCTTCCCGACCTCGTGGTGTGTCCGGGGTCCGGGGTGGTTCTGTTTGTCGGCCCTCGACCTTGTGGAGGTCCGAGGTGGCCGTGCTTGTGGTGAGACGTCGTTCTCGCATGGTTGTTACGTGGTCTCAGAGGGTGTGCCAAGGGTTGCTTCCGCTTTGTGCCTGACTCCGTTGGTTTCTGCGGGAGTCGTGTGTGTGTCACGATCTTGGTTGGTGGTCATGGCGTTGCATCGCTCTGTTCTGCTGCTTTGTACTACCATGCTATAGGTGTTCCTCGCTTTACAGCTTTCTAGTGTAGTTTCCTGTTTTCGGAGTTCCTGCTGCTCTGGCCGATGAGGGATTGGTAATCCCTACTGGGCCTTGTTCGTGAGGCTCACCCCCCTACTTCCTTCAGCTAGGGGCTCGTCGTCGCGGGAGCTCGGTGTCGGATGGGTTGCTGAGGCAACTGTGGCGCCGTGTGTTGTCAGCAGCAGTGAGAGCGAGTGTTGTGAGCTTTTGTACCTGAGTGAGCTGAGAGTTGTGTTTTGCAAGTCCTCGGGGTATGCCCTTTAAGGACTGCACATTTCTTCTTGTACCTGTGCTTTTGCTTGAGACACGTTGTACAGACCCTTGTATATTGTCCATATTCTTATAGTTATTTAAATTCAGTACATATCTCACTAGACTATTTCTTCTAACCCTTCCGGATCTTCGAATCCGTGGGTGGCGACGCGAACTTCGAGGTCCCTGGCGGGGGTCTGGGAGGTCGGGTCGTTACACAAAGAGGAAGAGCTTCCTCTCTTGTTCTTTGTTCCAAGTACCAGGTTGTTTTGGAAACCTTTTTTGGTATAGGAAAACTAGGAGGGAATATGCATGGGGAGAAATCATGGAAGAGGAGAGGGAGGAACCCTAACTAGCATGTATACATGTGCAAAACGTGGAAAAAAAGTAAAAATCAAAACTGAACAGATACTGTCCCGTTTGATGTGATTCTAGTTGGAGGTCATAGAGGAGGACATGAGGAACAACTTTCATGAAGATGTCTTGAAGAGATCTGGCCTGGTTTGGGCTGTGGAAGGCACGTTAATCCTGCATGTGTAGATCTCGATATGAGATAGAAAGTGATGAATAATCTATTGTAACTTTGCGCACAGGCCACCAATCGATGTGATTCAACTTCGAGGTTGAAGAGGGATCTATGGAGAGTAACTTTGATGAAGAAACCTTGAAGAGATCTGACGGGGTTCAATCTTCACAAGTCGTGCAAGCACTGCTGGTCCTGGAGGCGATATGAGAGAGAAAGAGGAGAGAGAACAGAGGAAAATAGGAAGAACAACTCCTCCTCTGCGTTGGGGATGATGGGACCTCATGAGCAAAGCCTCCAGAGACCTCTCCTCATGGTGGTAGCCTTCCTCTATCCCCTAGAGAGTCCTAACATGTGTTTTAGAGAAAGAGAGAGTCCAATCCCGAGTTAGAGAGAGAGTCCAAGTTGTAGGAGAGTTTGAGAGTCTATCTAGAGTTTGGATGGACTTGGGGGCTCCCTATAGATGAGGATAGGAGGTTTAGGTCATAATCCAACTCAAGGGACTTTAGATAGGCTCTAGGATGTAAAGAGAGGCCGAAAAGTACGTAAAAACGTGTTTACATGCATGGCGCTGTCGCGACGGGTCGTAGGGTCGCGTTCTTGTCGAGACCATGTTTCTGGTCATGTCAGCAGGGCAGTGAGCGCAGGGTCCACAAAATGGGCCATAACCCTCTCCATAGACATCGGATTGGATTCTAGACTCAGAGGGCTACGAAATGATAGTATGAAATGCTAGATTTGAATTAGAAATGAGGAAGTTATAAGCTCTCAAAGTGACGGCATATTCAGAGAATAGGGTAGATTGCACAATTTTGATGTTTCAAGTGGATCTTGACCATGGTCTTGAGAATGGGCTTGAAATTAAGGGTGAATAGGCTCATGATGGGACAAAGAAGGGCTCCAAAGTGATGACCAATTTGGGACATCAATGATATAAATGAGAAATGTGCTGAACTTATAGGCCAAAAATGGGTGTCTACAGATTGCCCCTCCTTAATGCCTGCTTTGCAAGGGAGCGAAGCGGAAGGAGAGCGAAGTGTAATAAAATGGAATGGAGCGAGGATGAAGTTGAGTGGACTGAAAAGTGGGCATTAAGGTAAAGAGACACCCGTCACAACCAATAAGTGATAGAAATTTTTTGGAAGACTCTAAACTAACCTCAAGGAAGAGCGAGCACGGACGACTTCTGTCTGGAATGACAGAAAAAGGAAAGCAAAAGAAAGATGGTCAACCTCTTGATTAAGAGGTACCCTAGTCAATTGGCCTGCAGGTTTCATCTTGGGAGGACATGTGCGTGCCAGGCGGGTCACGATGACGCAAGGCTTGGGAGCGGTTCGCAACCAAGACGGATCAAGGGGAATATTTAAGCTGATTTGGATGAATGGAGGGAGTAAATTCCAGACAGGAGTCATACTGGCCAACTGGACCAAGGGACTAGTTCAAAGAAGACCTTCAAATTGTGAGTGGAATAAGATTTCTTGTTCAAGAAACTTAAGCTTGATTGACCATCACCAGGGAAGCAACCTTTGACAAATCATGAGACATGAAGCTTAAAGTTCTACATTATGCATGTAGGGCTAAAAGGAAAAAAAATCATCAAATCAATATGCAAAGAAAGGATGAAAATATAAAATACTCAAGGATAATATTGCTAGGCCAAATAAGAATGGGTCAAGAAACTACCTGCAACTGCAGTGTAGGCCTGAATCCATTGTCCCCAAATTTATTTGACCCAACGGCCTATCCAGCGATTAGCAATGTGCACCTAGATCATCACTGTTTTTGTTGAAGGGGATCTCAAATCCCAGAACATATTGAAAACCAGCCGGTCCTTGAGATAATATAGTAGCATAAGTACCATATAGTAATGCAAGGGAGAAGGGTTAGAGATATTTATCTGAACTTACTTGTGGAGCACAAAACTCGCCATTTTTTTGGGTTTTGCTTTTTCTGATTTTTTTTGTTCTTTTTTTGTGTAAATGAGGTAATAAACAAAGCACTAAACAAGCTAATAACAACAAGCATACACAACTCAGTCACCCACATGATTGAAACAAAGTACTGAAGAACCGCTAAGTTCACACATAGAGAGTCCTCTCATAGAGCCATTGAGATGAGGGAGAATACGTATGGGACTTGGGAAGGACTTGGTGAGATAATAAGCTTCAAATTCAAATCATGGGTGGGACTGAGGAGGAGAGACAGATCATAAATATGATGTGAGCAAGACTCAGACAAAAGTGATGAAGAAATGTGGAGATCTGAATGAGCAATGCTTGGGAGCCAATGTACCTGCACACTTAGCATGTATGATTAGATCTGCTCATTTTGATTATTTTAGTTTGAAAACATCTGATTTTTTTGGAGTTTTTAAAATTATTTGTTTTTTTTTTAATTTTTGGCAATATCTGATTTTTTTTTGGAAATATTTGATTTTTGTTATTTTTTTGGACAATATCTAATTTTTTAGGGATTTTGAAAATGTCTATTTTTTTTGGATTTTGAATAACGCTTAAAGCCGACGTTAGCCCTTCCTAAAAAGACACGTGAGACGGAAGGTACTCACCCTTGCTACTACAGTACTAAAGCAAGATCAAACTACTGGCAAGGGGTCCCCATTCATTCCCTTTTCATTAAAGATCACCGAAAAGGTCAGATGTGCATTAAGATGGTGGCATCCTATAGATGGTTGCCCTTGGCTTACGGTGCTGCTATAAAGGCCATATCTGGGAGACAGTTCAGCCTCATAGGAAGAAAGAGAAGAAAGTTTGGAGATAAGTCTAGTGCAGGTTTTAAAGGACAAATCAGGTTTAGCTTACTTCCATGGCACACCCATTAGAGATTCAGTCTGTTGTGCAGTGACTTTTGATCATTTCATATATATTTTTTTGCCTATTTCTTATTTGGGGCATGCGTACGACTGGGCTCAAGGGCTTCCCATGGGGAACTGTACTGCCACTCTTTGCCATGCCCATATTCCTCAATTTTTCTTTATTTGTCCTTCTTCTCTTTTTTTATTTTGCCTTTTTTTTGCAGGCTTGATTGACCATCTCTATTTGAGATTTCCTATCATCAAGATGTGCTTAGGTTGGTCGCCTTGCCCAGATAGCCCTTTTTTGTCCCTACACTTCGACCGAGTAAAGAAGAGAACAACTTTTGCACCTCCTAAGTATGGCCTAAGTAGCAATGGTGTTTGCTAGAGGAACCGACTAAGGTTGTCATGTGAGTGTGTGACGATCCTTGCTTAAAGTGACTTTTAATGACAGGGGAAGAGATGTCAGACTCCTAGCGCAGAGTAATCTCTAGCATGAGTGCTGCAGAAGCAAAATAAATCTAAGACTGACTCGACCACTCTTGTTGTGAACTGAGATGACTATCTTTGATGTTTTCTTGGTGTTCAAACAAATATTTACATGGTTATTTGGTGCACAATGCGACCCCTTTATTGAAAAATGACCTGCATTAGTCTTTAAACTTTCATTTTGGTTGATTTTAATTAGCTCATTTGCAGGAAATTGTGAAAAGTAGGGGTCAGCAAGAATTGGAGCCAACTCAACACAAACAAGAGGGAGACAAGACTCTACATCAAAGTGTGGGCTAAGAACCATCAAACAATAAAGGATTTACAAGGAAGTGAAGAAAGTGTTAGTGAGGACTAAAACCTCGAAAGCAGTGAGAAAAAGGGTTAGGACCCTGAGTCGGTAGGGAAGGAGGAATCGGGTCAGGCTCAAGATCAGGAGGGGTTAGAGGAATGAATTGTAGAATGGAAGGTGGAGGATCTGGAGGATTAGAAGGGGAAGTGGAAGGAGGGGAATCGGGACCAGGATCAGACATCCCTGGAGAATGTGAACCCAACCTACAGTTAGGCGGCTTGGGTGGAAGAGGAAGAGGGGAATCCTGAGCACCGAGAAGATGGTCAAGTGACCCAGGTGGATATGGAAATAAACCCTGAGAATCCAGAGGGTGATCGGGTGGCTCAGGAGGAAGAGATAAGTGAGGGGAATCCTGAGCACCCAGAAGATGATTGAGAGGCTCAGTTGGAGAGGATGAAAAGATACCCTAAGTACCCAGAGGATGATTGGGAAGCTCAAGTGGAGAGGATGAAAAGATACCCTAAGTACCCAGAGGATGATCTGGTGGCTCAGGTGGAGGAGATAAGTAAGGGTCCAACGACCCTAGAGGAGTAGGAGGTGAAGGATGTGGCACCAGCTCGACTGAGAGATCGGGCGCCTCTTCTTGAAACAAAATTGACCAGAATGAGTAGTATTGAAAGATCAAGGTCAGAAGTTGCCAAGATATTAAGATCAACATGTTTCTTGTAGAGCTTAAATCTAGATTGCAACCTCCTCCGCTTCTTGGTAGTCGCCCGCTTACGTGTAGGCCAGTTTGCTTCTACAGATAGATGTGACTTCTTGTTTTTGACATGTCTCCTCAGATAACGGGCCGGCGTAGCGGACGTCCTCGCTCTTTTCTGTAGCCACATGGCTCTCTCATTAATTGACATGATTGTCATGTGTGTACTTGACCCTTGGCCATCATTTGTATACCCAACCTCTATAAACACCCATGGGGGAATGCCATAAATTGGCTTCTTCATTAAGAAGGTTTCCTTTGACATGTGGATAGTGCAAACCCATGGGAACTTTATGCGTGGTACCAGCAACTTGATATTTGGCATCTTGGTCTGACAGTCTGACATGAAGACCAACTCCCTTGACAGTTGAAGAGGGGAGGCTTCTGGGAGTGTGATGAGTGGCATTAGCACGGCCAGCTGACTGACAGGCTGAGGCAAATTGCAAAAGACTCTTGGAAAAACCTTGAGTGTTCTTGATGGCATGACAACTTGCCCCTGGTCTAACTGGAAGGGGTCATGGAGGGTCTTCGGAACAATCATAGGCATTTTGGGCAGCTTGGCCTCTTACCCCTTGAGTGAAAACTCCAGCAGAGATATGGAGGTTGTACTATTGAGAGCTTCGACTAGAGGTCGCCATGCCTGACCGTTAAGCATTGAATTCATGACAAAGTTGGCAGTAGTGTGAGATAGCACAACGTTTGTAGAAAATCCCTCCTTTTGTCCAATCATCCGCAATATAACCGAGCGAGGGGTAATGATGCCATCTACGGTAGCATCTCCAATGAGTAGTGTAATAGCTACCGTCCCCGCTTTGGATCTGATCGGCACCAGTGCTTGGGAACTCTTTTTGACAGTCATTTTCTGAGGAGATGAAGGCTCACCCTTCCCGAATGTGCCCGAGATAAGGACATAGACCGGCATGCTGCTAATGTAATTGTAGGGGTCAGAATGCATGACTGGGACTATGTTATCCTTGCTCGAACTATCTTGTTCACGGGAAGTAGATTCAAGGCATGCCCCTGGTGGTTCACACTTGCTCCGTTGGGTGGTGATGGTGATGGGATGTATGGTGGATATGGAGGGTTTGTCGGATGCGAAAGGTTTAGCATGTGGTGATTGGATGGTGGCAAGGACAGGCTAGTGCGGAGGGAGCTCTTTCTCTAACTCAGAGACTGAGTCAGCCTTAAGCTTGGGAGTAGGAAACTCTTGCTCCGGCTCATAGGTGAGTGGAGCTTGCTCGAGCCTTGGTGCTGTGGTGGTGGCTTGCTCAAGCACATGTGGTTGTGGCATAGAGATGGTGGCAATGGGTAAGGATGGAGGGTTTGGAGGAGGTGAAGGATCAATGGGTTGCGGTGTTGGTGGAAATGACTGACGACATACCGACACAATACGTCGAGTTGATAGCTTGTCGTCGTGGCGTGGTGCGGTGTCAGGGGTAGGTGTGGTGGTGCTGGCCTGAGCATGGGGTAGTGGAGGAGGTTGTTGAGGTGGTGACGGAGCAGGTAGTTCACTTGGAGGTTAAGTAAAGAAATGCCTCTGGACTTGCGCTGATGTAGACGATTGTCTTGATACTTATGCTTACTGTCTCGGCGGCTGCTGGAACTGATCTACCTGAGGCTACTTGGGTGGCTGTTCCACTGCCTGTGATGGAGAGGGCTGCTGCCCCTGGCCTTGTGTTCTTCTCATTTCTTGACAATGTAGGATGAGTTTGTGCATTTCAGACCAATTTATCTTCTGCTCTAGATTCAAATCATATATTACATCTCGAAATTCACAGCACTATGTGACCATATGCCCCGGATAGCGATGATATAGGCAATATTTAGACCGGTCCACGGTAGCATCCCAACTTGGCTTTTTTGGAGGGAGCTGCAATGCATTGATAAACATTAGGGCTGTAAAGACATCTGAAAGGGCTTCGGGCAACGGGTGATAATGGGCTCGCTTTGGGCCAAGTGGATACTGTGATGGCTGGGTAATGGATGGTAGGGTGCGACGGCATGGACGAGGTGGTTGTTCTTGTGGAAGTGGAGCGAGTTGGCTATATGGAGGTGGAGGTGTATAGTGGTTAGCGGAGTGGGTAGACCTGGGGTGGTGGATGGCATCAACTTGAGCATGGGTTTGGACTCCCTCATAGGTGGCCCTTGAAATGTGCAATTGGGTTGTTGGGCCTCAAACAAGGATGGCATGGGGGAGTCAATGAGTTGGGTTTTGATAAAGCGAGCATGACTGTATAACTGTTGCATGGATGTGATGTCGTTCATAGACAAAATGTGGCGGTACTTGGGTGTTGCATTGGCAATGATGAGCTTGATCTTCTCCTCCTCTGGGATATCCATCTGAACACGCATGGATATCTGACGCCACCGGTCGGCATAAGATGCAAATTCTTCATCGGGCTTCATCTGCTCAACCACCAGATCGGCTATTGAATACTCGGGCCCTGCCCAGTCTTGGTATTGCTATATGAATCTGAACTTGACCGCTTCAAAATCCCCAAATTCATTGGGAGGCAGTGAATAGAACCACTCCAGAGCGGGTCCATCCAATGACTGCCTAAAGAGATAAGCCAATAAGCGACGATCATGTTGATAGGACACAAACTCATAGAGGAACTCCTTCAGATGGATGTAAGGGTCTCCGACTCCACTATATTTGCGATAAACGGGAAGCTGAGAGAGTGGAGGGATCCAGAGACCATGGAAATTAGGGAGTGTATCATTAAAGGAGGGTTTGGGATTTAACTGCCTCCGCAAGTCACTAAGCTCTCGCTTCATGGACTTGAACTCGGATTGGAAGTCCTGAGCCGAGATGAATTGTGGATAGTGAGAGCCAGCTTGGGCATGAGAGTGTAGTCGAGAGTCAAGGTACATACCAGATTGAGCATAATGGGCCGGTTGTAATGATGTGGGCTGAACAGAAGGATGGCTCGATCCAGAAGTGACAACGTGAGGGGATCTAGAATGAGCAGGATAATGTAGGCCTGTTGGGCCCATCTTGGAAGAAGACTGTAGAGCAAAGGTGGACAACAATTTGTGGGCCTGGTCAGGGCCCATTTCAAACAGGAGGCGCTCCAATTCAGCGGCCTCATCAGAGGAGCATGGTGACGGGATAGAGTGGGAAACAACACTCTCATCGGCCCGATGGGCCCTAGACTGGGCCGAATTTGGAAGAGACTCATGAGACAAGGGGTCTGCATGAGGAGGAGAGGTTGGAGGATAGGTGAAGTGGAAAGGAGCCATGAGAGGATGAGAAATTGGGGAATTAAAAAGGATACACTAAAGTACAAATAAGGGGTACAACAACAATCAAGATCACACAAGAAGGGGATGAGAAAGGGAGTTCTCAAGCAAACACCCAAGTTAACATGATATGCGTTAGGATTTTAGGGTTATCACTTAGCCTTTTAATGGATTGATTTAATTGAATTACACTCGGCTAAAGAGGAACCCTAATGGGTGTGTACTCAAATACTCTGGGATGACTAAGGCGGAACACACAACTCACACAAACACGACCTGAACTAAGGGGCAACAGGTACAACCAGCCTGGCGGCCGCAACGTGTGTACGACAACGGGGACTTACGGAGGCCCTCGGTAGCAGGCCCTAGTCAGCCCACGAGTGCTCGCAGGTGAGAGGGTCTCCACTACTAAGGAGGAGTCCTATCTACATGAAATGGTGTATGCATGAACCTAATTACACTGAAGTGGCAAATACTAACCTAAACTAACAAACAACAGTCTAGAAAGTTTCTGTCAAAGTTGCGACGACAGGATCCACCGCGACCTTATCGCGACCGTGGGGTCAGTCGTGATAAACTTTGTGTACAGAAACCCTAAACTGCACACAAACAAATGGTAAACAAACTACCCTAAACGCAGTACAACGTGAAAACAACTAAGCAGAGGATAAAGACTCACTAACAAACAAAAACTAGACCATGGAACGGAAAGCAGTACCAACCAAAGCGTACCTGATATCGCATCCTCCAATGCTGCCGCGATAAGGTTGCGCTTGCCCGATCTGTCGCGACAAGGCCCGAAAGCAACAGAGGGAATAAAATGGAAAACCCGATCCTAAGATGATTCCAACACTTCAAAAACAAACAAAAAGGTAGGTAAATGGCAGAGCAAACAAGGTTTAGCAATGGAGGTCCCACCGTGATCGTCAAAAGGTGTAATCATGGGGTTGTGCGCCCCTCTAAGACACAAAAGAGCATGCGATATATATAAAATGAAGGAATGTGATCACCACCAAGATGATTGCCTAAAGAAATACTCCTAAAGCATGGGCTAATCAACTTGGAAAAAGGAAAGAGAAGGCCACTTACCTGTTAACGCGTCACCGAGGTGCGACGTGATAAGAACCTTGTCACGACCGCCCGATCGGATGCGATATGGATGTCGCGACTGGGTCCCTCGACGCCTTCTCAGCAGTGCGGGAGATGAATGGCGGACCTCCTTCCTCCTCTTCAGCCGGCCAAAGAGGAAGAGCTCCCTTGCTTGTTCTTTGTTCCAAGTACCAGGTGGTTTTAGAAACCCCTTTTGGGTATAGGAAAACTAGGAGGGAATATGCATGGGGAGAAATCATGGAAGAGGAGAGGGAGGAACCCTAACTAGCATGTATACATGTGCAAAACGTGGAAAAAAAGTAAAAATCAAAACTGAACAGATACTGTCCCGTTTGATGTGATTCTAGTTGGAGGTCATAGAGGAGGACGTGAGGAACAACTTTCATGAAGATGTCTTGAAGAGATCTGGCCTGGTTTGGGCTGTGGAAGGCACGTTAATCCTGCATGTGTAGATCTTGATATGAGAGAGAAAGTGATGAATAATCTGTTGTAACTTTGCGCACAGGCTACCAATCGATGTGATTCAACTTCGAGGTTGAAGAGGGATCTATGGAGAGTAACTTTGATGAAGAAACCTTGAAGAGATCTGACCGGATTCGATCTCCACAAGTCGTGCAAGCACTGCTGGTCCTGGAGACGATATAAGAGAGAAAGAGGAGAGTGAACAGAGGAAAACGGGAAGAACAACTCCTCCTCTACGTTGGGGACGATGGGACCTCGTGAGCAAAGCCTCCAGAGACCTCTCCTCATGGTGGTAGCCTTCCTCTATCCCCTAGAGAGTCATAACATGTGTTTTAGAGAAAGATAGAGTCCAATCCCGAGTTAGAGAGAGAGTCCAAGTTATAGGAGAGTTTGAGAGTCTATCTACAGTTTGGATGGACTTGGGGGCTCCCTAGGGATGAGGATAGGAGGTTTAGGTTGTAATCCAACTCAAAGGGACTTTAGATAGGCTCTAGGATGGAAAGAGAGGCCGAAAATCACGTAAAAACATGTTTACGTGCTTGGCGCTGTCGCGACGGGTCGTGGGGTCGTGTTCTTGTCACGACTAAGTTTCTCGTCGCGTCAGCAGGGTAGTGCGTGCAGGGTCCACAAAATGGGCCATAACTCTCTATAGACATCAAATTGATGCGCTATTTATTACGTTGGATTCTAGACTCAGAGGACTACGAAATGATAGTATGAAATGCTACATTTGGATTAGAAATGAGGAAGTTATAAGCTCTCAAAGTGAAGGCATATTTAGAGAATAGGACAGATTGCACAATTTTGATGTTTCAAGTGGATCTTGGCAATGGGCTTGAGAATGGGCTTGAAATTAAGGGTGAATGGGCTCATGATGTGACAAAGAAGGGCTCCAAAGTGATGACCAATTTGAGACATCAATGATATAAACGAGAAATGTGCTCAACTTATAGGCCAAAAACGAGTGTCTACAGTTGGCTGTCGCGATATCAGCAGAAGGAGACGCCGAGCCTATCGCCTTCCGGTAGCGACAAGTTGGCCGTCACATTCCGTGTTATACTTCTGTTTCCCCGTTTTCGGTTTTGGTAGGGGTGACCCATGTCCAAGTTGGTTAGAGGGAGGTCCCCCCAACTTGGCATGGGGCTTGTCTTCCAGTCGATGGTTAATCTCCGTGGTTCTTTTGGGTGTGGGCCTTGGAGTGGTTCTGCCCCAAGGGTCTTGCCTTCAGATGAGGAATACGACAAGTCGATACGTCATGTTCAGCATCTGAAGGCGACACCCATCTTGTCACCTTCTTGTTGTGATAGGGATGTTGTCATGTTCCCCTTTACCATCAAGTTTACTTGTTTTCGGGCTTCGCAAGGGTGGTCTGTGCCTAAGTTGTTAGGGGAATGTTTCTTCCCCAACTTAGGCACATGACTGGTGTTCCGTGGTTGCTGTCCTGGTGGGGTTGTGGGTGTGGGCCTTGGGGCGGTCTTTCCCAAGGGCTCTGTCTTCAGATGAAGAACGCGACGGGTCGATACGTCACTTTCATCATCTGAAGGCGACACCCTGGCTGTCGCTTTCTGGTCGCAATAGATTCTGTGTCGCTTTCTAGTTCTGATTGCGATGGGCTTCTTGTCGCCTTCTAACGTATGTGTTGTTGTGTAGCCTTTTCTGTAATCTTGAGTTCCTGGCTGAGGTGTGTGTGCCTGTGTGGCCGAAAGACCTCTTGGGAGTTTCAGGAGGTGTGCGGTGCATGCCCTGTGCTTGCTGGGCTTGTCTTGGTTACAAGCCAATGGTGCCGTTTGCTTGTTGTGGTTGCCCCGCCTGTTCCCAGTTCGCTCAGTGCTTGGCACTCGAGAGCTTGTTCTATTCATAGGTTGTTACCGTTACCTGGGACCCTCAGTCCTCGTGCGTCCATTGAGGCAGTTCTCCAGCAACGGGAGTGCTCGAGTGACAGACTCTGGAGCTAAGGGGAAAATAGTAGGGGACAACGGCGTAGAGTCATTTGTAGAGCTCTCTTAGTTGAGTCTGGGACACCGAGGTGGTTTGGTTGTTCTTCCGATGCAGATCAGATAGTCCTTCTCACTACCTCTTTCGGCGTTGTTTCTGAAGCCACGTTGCGGTGTCAAGCGTGGGGCCGCAGCTCGGCGGGGTTGGGGTTGTTCGTGTGTGGTATTCTTTGTGGTAGCTCACTGGCCTCACTCTTTTTGGGAGGTTGTAGGTAGGAGCCGGTGGCTGACGAGCAGATGGAGTGGCCAGTGTGCCCTCCTCTTAGCTGCCAGTGGCGGTGGCTTGATTGTTGTTGTTGTGACGTTGTTCCCTGTCATGTTTATAAGTGTGATCCGTTGCCCTAGCTTGCACGGCGGTTATAGCCTAGCCGTGTCTAGTTTCTATGGGCATCGTTGGTCTGGCCTTGTTGGCTTGTGCTTCTGGTGGCTTCCGTGTTGCATGTTCTCTCGGTGTGCCTTGTGCTGGCCCCGACCATTGTTTTGTAGTTCGTTCCTTGGTGCCATCCGTGGTGGCACCGGTGTAGCAACTTCGAATTTTTAAAATTCAATAAATGAAGTTAAATTAAAAGAAATATAAGATAATTAAAACCCATTAAGTGAAAAACAAGTAATGGGCTACCCTAAATGGGTCACACATGAAGTATTGGGCCCAAAAGCTAAAACCCATTGTTGGATGGGAGTTAATTAGGCCTAAATTCATACCTAAAATATTAATAAATAAAAAAGGGTTAAGATAATCATTATTTAACTCATAATTATCCTTAAAGGAGTCATATAGACCTATCCCAATCCCTTAGCCACGGATCTAGAGTCCACCCTATGCCTAATGGGAGGATAAATGCTAGAAAAAAGGGAGATAAATATGAGAAATTCGGAGTTGGAGGAAATGAAGAGTTTTAAGTTAAAAAAGAGACTTATAACATACAAATAACCCTCTAATTCGTGCCTAGTCGACCCTAGATAGCCTCTGAAGCCCGGAGAACGAGGAAGATGAGCTTTTGGACGTGGAGATCAAGGAAGAAAAGGCTAGGAATGAGGTGTTCATCAAGTTCTTCATTTTTCTGCCCTAGGATTTCAAAGCGTGAAAAGGTTGGCAATCTCTTAAGAAAAAATCAATTAAATTCGACCATGGGTAGACCATGCTACCATCTTTGAAAGCCCCATGTTTTCCCCAAATCCTATCATGTCTCTTGAGTATTTCATGTTCAAAGTTCTGTCATGAACATGTATCCGAGTTGACTTGTTTACCCTAAATCTATGTCCATACTTAATCTCATGTCATGAAACTGTTACTGTACATACTACTTGATGTCAAGAATTCAATGACACCATTTCCCCCCAAATTCTATCATGTACCCTATTCGAATTTAATCATTTTCCATCGCTGTGTCAGATTTTAAGTTCATCGTGGAGAACCTATTAATAGCATGACCATACTATATCAAAAACCTAATTACTCTTTACTGTGGATACCTTACATATCTAGTTTCATTTAAAATTGGTTTTGTGAGTTTTTGCTAGGTATACAATTTGTTATTGATTTTTAAAGGGCACTGTGTCAAACCCTTGACTACATGGACATCAGCCAAGGAGTTCTGTGCAAGTTCCTGTGCTCGGGCCAAGACCCTGAGAATGCGACAACTCGATAGGTCGTGTTCTCAACCGAGTTGGGACAGGGACCCACGTCACGTTCTTAATGCGACATGAGCTGGTGTCGCGATCTTCTCATCAGATTGGCCCGACCTGAACACGTCTCCCCGACACATCACGATGAGGACCTTGTTGTCGCGTCGGCGTCTCGGCTGAACCAGATCGTGTCGGCTTGACCCGTCGCGACCTGATCAACAACCGCGTCGGCCCGACCTGTCCCGGCCTGAATGCGATGCCAGCCGACATCGCGACCTGACTGTTGCTTCCAAAAACCCTAATTCTCATACACATCATGTTAATCTTGTCCTTTAATAATTATTTTACCCTAAAATGTACTATTATGAACAGTAACAACCTGCTAATGTATAATGGGTGATATTTACATGATTTCTAGTAATTAAAAGATGTGTGCATAACTATCTCTTGTTAACTTGATTCTCTTACACAAACACACACTATACATGAATCTTTGTCATGAGATCTTGCTGAAATTACCCAATAATATATCTGGTAATTAAGTGTAATTTTCATGTAAATTCCCTATTTATGTTAAATGAACTTGTCTTCGATTTATTCACGTGATTTAGTGCTGTTATCGCGTCCCTCTGCCTTCGAGCACTCGAGGCAAGACGGACAACGTTTCTTATACACTTCTATCTTGGCTTGGACTACCTCTCCGTTGGGAATACTCCTGACTAGACTAGAAACTCCTTGTCGAGGCCTCCGTAAGACTTATTTGCTTTGGCGGACCTTAATTGCCGACGAGCAGGTTGTACCCTTAATACCTATTTTACCCTTAGGGATCAGCATGATCTAACGACCTTAGATTGTTCTCTCTTACCTTGAGATCACGCAGGACCTCTGGTTTGTGTTCGTTGCACGGCTATTAGGTGGTTGTGACTTCTACCGGACTTCCAGCACACGATTGTGCTGTCCAACTGTTACTATCTCTTGTTTTATAGTCGATTTACGAATATATCCCTAGCTCTTATCTACTATCTTGACACTCTTATCTATTCACATTTTCTCTATACTCTCGTATATTCTTCAATTACTCTCATCTATTCTCAGTACTCTATTTGACCATCAAATTGATTGTCTAAGATAACAAACATGATCAATGCTAGGCAACATTATAAGGGACCCGATCTGGTCCTGGGAGGTGTGCCCGAAAGACTATAACTCGCGAGGCTTTAATGATCAGGGTGTTCGGCATGCATCCAAACGCATGACTCTTAAGATTTAATAGAAGATGATCAATCAATCAAAAATACTGGTTTCTCTTGGTTGACAAGAAGATCGACCAAACCTGCTATCGCGACTAGTGCACTTTTGTGCAACCAGACATGCTATCTCGTTATATGGCCAATCCCTTAACATGCTTGTTATGCTATTTTCATGTGAAAGTATTATCGTTCTCTTGTTATCATGTGACATTACACTCTTGACTATGCTTGATCATTCTCTCTAGTTATTCTGCTTTACAAGACATTAATCACTTAAAGCATGCCTGTTTATATGAGATATTAAGTTCTACTGGACAATTTTCACTCATCCTGCGTTACTTATTATATGTGTTTCAGGTGAGTCTGATGGAGACGACCACACGAACGAGGAAGGGACTGAGGAAGTGCAAGAGTGACCCGCCCTTTTCAATCAACCAAAGCTTTTAGTAGTTAGTTAGATGGATAGTTAGTTTGTAGTTGTTTTATTTTGAATAAAGTACTCTGGGCCCATAGTCATGGCTCTGAATTAGTTATTGTAATAGACGTTAGTGGAATTATTTAATGAAGTTGGATCATTTGGTATTATTCCAATTTGTGTAATGGTTGATGTCTAATTCTCGCTCTATACTATTTATTTAACTATTTACCGCTCCAATATTCCGTGTCGGGGCGTTACAGTTTTGTGGTATCAGAGCCTAAGTTGTTCTTAAGTATAGGATGATCTAGGTTTGACCTGCCTCGACTGGAGTCAATTAACCTACCTATGTGAGTTATGGGTAGAACCATGGGAAATAAGTTAAAATAAATCCACATGCGCACCAACTTAGTGCCATTTCAATATCTTACATTAAATTTTCTCTTGAAGGAACTTAGAAATAGCAAATGGCAGCGGAGCGTGCTCAACTCCGTGACTTGCAACAGACCATCCAGAAGCTCACTCAAGCCCTACTGCAAGCTGCCCAAGGAGGCGGTGGTATTCGAGGAGCAGGAGATTTATACATAAACTTCCGTAGCATAAACCCGCTTCGTTTCAGTGGGACCACATGTAAGGACACGATCTTTTCAGATCCGTGTCTAATGGTTTTGGAGTAGTGCTCTTGACCAAGAGGTGGTCATTGGGCTTTGTTTGTGGTTTCCGTGCGTTGTGTGGGCGTTGTGGACCAGAGGTTCTAGCCCAAACAGCCTAATGGTTCACTGTCTGTGAAATGCGACGGAGTAGTACGTCGCGATTTAAAACGCGACGGTCTCCCCCGTCGCGATTCACAAAACTACCTTTGTGTTTAGCGGCGCTTTGAGTTTTGATTGGCGACGACTAAGGTGGTCGTGTTTAAGAGTTAAGCGCGACGTCTACCTACGTCGTGATTTAGACTGTGCATATGTTTGCTCTGTTTTGGCCAAACAGAGCAGTGGAGCTCTGTCCGGCTATGGGGGAGGTTGCTGCGGCGCCTCCTGTGGTGTTTTCCGATGAACCGATTTCCTGGTGGCTCGTGCGGTGCGGGTTCCACGCAAGGATGTCGTCTGGAGCGTGGACATGCTGGCGATGTGGAGTCTTTGGCATTCTTCGGGCTCGTTCAGTTGGTAGGGAGACTTCCCTCTTGTTTATTTGATTATGAATGGTTTAAAGGGTGGAAAGCATGTGTGGGTGGTTTACCATGCTATGATTATCATGTTTATTGTTTTAGTTTGGCATTTTGTATCTGATATGTGTGGATTTTCTAGTGGTGAAGGTGGGTTCGGCCTGAGAGTTGAGCTCACTGTCACGGTTGAAACACGATGTAGTGAACCGTCGCGTTCATGGTATGAACGCGACACCATGCATCGTCGTGTTTCATGTTTTGTTTGGTGTGCTGTACCGATTTGCTTAAACGCGACCGTTAGGTCAGTCGTGTTTATGCTTGGTACCGATTAGTGTGTTTATCGATTATAGTTAACGTGTATCGACTGTTGTAAATGCGATGAGAATGTCTGTCGCGATTTACATTGGTTTGGCTTTAAGGCGACGTATTGGGACGTCGCGATTCTGTCGCGACACTGGGCCTTGTCGCGTTAAGGTTTTGAATTGCGTCCAGACAGGTCGTCATGATTTGAAAGGCGACACTTGTGTCCGTCGCGTTTTGGACTCTGTGGTCTGTTTGTGAAGGCTGGGCAGTGAGGTACCAGACCTAGCCTTGGTTATTGGTGTCATTGAAAGTGGTTTAAGTGGTCTAATGTTAGTAAAGCATGTGTAGGGTAAAGAGTTAGTGTATGACGAGTTAGTGAATTATGTGATTTATGTTGGATATGTTATTGTATTAAGTTAAGTAGTTAATGTTCATTGTGGTTTAATGTTGCTATGGAGGTCATGAGATGATCAATGACAGGCAAGCTTATTATATGTTATTATGGTTCATGTATATATCTGTGTAGGTTGGCTTGGAGGTCACACGGTGACTGGTAACAAGCTAACTACGATATTGATGAATCGTGGTTTATAATGAAGGTTGTATAAGTACATATCGTGGTTTGTGCGTTTGCTGAGTCTGGTGGTCCGGCGCCTATTCCAGAATGCATCTTCAGTCAGGTACCCTAGGCTAGGCACGTGTGTTTGTTGTGCTCGGGGCGTGTCCCGGTACGATGTATACCACTGAGGTCTGAGTCGTCTTCCTGGACACCATCACTCCTGTGTTTGAGTTGTACATCCGGCTGAGGGAAAGACGACTGGGGGCAGCGACATGTTTGTGGGCGTGCAGTCGCTTGTAGTGCGCACGTGATTAGGAGATGGACACCAGTAGACGTACTGGTCCCCAGCTAGCCATGTGTTTCCAGTGCCTCACTTTAGGGAGCTCGGGCCGGAGTCCCTAAAGGTGTCAGGCGTGGACCTGTAGTTGTGTGGCCTACAAGTGTGGTGTTGGTTGGTCTCTACAGTTGATTTGACTTACTTGTGTGTTTGTGGAGCTGTAGCTGGACTGTGTGGTCTGTGGCTATGAGACTGAGAGGTGGTTCTTGTGTTGTGTTGTCCGGGTTGGATACTGACGTCATGAACCAGTAGTCCGTTCCCGTGTGGTGGCGTCGTTCCTTTCCGACTTGTGCTTTGCCACTGGTTGTGGCTTGTGTGTCGTGACTTGTTGGTTGAGGTTTTACCCGTTAGGGTGTGCTTTGGTGATGACACCGTTGTGGTTGTGGTTCTGTGGTGGTACCTCGAGGTAGTAGGTACCTGTACCCTTCCTGGGTAGCTTTGTGTTGTGGTACATCGTGTACCAGCCTCTTCAGATGTTGAGGTGGACTTGTGTTTCGTGAAGGTCGTTGTGTTTTACCCTTCTTCGGGTAAGTTTCAGATTATGGTTTTATCGTGTGGTGGACCAGCATGTTGATGCCAGCCATGCTACCCTACATGGGTAGGTTGCCTGTGAAGCTTGTAGCCTAGGCAGTGGTTTGCTTGTGAGGCTCGTAGCTTAGGCGACCAGTTGTTGTAGTGGTTTTCCTATGAGATATGTGGCCTAGGCATTGCCGTTGTTGGGCGGACTAGTGGTGTTGTGCTAGTCTTGTAATTCTTTTTGTCTTCCGAGATTTGTATTAGCTAGTGAGATCATGTTTTAGTTATTGTTAATCATGTTTATTGTAAGCATGTTGTGGTTTGGCTATTAGTGTGGCCAGTAAGACTCTCTGGGTTGAGGTTTCTTCAGTTTTAGGTGTTGTTTTTGGGAGGTCCCTGCTGAGCCAATGACTTGTTGAGGCAGCTCTTTTCAGGTGTTAGCTGATTTTGTGTGGCTTGCGGAGGCGTTGTGGCAGACTTGTACCACCGGCAGTAGAGTTAGTCGTGTTGTGTGAGCTTGTGCTCCCTCGGGGTATGTCCCAGGTAGTTGTACTCTTTTCTTGGACATGTAATAATGTATTGAGACAATTGTACAATGTTGTATACATATATGAGCACATGTACTTTCTTGTGTCTTATACTGTTAT
This sequence comes from Colocasia esculenta, assembly GCA_014218235.1. Taxonomy (NCBI): domain Eukaryota; kingdom Viridiplantae; phylum Streptophyta; class Magnoliopsida; order Alismatales; family Araceae; genus Colocasia; species Colocasia esculenta. Next base: position 125,036,113 of record CM024762.1, read on the forward strand.
TGTTGTCTTTTATATTCTTACTGAAAACTTGTATGAGATATCCCTTGCGAGACTTCGATCCGATCGCGGGAGACAGACTTGGATATGGAGCCTTATTAGGCATAAATATCCAAGGCCGTTACACCACAGATCCCGATGAGGCTGAACACTGGCTAAAAGAAATTGAATGTATTTTTCGCGTCATGCAATGTGTGGATGGTGATAAACTACTACTTTCCACTTTCCAACTAGAAAGGGACGCCCGTGCATGGTGGGAGGCTGTTGAAGCCACTCAAGCTGATGCACAGTTCACTTGGGATGAATTCAAGGATCGTCGCATTTTCGAATGTCCTGTGCTGAAAGAGAAGGAGAAACGTTCGAATGGGTAAAAGAAAAAAGGCAGTGTTGACACGAGATTTGGCCCATCCCCGCGTGGTTCATGGTCCATTAAGGTTTGTTTGACTCCTTATTGACTCACCTCGAATCCCATATTAACGTCAACATCGATTGTCGTTGACCCCAGGTTGACTGCATACACCATTGACGTTTACTCAGGTTGACGTCCACATAGGTTGAAATCTGCATGGGGTTGGCGGCAACATCGATTGACATCAACCTGGGTTTACCTGTTCTACGGAATTGCCTGAGAATCTCACCCACTTGCGCCCCTACCTCGGCCATGCAATGCATAGGGCCGTTCCCAACGGGAAAATAGGCCACCTTAGCACCCCCTTGACCCAGTAAAAGTCCTACTTGGCCCCCTCCTATTGGCTTACCCTTTCTACTTGGATTGCCACATGTTCAAGTGTGTTTTCTCACACTTGAGCATCCTATGCTCACTAGCTCCGCCCCCACTGCCTATATATGAAGCTCCTCAGCCTTCTAAGAAGGGGGGGGGGGGGGGGGGGGGGGGGGGGGGGGCTAGATGAGTTTATGCCTTGATGCCTTGAGAGAAGATAGAGAAAAAGCCACCTTGAGCCTTGAGAGCTTATTTCTTTCATTCCTCTCTACCTCTCAACACTTGGAGCATCCAGAAGGCTTCACCACGAGCTGGAGGTGCCCACAAAGCAGCCACCAATGCCTACAAACGACTAGTGTTGGCCATACAGCCCAACAGAAGTCTCACAAGGGAGGCAAGAATTGAAGCGGCAACACACACGTGGAGGACCCCTCAACACACAAAATGACATCTATCGGCACCACTCGGCCACAGCTAGACCGTCCTCATAGTACGACAAGGACACAAAACGAATGTGGAGCCACAAAAAACTAGAAACAATTTGCTCCACAAGCATAACATGCAATGACAAAAGCTGAGAAGAAGTCTAAGGTTAGGCCAGAACCAAATAGCTCAAGGCGTCAGCAAACCTCATGGTCAGGTATTGGCAAACTGATAGGCCTCACTGCCACCAAGGACATAGATAAGAGACTCCACTACCGACTTCCAGACTCACCAACCCGACGCACAACCGAAAAATCAACAATGGGTTGACATAGCACCCACCACGCTTGCACATTGCCAAGTGTGGGTGCCACCAAGTCAACCAAAAAAGCGCACTCAACCACAAGAAAATGAGACAACCACAGGGGTCGAGAACAACACGTCGATATGAGAAGGACGCAAACCAATGCAGGGCACCACAACCAAACACGCACAAGCGAGGGAAATCTGGATGCGAGTCACAACCAAGATTGGGAGTACCACTGACAAGGCTACAAGAACAACAAGGTCACCATCACACTACGGTAACGGTACAACCACAAGACATAGGCCACCACACTCATCCCAGATAGGGGTGAACACGGTCCGGTTCGGTCTGGTTCACCCCTTATTTTTTAACAAGCTGAACCGAACCGAACCGAACCGAAGTGTTGTAGCAAACCGAACTGGTTCAGTTCGGTTTGAACCGAAATTTCAAAAAAAAAAACACAGAACATATGCACATTGCAGGTTTTGTACCCGCAACCTCCTTTGGAGACCTCCCCCTCGCGCCAACCAACTGGGCTACAAAGTGTTTTGTGATATTATATGGTATTATTTAATTATATAATATATATATATATATATTGTGTTTGAACTGAAATTTCAAAAAAAAAAAGCAGGGAACATCAAGTTGCAGCGCTAACCAACTGGGCTACAAAGCGTTTTGTGAAAATATGTGATATTATTTAATTATATATATATTCGGTTCATTTCGGTTTCTTAACACCAAACCGAACTGAACCCATGAAGTCTTCAAACCAAACCGAACCGGTCGGTTCGGTTCGATTTTTCAGGTTGGACCAAATAATGAACAGCCCTAGTCCTAGAGGCAGAACAACTTAACGCCTCCAACACGGAGCAAACTTGCGAAAACAACATCCGAAGGTTAAGACTAGAACATGCGAGTACAAGCACACAGTGCTACCACAAGCACCAAAACCACCCAAGGTGCAGTGTGCAAGACAACACCAACGGCCCCGAAACGGCTTAGGGCCAATAGGAGGGACTCTCTACCAGAGGCCCACTAGAGAAATGCATATGGAAGCCCACGAGCTTCGAAGAGCATAACAGACCACCTAGCTCTTAGAAACACACAAACACAAGACACTGCCCCTACCACAATAGATAGAGAGGGCCACACACCAAAATGGTGACAGGAGCCTCCAAGGCACAGACTAAGGGACAAATCAAAGCACACACCGAAACATCGCTTGCATGAGCAAGCCAAGCAAAAGAACAAGTGCTACCTCATACTGAACAAATAGAGGCACATTGTCCCACATCGTCTAGTCAGGCAACATAGAAACCAACACGACAACAGATGGCATAGACAGGTTCACCAACCCACAATGCCACAAGGAAATGATGGCACGAGGGGAGCAACCAATTCAACTCCAAAACGGCTCAAGGGAAAGGGCCTTCACCAAAAAGGTCGTGACAGTGCACACCACGGCGCAAAAATGTCACATCAGAGCACCACCACCCCGAGCAATCTACAAAATGCAATAGAAAAGAAGGCACGCAACAAGCCTCTTCTGCACACGAAAGAGAAAACCACAGTACAAGGCCAATACTTCCGTATGAAGCACAACTAGACAGACACCCACGATGCTCACCAGATCACCATCTGTAAGAGCACACCGAGTATAGAAGAGCAAAGTGGAAACAGCCCAAGCCATGGGAACACACGCAGTCTCTCCAACACAATCAATAGACTTGGGATCAAGCAACAAGACAAGTTGGCTAACGTAGCAACCAAATGCACAGTCAAGGTCTCCTCACCTCGACTAGGAGCATACAAACATACTGCAACACAAATAGTCCAACCCGCAACAGCAACTCGACCTCAAAGAGATCTAGATGGAGCACGAAAACAACCAAGGGCCAACATAGGATGGTTCTGAGAAGAACCCCACCAGAACAAGCTTGGAACCGTTATGGGAAAACTCACCAGAACACAAAGCCAACCAAACAATGCACCCAAAAACTTGGGGCAACGCTACAAAAATAAAAGCGGCACAAGACAGTTCTGGTGAAACCTCACCTCCACCAGAGAAAAAACAGAGAAGAGCTATGAGAACACCTCACTAGAACCCACAACTAGCCAACATAAGGCCAACCAGTAAGCACATCCAAGTGTTGTAGCACCCAACTAGTGATGCGACACAGACACACAGAGCATTTGCTTAGCCCGAGTAATATTGTCAGCTTATCAGAACATCGTGCACAATAGCTCACAGACAAGTGAGGCAACAATCTCAAGCAACTACAACATACCCACCAATAGGAGGGAAAAGACAGCCAACACGTAAGGACTCCATCCATCGGACCCGCAGTAACAACCCTGCACCGGTGAAGGCATTCCCACGTGCAGGCTCTCTCAACAACAGTGACACACACAGACAAATGTGCAAGCTGATAACAACCTCGAGCACCGCACTAGACTTACTTGCAATTGCCCTCCACAAAGGGAAAATCTCTACCAACGACTCCATTGCTAACCACACCACTGCTGCACGAGCAAATTGGGTGACACACTCACCATGCGCACAATGTCCTAACAACAACAACTCTCTTATAGCCCACACTCGGACCCTACTAAGAAGACATCCACCTGCAACACATAATTAAAAGTTCATGCCTAATTCTAACACTCTGTGGACGAGCCAGCAATGTATTAATATTTTTTTGAAATAATTATAATTATTAACTCATTACAAATCTCAATAGACCTCTATTTTTGATACCACTATAACGACTCAAAATTTAACACTCATTGGACATTTAGAGGGATTTTCGAGGGTCAAATTCTCTAGTCGTTACAAAGAGTCTTACTAGTTTTTGCATCCTGTTGTTATGTTGAATGAATGAAATGGAAATGGAGCTCTAAGCTCCCAATTTAACCCCCCCCCCCCCACCCAATAAACTTCTTTTTTTAACTTTTCATATATACATGTGCAGTTGCATATACATAATTAAAGATGAGTACTTTCTAAAGTCCCGTCAAAGAATCATCTTTCCACAATCTAATTGATAAACAGGATTCAGATCAAGCACAGTTGATTCACCGTTTTCCTCGTCGCGATCTCCTCCCAAACCTGTCCTGACTGGCCACGGGCTTGTCGTGGAAAGAACGAGATATTCCAACTCCCCCAGCTGAAAAATGACGTTTCCATTCAATGAAAACGTTTTGAACAGAGAGAGAGAGAGAGAGAGAGAGATCCGACCATGCACTTGGTGTACTCTCGTTTGCTGTTAGATTCCCCCAACCAGGGATTTTTATGGACACGGACGGTTCGTCCTCCACTTCCCTCGTGAGCACTGCAGAGATATAATACGTATCAGCATCCGATAACTACCCGGTCCGTACAACAGATGGACGTGAAGAATGGGAGTACTCTTATTTTATCAAAAGTGCTTCCCCTTCCCGCCCTTTGGAAACTTCCCAGAAGACGCCACGTGACCGGATCCGAAAGTTCGAACTGGGTTGGAACCGTACGGGACTTACGGATTCTTCCACCGCGTTCGCACCCTTCAAATCACAACGCCTTCGGCCTTCGAAAGCACACGGCGGAGTGAGGGAAGACGATCCACACCCCAGCGCCGTCGATCTCGCCCGCCATGGCGAAGCCCGGCGTAGTGTACGCCGAGGTGGAGGAGCCCTTCGTCCTCCCCCGGCACGATCACAAGACTCTTTCAACCCCGTCGCCACCACTTTACGGCGATTACCCGGAGGACCTGCCGGTTCGGCCCTACCTCCTCATCCCACTCTACGGAGACCGCCCCCGCCGATCGACGGCGTTCCCCAGACGGCGGGCCGCGGGGTGCTGCGATGCGCTCCTCTCTCGCGCCTCCCTGCACGCGCTGCTCCTCGCCGGTCTCGTCCTTGGCGTGGCCAGCTTCCTGCTGTGGCCTTCGGGCCCGGAAGTGCGCCTGGTTCATATGAAGCTCAAGTCCGTCAAGGTGTCGTCGAAGCAGAAGGGGACGCTGGTCGCGCTGGACATTGCGTTGGATCTGAAGGTGAGGGTGCGCAACCGGGCCTTCTTCGCTCTGGGATATGACAACGTGACAGTGGGGATCGAGTACCGGGGGCGGCCGCTCGGGACGGCGATGGCGCTCGGGGGGATCGTGGAGGCGCGGGGGGTGACCTACGCGGCGGCGAAGATGCGGCTGGACGGGATCCGGGTGCTGGAGGACGCGCTGTTCTTGATCGAGGACCTGCTGAAGGGGAATATCCCCTTTGAAACCGTCACCATGGTCGACGGCGACCTCCGCTTCTTCTCCTTCAACCTCCCCATCCAGGTACCCTTCCCTTCCCTTTGCTCACAGATTGGACCATTATTTCATATTCCATGCCCGCCTCTTTGTTCTGTTTTCACCATCCCTTTGCGCTCTCTCTCCCTCTCTCTCTTTCTTCTCTGCCATGAGAATTACGTAGAGCAAGAATGAGGTAAATAGGGCATTGGTGACTGCAAATTGTGAGCCTCTTTGGATGGAGTTAACTCTGAGTTAAGAGTGAGTTAACTCTAGTTAACTCAGAGTTAACTCAAAAAGTGTTTTGGTAGTAGTTTAGAGTTAATTTTTGTGGGTTGGGCTAAAAATGGTTTAAAAATGAGTTAACCCATTTTTTTCTAACCCACCTCTAAAGAAAGAACAAAGTTAACTCAAGTGAGTTAACCACTTTTTCTCTCACATCACAAGTATTAAATGCTACTTTTTCTTTTCCCAAGATAAGTTAACTCACTTGTTCTTACCAAAATATATTTGAGAAAAATAGGTTAACTCACTATATGATCAAAGTTAACTCTATTATTACCAAAACAAAAAATGGGTTACACATGTGTAACTTTGTTCATGGGTTGAAGTTATCTAACTCCAACCCATTACCAAAGAGGCCCGACACTGCTACCTGCTGTCCTCAGTTGCTTATTAGCGGGTTCTGGTTGTGCATTGCAGATTAAAGTGGCTGGAAACGCTATTGCGTTTTCGAGTGCCCCAGCAGATCATTGAAAACTATTTTTTGGTGGCATGCTTTTTAGATTCTTCCATATAGGACATTACTAGCAGAAAAAGTAGATATGATCGTCCACACACAAAAATATGCTATATATATATGTATTTCGCGAAATAGCCCTCTTCCACATGTTCAAACGATCATTCTTAACATCCTGACCGGTACATGTGACTGTTAAAATGTAAACCTTAAAATTTCAAGGTCCTTTCGGATGGCAGTGTTAGGGGTGGTAATGGGTGAGGTTTGGACCGGGCCTGGGTTGGCCCGGATCTAGCTCAGTCTCTAACGGACCGGTCCGGATCCGACACGGTCCGGGACAAGACTCGATTTTTAAAAACTCGGTCCGGTTTGGGACGATTATGTGAGACTCGGCCCAGATCCGGCCCGGCTCGATTTTACCTTTTTAAAGATATTCTTATTATTATTTTTTTATTTTTACAATAAAATTGATGTTTGTTGAATCAAAACATAAATATTAGACTAAACTTATTTCTAGTTGTTAAACATAATTCCACAACATAATTTTCAATCCAAAATTTTAGAATATTAAAATTACTACCATGTCACTTGTTTTTTTTTTAATACTAGGCCACTGGGCCGCTCGGGCTGGGCCGAGCCAAACTCGAGCACGGCCCAATCTTGCTCCGGGCCGGGTCAGGTCTAAAATTTAAATGAGATTAAAATATCCGGCCCAAGCCCGTATAAAATCGGGCTGGCCTGGCCTAGTTGACACCCCTAATTAGTGTGTGTTATTTTTTGTAAAGTATTTTATTATATTTTTATTTTTAAACTATTATAAGGTGTTCAATTTCAAAATTATGTCAGTGGATGTGTGTCTGTTTACTTGATTTTGTTACAGTCTAAAGTTAGTGAAACTAAAACACATAAGTTTTAGATCAGGGTTTTCATCGTCGTCGTTGTCAGAGTCTTATCCCATTATTAAGGTTGGCTACATGAATTCAGTTCTGTCAAAAAATTTATCAAGTGTTATATTCGTATTTAAATTTAAAAAATCAATATATTTATAATAACATCACATCATATCATTTTAGATCTTTCTCGAATTCTTTTATTAACATCTACTAAAATTTAATCACATCTTTTAGAACTAAGGTTAATTTTATAGTAATTTTATATTCACTAGTTTTAAACATGCAATTTTGGAATATATGACGTGTGGTTTTATGTCAAGTTAGACTTTTTAGTGGTCGTAGATGATCACCATTGGCTTCTAATCTTTCATGAAATGGGAAATAATTTTATTGTAAGGTCTAACGTCAACTCTGGATAGATTTATGCGAAGAGTATTCATTTGTACGATGAAGCTTCAGTGAACTTTATTTTGGCTTATGAGAATAGAGTGGAATGGACATAATCACAAGGGGTTGAGAGCTTGCCAACCAAAACATGATTTCGGCCTGAAGGGTGACATAATGGAATATTTTTGGTGCGATGCTACGACGTATGAGACGGATTTAGGATTACCCATATCTGATGACCCGACAACACATAGAATGGAATGACTAGTGCAGAACAATTGGTTGCACAACAACTGGTGCAGAACAATCAAGTGCCAAGATTACAAGATGATCTGAGATATAGGGATTGATTTTAAACATCTGTTAAAAATCATTGGTTAAGGGCAGGGGCTTTTTCTCTGAGGAAATGGATTTCGGGTTCAACTATTACCATTCGCGATTGTTCAGGAGGAGAACTTTTTCTCAAAGATTTGTGAGAGTTTATGTCTGAATATTTCTTAAGAATGGCAGACTTTTCAAGAGAGTATTTCACTTTGTAGTGATATCACTTTGCTAGGAATAATCGCCCATAATATAAGTTATAGAAAAATCCCTACTTTTTAGAGGAAAATTTGTGAATACTAGAACGTCAAACACTTCTGTTGCTGCTAGTACAAGTGGGATCGGCTTGGGCCGGTCGGATGTGGACCCAAGGGACGAGAGACAAACGGCCGACGTGATGCGATCTACCTTCAACCTGTAAGAAACCATCGAGAATCCTCAGTGGATGAACACTCTGACGTTCAAGTCAGTTCGGGTGGTCGGAACAAGGGAGTATCAGTGTTCAGAATAGCGTATCTTCATATGGTGAGGTGTCTCTCCCTTTTATAGTGTCTTAGTGGATTGCTAGCGGTTCCCTGCGCATGTGCCCACAATTTCGCCACAGATCCTCGCTGGCTGGAGTTACGGGTGTTAAGAACGATTAGAGGGTCCGGTTCTTTTGGGCCTTGCCGTAGCCAGAACTTCCTATTCTAGCCCGTGATTCTTGAGCCCTTCCACTCTTAAGAGTGCTGGCTTGAATGGAGTATGCCCAGCTAAGCCTTCCTTAATTGGCGATTTGGGTGCTACTTGTATCGGCAGGTAGCGACCAGCATCAACTTCCTTTTAGTAAAACTTGTAACTAGTTGGCACATTGATCCTCTTACACTTTTGAAAAATAGTTAGAAGATTCTGAGCCGAGAATGCCACCTGAAATACCTCCGGATGATGAACTTGAGGATGAGAACAATAATGCCGCCAAACACTGCATGTAAACAAGAGATCATGGCGATCACAAGGTCTCAAATGCCGCTAGGAAAGCCCTTTGCCGCTCTGCTGATCAGCCGTAGAATAACCAGGAGGAAAAAGGTGGAGGAAAAGTCTTCCAAGGTTATTTAGTCGAGCTGTGTTGTGCATCTTTGTTTGTGAGAATGAGGGACCTTAATTTTATCCTACTCCAATTGTTGTATTAATCCGCAAGAGGTTTCAATTTACAAGCGGGTTCCTTCTCGGACCCAGAAGGTGATTTCCTGTTTCTTATGGATTCACGGAGTTCCACACTCGTACTCTTCCATTCCGGCTATGTTCTGAGCTTAGCTTCCACCCTGTGGGGCGCGGAAGAAGTAGCCAGGACATTGTCGGCCCCAGTATGGGATGCTCTGTGGTTTCCATGAGAAGGAGCCACTCCTTACACATGCCGGCTAGCCATTTCTAGGCCTTTATGTTGGTAGACGCCCACTTCAATAGTACTTGAAAGTGTTAGAGAAATTAACAGGGAATTTAGATAAACTTGTTTTTTCCATTCTCTATCGAAAAATGTATAATTTTTTTCACCACTAAAAATAAAAAATTTCTCTTAATATATATTTCTCTCTTGAGAAATGGAGGACCGATTAGGATGTTGCCCTCGTCTATGTATATCAAGTAATGTTAGTTTAACTTTTGAAGTCCATGTTCCGTACCACGCTATTGCTAGATTTTTCTGTGGAATTTCTCAGGATTTAGGTGAGAGTGAAATTAATTTCACATGCTTGTGTGTCTCACTCTCCTCTTAAATAAAAACCAAATGTTAAAAATCTGATGTGTCATACAGTTCAAGAATAGGGTTGCTAACGGAACTTGATATTCCGATATTTTGATATTTTAACCCGATTTCGATAAAAATTATCATTTTCGAAGTTGAAAATTGATACTGACAGTTTATCGGAATCGATATCAGATATTCCAATAAATTATCAGAATTGAAAAATAATCAGAATTGGTATCGATTATTTCGATAAATTATCTATAAACTCAAAGGACAAAACCATGGTAAGTATCTTAACTTATCGGAATTTAGATTTCGATAATATTATTGGAATCAGAACGGAATCGGAATTATCTATTTCGATTTTATTAGAATCAGAACTATATTTCGATTATCGGAATCGGAACATGTGTTTCCGGTTCCAAACTCGACTCGATTGCAGCCCTAGTTCAAGAACATTTTCATATGCTATCTTCGATGAAACTCTAATTAATAAAGCATTGGAAGTTAACTTTACACTTGGCTTACAACTAAAACATATGTTTTCAACTATGTAGCTGACTTCAAATAATACGATAAGGATGATGGTGATGAACTATGTGCTTGGTTGCAATTATAAAAGAGTATATTTGTCGTCTCATATAAGTCATATGAAATTGTATTTGTCAATTCGTGATTTACTGCATATTTAAATGTGCAGTAAGTATTACTTATTATAAAGTTAAATGATTTGCTGAAAAGATGATCAACTCATCCAATAACAAAATCAGTGATCAAGGACTTTCTTTTTTCTTTTTCGGACCAGTAAGATAATATTTATATTATACTAAAAAAAGAGGCACAAAAGAAAGAAAGAAAAGATACAAAACCCATATCCTACACGCAAGTAGACTTGGTGACAGTAGACATAATAGGCAACCCAATCCAGTACAAGTGAGTGAGATAATCCAATTGGGTGAAACCAAAAAGGGGGAAACCAAGCTACCAGCATAACACCACCACTCCGACAGTGAAGATTAGGATCAAACAAACAAAAAGGAGACTTGAGGGCAGATATCATCGAGCCGCGGCAAGCACCCACTCCAAAGGTAAGTGGCTGTATCTCATATGTGCAGCAAATAGAAAGCTCCGATGACACACTTAGGAACAAGATGTATGGATGAAGCCACAAACACGAGCTAATCTAGAACCTTCGAAATCTCAAACTTGAGAGAAGAAGGGATGGAGTTGTAAGTAGAAATGCCACATGAAGAGCTTGATGGATCTTCAGACTTCATGTTATCTTGATCTTGAAACAAAGGAACAACACTAACAACAACAAACACACCAAATTAAATATTACACCTAGGCCAAGCAAATGGAGGAGAATGGTCTGAAAACTAAGGGTGAATATGGTTCGGTTCGGTTCACTTCACTTTTTGGATGAACCGAAACCGAACCGAAATTAAGGTTGAACCGAATCGGTTCGATTTGAACCGAAATTTAAAAAAAAATAAACTTTAATAGCTCAGATGGCAGACCTGAGTATCTGTCCAAGTAAATGGGAGGCGCTAGCCCACTGGGCTACGCGCTCCTCTTTGATATATATTATATATTTAATATATTTAATATATATTCGGTTCATTCGATTTTCCAATGCAAAATCGAACTGAACCGTTAGACCTCTCAACTCGAACCGAACCGAATCGAACTGACCGGTTCGGTTCGATTTTACGGTTTGAACCATATTATGAACAGTCCTACTGAAAACCCCAAAGGGAACAAGGCGTCGTTGCCGGCGACGTCCCAAAAGATGGCAAAAGAAGAGAAAAGCTATTGGATGAGTTGGGAGGGGAAGATGGAAGGTTGGGGGTGGAGGTGACTGAGGAGCGATGGGGAAGTGGTACAGAGATGGCTAGAGATGCAAGAAACAGGTGGATGGTGGAGAACTTTAAAATAAAGGTGGTAGAGGAAATTGAGGAGGAGAAATTAGAACCCAGATCTAAACAGAGGAGGAAGACCAAGTGACGTCGTAGGCGAGATCCCAAACTGGGAGCTCGCGAAAGAAATGAGTTGGGAGGGGGAGGCGAAAGGTTGGGGGCGGAGATGATTGAGGGGTGAATGGGAACGGGATAAAGATGGTAAAAAGATATAGAAAATAGGTGGATAGTGAATAACCTGGAACCGAGGTGATGGAGAAGTTGGAAGACAAATCTAAACCAAGAAGGCATGGGGAAAATCAGTATAAACTGGAAGTAAGTGAAGGAGCAGAGGTACGCATAGATCTAAATCAATAAAAAATGGGGTAAATCGACACAAATTAGAAATGTGCAAAGACTCCAAGGAGGGAATGGAGGGGGAGAGGCACGCGCGGATCTGAACCTAGAAAATGATGGGTTATTCGACAAAGTATCCACCAAGGTGCACCAATTTCCACCCTTTTTTTATTACTTGGATTTCCATTCACCTTTTCTTTTCCCGCATTTCTTATTCATCGATCAACTTGTTTTCACATGATCCATTCCATATTCCGCTTTAGCACACCTTATTTCCCATTTACGGATTTATCTAATTTATTTCTGTTCATTTTACATGTTGACAAGCAAAAATCATGAGAAAATTATTTTGGAAGAAATTATACCAGTACCCCCAACGGCTAGACTCTCAAGATATATTAGGTTGAAAAGTCCAAGATTCTATTCTTCAGAGGGACTAATTTATAAAAATGTGAATTTGTTTAAATTGATTTCCTTTCATAGACAAGGAGTTGGAACTGTATGTTATATTAGATTGCAGAAGATAGTAGAAGGCTCTTTAACCTTCCTCCCCCAAACCTTACTCCATCTATCTTGGAATAAACATAAAAAAATGCAAAAGGAACGGCAAACCTAGCTAATCCTCCATTTCTTACCAGAGCCCCTCCCCTGCAGTAGCTCAGTCAGCTGTGAGCTGTGCAGATGAAATAATTACTTATACATTCGGAAACGGTTATTTGACGGCAAGATCAGTGCGGAGTCGTACACAAAGTGGAGCTACCATTATATATAGAGATTTGGTAGAAATGAATCAAATTATCTCATATTAGAAATCAAGAAAATATTATTAAACTATATTATAACTTGTAGTTCATAACTTGTGAGATGTCTTTTTGAGACAAAATCATATAGACTTGACGTAAAATGAATAACATCTCATAAGAGTTGGATTGTGTTATATTATTATGATATCAGAGCACGATCCGTCTAATATGATATGGATTGATTTAGGAACAAGTTAAATGAAAGTTGTTAGGCCTACAATAAGTCAATTTTAAGCCGTGCAAGAGAAAAAAGTTATCCTTGCATTTGAAAAGGGCTACTTAGAATAAAAGTGTGTATGGAGCTGTCCATTAAGTGGAGGTATTATTATGTTGGGAGGTTGAAGTAGAAATGAACTGAATTATCTCATATTAAAAATTTGAAAAATATTATTAAGCTATACAGGTAAGATTGTAGTCCGTGATTTGTAAGGTTAATTGGTTAGGGGGAAAGATACTAGACCAGTCGTGGGTGATAAAGCCGTTTAAACTGACCGCCGATCTTCTAACGTGGGAGGTGTCTTTTTCTTTTCTATCACAAAGCCAAAAGTTACCCCTTAAAGTTTGGAAAACAGCCATCTCAGACATCGACACCCCATTCTTGCATCAGATCTCTTTCTAAATCCGAATCCGTCGTTTCCCTAACCGTGCAGATTTGGATACTTGTTATTGGATTTTAGAGTTTAATTTATTTTCTCTAAATTTTATATGAGAAATATTTATTGTAAGATTAATGTTGCAATAAAATGATGTAGATTACATGAACGTAATGTTATTGGCGAATAATAAGTGTTCTTTTTTTTTCTCCAACTAATAAATTGCTTTTTTATAATTTAATCCCATAATTGATTATCCGATAAATATTTCTCATTTTACATTGCCCTTCTGTCTGCTTCCTTATATATTCCCTATATAGAGAAGGCTTCAATTTTCCATGAGGAAAACAATAGTTGTTTTTTCCTTTCTCAAGTTATTATATAAATCTTCTCCATGAGGAAATTCTAGTATTCACTTGAAATAGAGGGACTTTTCGACACACATATGATTGCTTCATCTGATTCATAAGAAGTAAATTTTGGCAGTGTGTGTTATTGAAAGAGAACCCCCCACGCACAAGTCCTCAAAATCTTTATGTTATCTTCTCACACAACTGTGGGAAAAGAAACATCCTTATTCGATGACTCATCTGCTAACGAGGGATTCTAAGAAAGTAATAGGTTGAGAATGACTGATGAGACTCTTCTCTGTCTCTTATAATCAAGAAAATTATTTTTCTTCCATCTTGTAATTAGTATTTCTTATAAGAAAACACAAATGGATCGGTTTTTTGCCGACAGAAGTAATAATTTCTATGTACAATTAACTAACTAGGAACTCAAATTTGAGATGATAGCAGAGGCTTTTAAATCATGTTTGGTATGGAACTAGATCGAAAATAAGATGAGAACATTTCACCTGTGAAAAAGATTTAGTGCACTTTTTATTACACTTAAGTGTAATATAATTAGATACTAAATTTATGTGACATTCTCACATGAAGAGTGATAAAATAATAATTTAATTATTAGATGTCACATAGGTTTAGTATTTAGTTATATTTCATTTAAATACGATAGAAAAAATACTAAACTTTTTTCTTCACCTATCCCATAACCCACCCCCCCCCCTTATTGTACGGCCATGTCCGTTGGCTCCGGACCGTGGATCACTCGTACGTACTACGTAGCCGCTGCTTCCTAAGAAGCCGCCAAGGCACTGGATTGGTGGATGTGGGTGGGGGAGTACTAACCAGGAAGTAGCAACCGCGCCGGTCCAACCGCGTCTTGACTCCATTTGGAGGCGTACGTCCATGATGCGCTTTGAAGCGGAGCCTGAGGGCAGATGCCCCCGGAGCCTTGGGCTCGTCCATGGTTTGAGGGGAGCGGCAAGGTCTGTGGCCCCCACACTTCGGCCACTTCGATACGAGTGAGGACGCTGGGGCGTCGTCCATCGCCGCGATGGCCAAGCCGGGAGCAACCGCCGCCGACGTCGCTGAGGAACCCCTCCTCCTCCCTCCACAGCATCCCCCGCCAGCACCCTGCTACGGCATCCCCGTCGACCAGTACCAGGCGGCGGCGGCGGCGGCGGCGACGCCTCCACCGCCCTATCTCATCATCCCCGTAAGCCCCGGCCGCAGCCGCCGCCGCCGCCGCAACGCCCTGCTCTGCTTGTGCCTTCTTGCCCTCCTGACCGCCGCCCTCCTACTCGGCGCCGCCGTCTTCCTCTTCTGGCCATGCGGCCCGGACGTCCGCCTCGCTCATGTCCACCTCCGCTCCATCCGCGTCTCCCCCAGCCGGCACGGCGGCGTCGCCGTTGACGTGGACGTGAGAGTCAAGGCCCTCGTCCACAACCCCAACGCCTTCTCCCTCCGCTACGAGGGGGTGATAGTGGAGGTGGGATACCGGGGGCGGCGGCTGGGGTGGGTGGTCGCCGGCGGCGCGGTCTTGAGGGCGAGGGCGTCGTCGTACGTGAAGGCGAGGGTGCGGGTAGAGGGAGTGTGGGTGGTGGAGGACACGGCGTACCTGATCGAGGACATGGCGAGGGGGAGGATCCCTTTGGACGCCGTCGCGAGGGTTAAGGGACGGATCCACTTGCTCAGTGTGGGCATCCCCATCAAGGTAAGTGTAGCTCGTCGTCGATGATGCATGAGACTTTTTCATGATCTGTCTGATCCGGTTCTACGAAAGACTGTTTACTCTCTGGGAAACCAAACGATGCATTTCTTAAAAACTGGGCCTGTTTACACAAAAAAGTAGGTTACTTAAAGATTGAATTCGAGTATAAATCCACCCCATGCATAAAGTATGCATATTAAGCTAGCAATATAAATAAATAAATAAATATGTTACAGTGTCACTCTTTTGTGCATATTGTTTTATCATATTTCTAGATTCGATATAAAATCATATTGCTGGAAAGAAAACTAAATTTGGTACTCTAAATTTTGAGAATTCCAAATTCAGAAGTTGGTCCAAATAGACGGGACTGATAATTTTTTTGTTTTGATCGCTGGTCTAGTTGCCAGCATGTTGACTCATTTTATTAAGCACTCAGAGAGTGACCAAGTGATTAAGTTCTCTCTCTCTCTCTCTCTATATATATATATATATCAAAATTTTGAGGACTCAAATTCATATATTATTGGAGTCAGATTTATGATGAATATATAAAGAAAGAAGGCAGGTAGGCTAGTGTAGTTCAGTAGTAGTTTTCAAACAAAAATACGGTCTTGATTAGAAAGGTCTCTCCATGTCCAGACTTCATTTTCATTTTTTTTTAAAACCAAACTCTCTCTGCCTATTTGGTAATAATATTATTTTTGTTTGTAGCCAATCATTTCCTTTTAATGGATTCCTTAAAGGTGTTTGGGGATTTGTTTATTTCCTTCTTCCAGAGTGTTTGGGGATTTATTTTTTCAGAGGATTTGGGCATTTCTAGTTAGAGCAGGAGGGGTTGGTTCTGAAACAAGCTTATAATCTCAGTCTCTCTGGGGGTCGATGTGTGTGAAAGACCATATTTCCCTTTTAAATTCCCGTATGACTCTAAGATGAGCTGTCAGTCCTTTCTCTCTTGACTCTCTGCCAAACTTTCAGGCTTACGCATGTCTTTGGATCTCTGAGAAGCTTACCATGCTTATACCTTAATGTTCACCACCCTTTTTACTGTTCATCTTCAGGGAAGGATATCCTGCGCAATCAATGTGGATGTAGAAAACCAGCTCATCGCCAGCCAAGATTGCTATCCCGAGGTTAGCTGATATGTTCTTCCTTAATCTAGACATACAGAAGTTTAATGTTGTCCCCACTCTCTCTTTGATCTCAATGAATAATGTATGCTTGTTTCTTCCCATCTTCAGAGAAAGAAGAATTAAGGATCTTAGAGGACAGAACCTCCATCTACAGATACTGCAACCTCATGGCCGTCTCCCTCTTCCAATGTAAAGCCAGGCCCCAGAGGCACGTCTTATAGACTAACCTAGTATTATTGTCTGAGAGTGAAACACCTTGTGTATTTATACTTTTGAAAGCGAAGAGTATGCATTTCATACAAGTCTGGACTGTGGTTAACTCATAAACTCTTTGCAGCTTTTGTCATGAAATAAACCAGGGTTTGGTAATTGCTCTTGTTCTACGTTCCTCGTGTTCATCTGTAATTAAGAACAAGCTGCTGATGTTAATACCAAAGAGGTTGTTTGTGTACAATCTAAATAAATGTGGCATCTTTTCTTTAGAAGTTCTCATTCCTTCAACCCTGCATCCAATCATGATCTTAATTAAGCAGGTTGGCAGTTGGCCCAACTCCAAAAGAGGTTGGTGGTGTACAAGCTAAACAAATGTGGCATCGTTTGTGTAGATGTTCTCATTCCTTCCTCAAGCCCCACATCCAATCTTGATCTTAAGCAGGTTGGCAGTTGGCCGACCTGACCAAGCTGGAAGCGCTTGGACTGACTGCACACAGACAGCTCTCAGCTCACAAGTCAGAACTGTGGTCTTTTATTGGGCTCATATCGGCCTTAGGTTATGAGCCCAGCTGCCGAGGGCTGTAAATGGGTCTGAAAACAGCTGCTTCTGTTCTCTGTGCGCAACATCTTTGCATCATGTTCTTCTCATTATTTTGATACTTTGGGAATCTGTCGTGAACTAAAGTTTGACCTTATGAAGAAGACATCAAATGCATCATACTTCACTTGAGATCTATAATTATGCCAACAAGGGGTGGATCTTTTACCGGGGTATGCAATTTAGCAGTTGCTTGCTCATATTTAGGAGTTTCAGACATTGTTATAGTCATGCCAAAAAATCAGCTACTGTTGTATTTATCAAAAGCATTCCAAATTAATTAAACAGCTATACGCGTATAGGACCGCGGATAGACAAACATTCACTGTTCGTGGGTCATAAGATAAGACCATGATCCCCTGATTTTTAGGCCTTGTAGATCTCTCCTGCTTCTCGTTTACTCCTCCATCTCACTCACCGTTGAGAATGTACACTCCATGAAGAAAAAACGAAATTGAGTACAGTAACATTTTATCAAGGATGTAATTAACTTTAAATTTGGAAAGCAAATTGCTATACATTTGCGGAAGTTGGCTGCACTCATTCGCACAATCAGAGTAATACTTTGTTATGGACAGGTGGGTGTTACCCAACAATTAATGCAGAGCCGGCAATAAGCGTTTCTCTTCATACAATAATTTTTGTCTTAAAATTTTCAACTAGTTTGAGTTGCCATCAAAAAAGTTTGACGCAAAATTATCTCAAGTAGGTGATACATGTAGTATTTCTTGACCCTAACCCAACTTGACCTGGCTGAGTTTGAAGCTTCGTTGAGTCGACTTTGAGTCAAAATAATATCAAATCTGCGTTGTCTTCACAAGCTAGACATCTTTTCTTGTACTCTTGAAAGATCAATACGCTTCCATGGGCTTGCTTCTCTAGGCGGCAAGTTTTTTGCAGCATATGGTTGTCACCATCTGTGCAATAATTTGTAAGAACGGCTTATCCGGTCGTCCAGCACTCTTTCCAATTACTTAAATGCAGAGAATGCTTGTGAGACATATATATAGGCAGACAAGTTATTCCCATCCGTTCTTCACGAGCGGCTGGTGTTTAGGGTTGCAAATGGTCCACGTCCTAGAAGTACCCAAGGAGAATTTACCAAGAAGTGCTTGTTGTCATATTTTATTGAGAAACACTTGGTGCACCAATTTAGATCCAATCTATCGTTCACATCCAATAGGTACGCGCCATATAAACGATCGGAGATATGTATTACGGACAATCATGACTAACTTGTAAAGAGTTTAGAGTGACGAGATACGTTCGATTAATGGTGCATATATTGGTAAAATCTTGAATATGTGAGCAACACCACACAAATATAGTTACGATTTTTCAAATTTTTATTAACTCGGTGTTCCAATATCTCCTCAAGTTCTTTACAAGTCAGCCCCACACGCCCCCACTGAATATACACAACAAATTATATTTTGGTGCACACCACTCTGATGGGTACAAATATTTTTCAAGGAAAAAAGTTTAGTGCACTTTTTTTAAATAAAATTATTTATTAAGTACTAACATATTACAATCGTAAGAGTTAAATCTTTGGTAATATTCGTAAATTTTTTTAAAAAAATTCTTACAAATTTATTGTCGTTAAATTTTTTTTTTTGATGGGTAAGTTGGTTGGTTGGGGATGAGGAGAAATGAGGAGACGGTGCGGGATTGAACCCGCGCCCTTCCGTCCCCCCCCCCCCCTCCATTTGGCAGGGGGGCGATCACTGCGCCATTGGCGGTTCTCATTGTCGTTAAATGTAGAACTCCTGACATCTAAGTGCATAGTAGAGTGCCTAACCAACTGAATAATTCATTGTTTGTAAATTTAGTACACTTGAGAATTGTACTTTCTCATACACTTTAGTCTTCTTATTAACTAATACACTAAAAATATATTATGTCAATCTAATAAAAAATAAGAAGTTTATAAGAAAGTATAATTATCAAGTGCACTAAATTTTTCTCTTCTCCAATTTATGAGCTAAGGTGAGTGCACGGGGTGGCCTAGTGGTGGGCATCCCTGATGCTCACCAAGCCGAGTTGGGATCGACCCCAGTAAAGTGTGTGATGACACTTTTAAGTGGTTTTTCAAGACTCTAAATGAGACTTGCATTGCGATGTTTTAGGCGGAGTTGTTAGGGTGTTTTTAGTCGCGAATAAAGGTGAGTGGGAGGGGTTACGGGTTTCGATCCTAGAGCGAGATGATTTCCTTCTATACAAAACAGCTGATTTTGATCACTGTGTCGAATCAAAAAAATATATGAGCTAAGGTGGCGATATATATTGCTTGCAAGTTACTGAGTGCGACTCCTTGAGCCCACAAAATTACAAGGGACGAAATTTTTCGTTATCAAAAAAAAAAAATACTGAGTGCGACTCCCTCTCTTTGTCTCTATCCTGTGCTTAGAAAGACGAGTTCAAAAAAACGTACTGCAGAAGAATACTAGCGGGGATTTTTCAGCAACATGCCGCCGCCATTCATGTGATGCGAATTTAGGATTTCAACTGATCGCACATAAGGGAAAGGAAAGCGTACATTTGATTTTTCTTCTTCTGCAAATACATGTAAATATGCTCTAAAAATTAGGAGAAATGTCTTTTACTCGGTTGATGGGTAAAAAAATTGAGTTGGCATGTTAAGATGCTGATTTAATTGTTCTGACTTTTAAACTCCACATCTATCGAATACACGTGGGTTTATAGCGTTGAACAATCAGGCCGCATCCAAACAGATCAATGATCTATTTTTCTTCTCGCTCTGCCCGTAAAAGACAGTTCTCCAAAGTTAAATGCTTACGGTGGTAGCAGGTCTATTATAAACCAGTTTGACTCGAACAACGTTCTTGCGCGATCACTCAGCTAGGTAACTAGAAATTTTGACTTTGAAGTATATATGTCATTTTAACGTTTAATCATTCAGAGAAATATTTATTATTTCTGTTTATTATCCATTTCAATAAATAATAATAAAACAATGCGTAATCATCAAATAGAAAAAAGTGGTGAGAATGTAACAAATGACAGCCGCCCAACACAGGAGGTGCCGTGCGCTAGCACTCTTGCGAATTAATTGGAGTCATGCTCTTGCATGCTGCGGCGATTGAGTTTGAATCAATGATCACATCAATCTGGCTGTAGCCAATAATGATCAACTCTCTACTCCGTCTCTCTCTAGATTTTTTTATAGCGAAAAAAAATTATGAGATTTTCTTCGTTGTTCACCGTAGCGCTGTTGCTCTAGATTTCTCCATCCCCATTCCCGTTCGGTGGGGAGGAGGATTTCGACGCCAGTGCAAGTCCCCCCTGTTTTACGCCTCCGATTTTGATCAGAGAAACTCTTCCCTTGGGGAGTTGTTTGAGATTTCTTTAGCCTCCTCTCGAAGGAGATTTTACTTCCCCTTCGCCCAGAGGGTGTCTTTTAGCATCGCCAGTGAGGTGGCCATCTGAAAAGAGTTGTCTGACATTGGCTTAGTATTGTCCATGATTTTTTCTGTTCTGCTTTCATATCCATTGTGCAAATATATTTTTTGTTGGCCTAGGTGTTCGGCAGTCCACCTCCGCCCCCTTGGTCTGGAGTAGCCTCCAGCTTGTTTCTATGGGTATCGAGGCATTGCCTGTGGCTCCCACCGTGCTCTCGATACCGATCCTGCCGCAGATCACAGCATTGCCTGTGGCTCCCGCCGTGGCAACAGAGCACGATGTGCCGAGGTGTGAAGTCGACCACTTCTCAGCCGAATCAACACCAGCCCCAACGAACCTGTTGCCTGCAGAACCACGGTGGAGGAGTGACCTCCAAGAGATGAATCGGAAGATCGAGGCCCTGCAGCGTGGCTCCCGTGTCCCGTCGGTGGCAACGCTATTGTCCACCTCGCCATTCGTTAAGGAGATAACCTCAGCCCCTGTCCCGATGAAGCTACAGCTCCCCAAGTTCCGACGCTACAATGAGACAACCAATCCGGTGCATCACCTCGACAACTTCCAGGGACAGGTTGAGATGGTAAATATCACAGATGCTTTAAAGTGTTGTGCTTTCATGTCTACCCTAGACGACGCAGCATTGCAGTGGTTCAAAGCACTTCCAGCCAGATCGGTGGCCAGCTTACCCGACCTAGTGCAACGCTTCTTGGACCACTTCTACAATACGGTGCAGCATTCCCTTTGCACTAACGACCTATGGCTGGTCGCGCAAAAGGAGTCCGAGCTCTTCCGCGACTATGTGAAGAGATTCCAGCTGGAAGTTAGGAAGGTGGTAGATCTTGACTTGAGGACGGCAGTCAACATCTTGACAAGGGTCTGCTCCAATGTGCCATTCGTGGCTTCTATTGCCAAGAAGCCCACAGTAAGTCTCTCCGACCTCCTCTCTCATATGCAGAAGTATGTGAGGTTGGAGTCCACTCTCGGCGCAGTAGGCAAGCTCGGTCGTCCATCCGAGCTGGGGTCCACGAGCGGAGCACCTGTCCAAAAGAAACCGAGGAGAGAAGAGCCTGCGTCATGCGGGGAGAGGCGACCAGATCCGAGCCACCGACTAGATGAGTCTAGGCAGATTAGGGATCTACCACAGTTCAGCAGGCTACCCTCTGAGATCCTGCCCATCATCAAAAAGCTTCCAAAATTTCGGCGACCTGAACCGATGGCGAGACCTCCATCGGGGCACGGAGCCAATCTATACTGCGAGTACCACAAGGAATTCGGGCACACTACTGACCAATGCCGTAGCCTCAAAGTAGAGATCGCGGAGATGCTACGGTGTGGCATCATCAGAAAGGACATGGTAGATGGAAGACCGAAGGTGCGCACCCCCGAGGAGGAGTGCGGAACGCACGAAGGCAAGGGGGCGGTCCTCGTACTGGCAGGCGGCTCGGCGGGAGGAGGCGACAGTTGAAGGAAGCGGAAGGCATATACGTCAGCAGCAAGCTCTGGCTCTAACAGATCAGCGCCGGGTGCCCGGGGAGTGATCACCTTTTCCAAGGAGGATTTGGTCGGGCTCAGCCTCCCCCACGACGACGTGCTGGTTATACATGCTGACGTCGATGGGTATGATGTACATCGCATTTTAGTTGATAATGGAGCCGCGCCCGACGTCCTTTTCTACAATTGCTTTGTAAATGACAAATTTGAGCACCGAGCTCAAGCCGGTTGCTACGCCCCTCTTTGGGTTTAGCGGGATCCCTGTGAACGCTGAGGGCTCGGTCAAGCTGAAAGTTACGCTCGGCGCTCGACCACGCCATGTAACGGTTGAGGTTGACTTCCTCATGGTGAAGGTGAAGTCGGCCTACAATGTGATCTTTGGTCGGTGTCTCTTGGGGAAATTGGGGGGGGGGGGGGGGGTCCCCTCTACTTATCACCAGAAGCTGAAGTTCCCGACACCAAACGAGATCGGCGAGGTCGTGGGGAACCAAACCGAGGCCCGTCAGTGCTATGTAAATTCTATATAAAAAAAAGGACCAGCCGTGTCCGAGTATAAGCTTGTCCATGATGAGAATGCAGAAAGGCATGATCCCGCTGAGCAGACAAAACAAGTGGAAGTCGCAAAGGGAACTTTGATGGTCGGCATCAAGCTTCAGGAGTTGGAAACTGGGATGGTCAGTTTTCTCAAAGGAAATGACGACGTCTTTGCGTGGTCGGAAGATGACCTCCCGGGAATCGACCTGGGAGTTATTCAGCATCACCTGAACGTGAATCCCAAGGTCCGACCTGTGCGACAGAAGAAGTGGCCCTTGTCGGCCGATCGACAAGAGGCGGTGGACAGCAACCTTGCAAAGTACCTGCGCGCTGGGACGGTTCGCGATGCTTTCTACTCCGAGTGGGTCGCGAACATTGTCCTCATGAGGAAGGCGAATGGGAAATGGCGCATGTGTATGGACTTCACCGACCTGAACAAGGCATGCCCGAAGGATAGTTTCCCGCTTCCTCGCATCGACCAACTTGTCGATTCCACTACGGGGGATGAGCTCCTGAGCTTCCTCGACGCCTACTCCGGGTATCACTAGATCAGGATGGCCTCGGAGGACGAGGAGAAGACATCCTTCACTACAGAAAAAGGTTTGTATTGTTTTACTCGAATGCCCTTCGGGCTAAAGAATGCAGGGGCGACGTATCAGAGGCTCGTCAACATGATGTTTGAGCGACAGATCGGGAAGACAATGGAGATATACATCGACGACATGTTGGTGAAAAGTCGACAAGCCGAAACCATGTACATGATCTTGCCGAGACGTTCGAAGTGCTGCGACAGTACGGGATGAAGCTCAAGCCCGAGAAGTGCATTTTCGGTGTACGAGCAGGAAAGTTCCTCGGCTACCTCGTCTCGAGCCGAGGCATCGACGTCAACCCCGACAAGGTACAGGTGATCATCGACATGATGGCCCCAAAAACCGTCAGAGAGGTGCAGAGGCTCAACGGCAGAATCACCGCCCTGAGCAGGTTCATGTCAAGGTCGGCTGAACGGTGCAGACCATTCTTCGATGTGTTGAGGAAAGGACGGTTCGAGTGGACCAAGGAGTGTCAGGCGGCCTTTGATGAGCTCAAGGCATATCTGGCCCACGTACCTACACTTAGCAAGTTGGTGGCTGAGGAGGAGCTGTTGTTGTACATCTTTACAACAGCCCATTCAATTAGCTCGGTGCTCGTGCGAGAAGAAGACCGGAATCACCTACCTGTGTCTATACAAGTAAGGCCTTACGAGGAGCTGAGCAGCACTACTCCGACCTAGAAAAGGCAGGTTTCGCACTGGTGATGGCCGCACATTGACTTCGACCATATTTCCAAGCCCACAAGATCATCGTACTCACTGACGTCCCCATCAAGCAGGTGTTCTGTCGACCCGAGGCCTCGAGGAGGTTGGCAAAGTGGGCTATTGAGCTCGATGAGTTCAACATTACCTACAGGCCTCGGGTCGACATCAAGGCTCAGGCTCTCTCCAACTTCATCTCCGAAGGAATGGCGAGATCGCCCGAGTCAGAAGAGATTGCTGAAAGATGGAAAGTCTTCATGGATGGAGCATCCAACTCACAGGGCAGTGGGGTGGTTGTCGTCCTCCACTCTCCTGATGGCCTCGTCTTAAGGTATGCAATTCGTTTAGGCTTCATTGCTTCTAATAATGTAGCCGAGTACGAGGCTGTCATCTCAGGGCTCAGGATGGCAAGATCACTGGGAGCGACGAGGGTCCTCATCTACAGCGACTCTCAGTTAGTCGTCAGCCAAGTCTCGAAGGAGTTTGAAGTAAGAGAAGAGAAGCTCTCATCATATATGGCCAAGGTTCTGAGAATGATGGGGGATTTTGAGTCGGCAGAACTGCAAAAGATTTCGAGGGCTGAGAACTCCCAGGCAGACGCTTTATCCAAATACGCGGCTACCTCAGAGAATCACCCAGAGTCCTCGGTGCTAGTGGAAGAACTTTGCGAGCCTTCTGTGGGGTCTGCAGAAGTCATGTGCGCTAATGCTGAGCCGACATGGATGATTCTGATTGTAGAGTTCATCCGAAGCAGGCGGCTCCTAGAGGACTGAGAAGAAGCGACGAAGGAGATGGGCACCAAGATTCTTCATGATCGGCGATGTCCTATATAGAAAAGGCTTCAGCTACCCACACCTTCGTTGTATAAACCCAAGTCAAGCCTAGGTGATCATTCAGGAGGTGCATGAAGGTACATGCGGAAGTCACACAGGACCACGGTCTTTGGTTCGAAGAGTGACCCGGCAGGGTTACTGGTGGCCGACCATGCTGAAGGATGCCGAAGGCTATGTCAAAACTTGTCGGCAATGTTAGCTCTTCGAGAGAATTGGCCGACAGCCACCCTCAGGTCTTACCCCGATAACCGCCCCATGGCCTTTCGCCCAGTGGGGAATGGACATTCTCAGCCCATTCCTGCCGGCGTCAGGGTAGCGGAAGTTCGTTATTGTCGGGGTCGATTACTTCACCAAATGGGTCGAGGCCGAACCGTTAGCAAAAATAATAGACGCTAACACTTGGGGGTTTGTCTGGAGAAATATCATATGCAGGTTTGGACTGCCAAGGACGATCGTCACCGACAACGGCAAACAGTTTGATAATGTCAGATTTCGTCGCAACTGCGAGAAGCTCGAAATTGATCATCAGTTCACCTCGGTCGCTCACCCTCAGTCTAATGGGCAGGCCGAGGTGACCAATCGAACACTCCTCAACGGATTGAAGAAGAGGCTTGACAACCACAAAGGTTGGTGGGCTGACAAGCTCCCCCACATGCTCTGGGCTTATCGGATGACGCCCCGAGAGGCCACTCGAGAATCTCCTTTCGCACTTGCCTTCGGAGTAGAGGCAATGACCCCTGTAGAGCTGCCCGTGCCGTCAGGAAGAGTCCTGGGCTTCAAGCGCGAGAACAATGACCGCTCGCTACGTGCCTAGCTAGATCTGGTCGAAGAGCGACGAAACAAGGCGGCAGCGAGAATAGAAGCCTACCAACGCAAGATGAAGCGAAAGTTCGATGCGGGCGTTAGGCCTCGACACTTTGGCGCAGGTAGCCTTGTCCTACAAAAGCTCACCGTCTCCGATCTGAAATCAGAAAGAGGAAAGCTTTCTGCTAATTGGGAGGGCCCATATCGTATTGTCGAGGACCTCGGCCACAGAGCGTACCGTCTGGAAAGTTTGAACGGATCGGACATTCCGAGAACATGGAATGCCGACCACCTCCGATGTTATTATCCTTGAAAAATGTCAATAAACGAGGTCGCTTCGGCACTCTAATTGCACCAATGAAGTCGCTTCGGCACTCATTTCCCATTCGAGGTCGCTTCGGCACTCTTTCACGAATGAGGTCGCTTCAGCACTCATTCCCTAAGCAAGACCACTTCGGCGGTCTTTCATAAATGTGGTCGTTTAGGCACTCATTTCCCATACGATGTCACTTCGGCACTCTGAATTCGCAAACGAGGTCGCTTCGGTATTCTAAAAGGAGGTCGTCTTAGTGAAAACGTTATAAACGAGGTCGCTTCGGCACTCATTCCGACAATGAGCCATGAGATGAACAAAGTCCTAAAAGATATTGGTATTAAATGAGAAGGAATTACAATTCTTAGGCACGGTGCCAAAAAGAGTACAAAAGACATTCTCGCCTGTGCCGACCTAATTCGCATGAGAAGGAGTTGCCAGATCCTCGGCAATAACATTGTCGGCAGTGTCACCGAGAGCCTCATCAACTGAGGCCGCCAACGCTTCGTCGACCACCGCAGCAACCTCTCCGTTGTCCTCACCTCCTTCGCCCCTGACCGAGAGCACCAACTCTGACAGATCGAGGTCGGCATGTAATTCCTTGACACGGTCAAGGCAGCAGTTATAGCCTTCCCTGAAAAGGCCGGCAACTTCCTCTTTGAGTTCAGTAGAGGCACGGTATTCGTCCACCACCTTCTCGCGCTCGTCGGCTATGAGCTGCGCGGTCTCAGCCTTCGTCTTCTTGTGGGCCCGAATCTCATCCAACAACACTTCCTTCTCGGCTTGGAGCACCTCTTTCTCGGCCTGAAAAGAACCCCGAAGCTCGTCCTCGACTTTCTTCGCCCGCTCCGCCTCCTTGAGCCCGAAGCTCCTTCCCAGCAGCTATTTTCTTGTCGGCGTCTTCCAGCCGCGACTCGACCAACAACCAAGAAGCTTATGCTCGATGGAGGAGCGCCTCGAACGTTGACATATGGCAGATCACCGACGAATAGAATTCGTCGATGATCTGACGGGGCCTCTTGGCCAAGGCTTTTGCTTTCACCTTGGCGGGAAGGGCTTGGCACCCCCATTCCGTCACATTGAAGGTGGTCTGATCAGATTCTCGATGCTAAGTGGAATCAGAGGGATCAGCAGTCAGGGACATCGGCTGGATCTGAGGATGCTTGGACACAGGCCCCTTCGCCGGCTGATCTGCCTGAAGCACGGGGCCCGTCTTGGGTTCGGGGGCATCTTCCGTAGCGCGGGCATGCTTAACTGGGTGAGAGGCGGTCTTCTTGCCCCTCGGCAGCACCTAGCTCCGTGTCAACTCAGAAAGAGAAGGCCCTTTCCTCGCCCTCAGAACCGACGAAGTCCCCTTGTCAGCCATAACTATCGAGAAGAGAACCGTCAGGCTTCAGAAGCAACTAATCTACTTAAAATCCATCGAGGAGGTGATGACCTTGAGTGGCCTCGGCGATTAACCTGAACAGCTTCTCGGATGGCTCGAACAGGTCAGGAGCCTCCACTGCCTGCAGAGACTCAAACTCCGAGAGCTCGGAAGCGTTGAGCTTCGGGGGTCCGAAGGCTTTATCTCGGATGTTGATTGCCGACCAGATGGTCGGGATAGGCCATCCCGAGGGGCTATGGATGAAAACGAAATTCCTCTTCCAATTATGGACCGAGGAAGGCATCCGGCTGAGAATCTGTCAGCCAGACCGAGCTGCGAAATACAACCAGTCCCCAAAGGCCTTTACAGAAAAGCAATAGAAACAGAGGCGCGTGGTCGAAAGGACCTCGCCCATAGCACATACCACTAAGAAATCGACAATCGACCTCCATGAGTTGGGGGTCAATTGCGATGGCGCGATCCCTAACTTAAGGAGCAGGAAAATGGCGAAGGGATGAAAGGGGAATCAGAGGCTGGCACGGACCGCCTCGGAGTAAATACAGACACCCCCCTCCATAGTATAATGCGCTCGGAGCTGTCTGGTAGAGTAAATGGTGGAATCTACTGGAAGGATCATGCCTGGGTGAGTTTCTAGCCAATGGAAGGTGTCGAGATCGGTTTCGCATTTGGCATCGGCTATAGTGTCAACCTTCCGACGCAAACCCAACGTGTGAGATGAGGGCATCCGAGGAATGTATTTCCCAGGACTGACCGACAGAATGGAGGAGGACTCTGTGGGACCCGACATGAGAACATCAAGCTGAGTATTTTTAGGGGGATTCCTATCAGAACGAGAAGATGAAGAAGCAGATGATGAAGAAGAATAGCTCTCAGAAGGAGAACCTTCCAAGACGTTGCCCTTTGGGCGAGGCTCGGAAGAAGGAAATCTAGACGAGAAGGAACTCATCGCTTACCTCAAAAGGAAGCAAGCGAGGGACAGGCGGGGGGAATGCTCTGATCGTCGGAACAGATTTCGTCGGCTTCTCGGCTGAACGTTGGCTGGTCGTCTGACGGATGCTCGCGCGTGTAAGCAAGAGTGTTGTTTCGGAAGGCGGTCCCCACTATTTATAGGCCCAGGGGGTCAACCTGATCGGACGGTCAAGGGGCGTTAAGGCTAACAGCGGTCGCGATCTCGCCACGTGTTGGAAAGCAAGCAGTCATCGAGCGACCACTCGGATCCCCAACGTATGCGACCATCGAGGAACACCATCATTTAGCGGGGGAGTCGAGGCGGCAATGCGACGTCTAACATAACCGTACTACAATTATGGCAGGGGTGCGGCGCGCGGCAGGGGCGGCGCTGACGGCATCAGAACACGATTAGACGCGACCAGTGCCGTCAGAAGTAGCGACGGATTATAGGGAGGGTCTGCATAACCTTTAGCAACCACGCGGAAAGCCGAAGACATATTAAAAACAGCTTCACCTCGGAACGAACCTTCGCCCCGACGTGAACCTGGGGGGCCAGTGATACGGGCAGTTATGAGCCGACGCGTTAGATAACCACCGAGCTTGTACTCGGCCAATCCGACCAAAGGTCAACCCACCTTTCTAGGATGGGGAGTCATTTATGGTAAGATCCCAGTCAGCGTCCGATGTGGGGGCGTGTGTGACGGACCACATCGTTCATACCCGTTAACCTGATAACAAGCCTGACACGACTCCGCCTCCCGCGAATGAGCCAAAGCTTCGCAAGGGATATCATTCACACATGTCCGTAGAAATATAAAGGAAACAACTAAACAGAAGTAAACTTTCCATTCCACAAATATTTACATGGGATTTACATAGCCAGTTCCTCAACTAAAACCATAAACCAGTACAACAAAACCTGGGGCATACCCCGAGGTGTACAAAGAGAGAAAATTATACTGCTGGTGGTGGCGCAGACCTTGCTCCGCTACGGTGCGGCCCGGAACTAGAAGACGGTTGGGAAGCCTCCTGCTCTCCCTCACCTGAAAGGAGTAGAGGGGGGGGGGGGG
Source organism: Colocasia esculenta (assembly GCA_014218235.1). NCBI lineage: Eukaryota > Viridiplantae > Streptophyta > Magnoliopsida > Alismatales > Araceae > Colocasia > Colocasia esculenta. The sequence continues at coordinate 125,065,639 of CM024762.1, forward strand.
TGAGCCTCTCTAGTCACTGGCTCAATAGGGAAACTCCCCCAAAGAAACCGAGCAAACCACAACTCAAGTAACTAAGCAGGAAGCTACGCTATAGCAATTTATAGAATTATCTAAGCATGATATTAAAGCTGTAACTTACTTACCGCATGCTGTCCTCGAACATAGTTTTAATAAATAAACGGAAAACCCCAAACAGGCGTACGAGCTAAAGTAGGTAAACGCCAAACTCGGGTCGCATAGCATGGCTCGCCATAGCCTGGCTCGCGACACCAGCAACCAATCCGGACAAACACACATATCTACCTCTCAGCCTCGCAGCCACGAACGAAAGCTCCAGCTGCCGCTCCACTAAACTAAACAAGAACTGTGGAGACCAACCAAACCACCACACCTGTAGGTCACATACCCCGCAGGCCCATGTCTGACACCTTTAGGGACTCTGGCCTAAACTCCCTAAAGTGAGGCACTGGAAACAGGACTAGCTGGGGTCCAGTACGTCTACTGGTGTCCGTCCCCCCAACTACGAGCATGCTACAAGCGACTAAACAACAAACTCTCACAAGTCGAGGTCCCTGCCATCTTTCCCTCAGTCGGACGACAACTCTCCTCGAGAGCGAGGGTGTCCAGAAAGACGACAAGACCCTGACGGTACCACTGTACCGGGATAAACCCCGAGCACACCCACGTGCCTGGCTCACCTCGGAACCTGGGGCTCCCAACTGAAGAGGTAACCACAGAAGGCGTAACACTACCTACCACGCACACGAAAACTCGTACACGCTACACAAACCATGTGAACACACACGAGTCACTGAAACCAACACACACTCATAACCACATGAGCCTATAGCTCACCATGTGAACCGCACTCCCAAGGAGCACAACAAGTGCCGAAGCACCGCTAAACACTTCCACATACATCGGTTAACCATGCCATGCATCGGTTAAACAGAAACGGATACATGCATTAACATTTACATGCAAGAAATATCCCACGGATGTGATCGCGATAGAGGCCCAGGTCGTGTTCAGATAGCGACGCCCCAACATGTCACAACCAAGAGAGCGAACGCGACGTATCGTCTTGTCGTGATCTGATCACGACAGGGAAGACCGTCGCCTTCGCAGGCGAAAAACCCTAACCGGGTCCCCTTTGCCAGAAAACCCTAAAAACCCTGCCAAACATGGTTTCCAATCCATTTTTCATGCTCTTTGTGATGTCCTAGCATGCTATCTATGGTTCTTAAAGCTGTAAACACATCGCACACTACACACCTACGAAATCCACGGAGAAAAGGGTAGAATCTCCCTACTTTGATGAAGAACACAAAAACGGGCGATAATCGGTCATTTCTCCCACTCCACAAGCGATCCTCGCGGCGAGAACACGACTAACCGAGGCCACGAGCTCAAATCGCCCAGAATCCCACGAGCAAAACCTCCCTTGGCTGAGCAGAGCTTGTGAAAGCTCTATTCTGTCAGGGCTTCTTAAAAACGCAGCTCGGTTGGGAACACGACGTATTGCTACATCGCAACCAGGTCGCGACGCGACTGCCCATCGCGATCCGCCTGTCGACGTCAGCACGCCCGCCCTGCACGTGACACACGGCGCGCAAGCAGACGACGAGCCAAAACAGCGGCAACCAGGACGCGACGTCCCCGGGTGTTGCGATGAGAACGTGATGCGCCCCTCTGTCGCGTTCAGGGACAGAGAACAAACCTATGCTTTGGGCCAACCAGCCGGCCCACAACGCCTCGGAAACCTGTGAGAGCACCTGTCACACACAATGTGGGCCACACACTGGCCACCACAATGAATATAAGACGATCCGAACAGTCGATATGCTACATTACTATCACCAAAGAAATTTCGTCCTCGAAATTTAAAGCGGAACTCGATATCAAAATTTTAAAAAAAAAAAATTAACAGGGTACTATCACCTAAAAGAATTAAAAGCTTACTCAAACAAATTTAGATACGTCTTCATCATTTCCTCTGCTAGTTCCCAAGTATCCTCACCGCCTTGCCTGTTTTCCCATCTGACTTTCACCAAATCAATGTTCTTATTTCTGAGCTTTTGGGTTCTGCGGCCTGTGATCTGTACTGGATATTCTGGCATAGTCATGTCTGGCTTTAATTCACTCCTCTGGTAACTAACCACTTGGGATGGATCTTTAATGTACTTTCTGAGCATGGAAACATGGAACACATCATGGACATCTACGAAGTCTGCTGGCAGATCTAACCTATAAGCTGTCTCGCCCAATCTTTCTATTATCTGGAACGGACCTACATATCTGGGGCTCAACTTGCTTCGCTTGCTGAATCTAAATACACCTTTAGTAGGAGAAACCTTCAAAAATACATAATCCCCCACTTCAAACTTCAATGGTCTGCGTCTGTTGTCAGCATAACTCTTCTGTCGACTCTGTGCTATCTACAGCTTTTCTTTAATAAACTTAACTTTTCTGCACATTGTCTGATTAATTCTGGACCCAGAACCTGCCTCTCTCCTACCTCATGCCAATTCAGTGGTGTCCTGCATGGTCTGCCATATAGTGCCTCATAAGGTGCCATTCCGATGCTTGCTTGATAACTGTTATTATATGTAAATTCAACCATACTCAAATGACGTTCCCATATTCCTCCCCAAACCAAACAACATGCTCTCAACATGTCTTCTATTGTCTAGATGGTCCTTTCTGTCTATCCATCTGTCTGCGGATGATATGTTGAACTATATTTTAACTCAGTGCCAATTACCTTCTGCAAACTTCTCCAAAAGCCTGAAGTGAATCTTAGATCTCGATCTGAAACAATAGCAACTGGAATTCCATGCAATGGTATTATTCTTTCTACATATAATTTGGCTAGCCTGTCCATTGACCATGACATATTAACCGGTAACAGTCTGCAAACTTTAGTCAGTCTGTCAACAAAAACCCAAATGCCATTGTGACCTGCTGAGCTGGGCAAACTCACTATAAAATCAATACCTATATCATCCCATTTCCATTGTGGTATGGGCAAAGGTTGCAACAAACCTCCTGGTCGTTGATGTTCTGCTTTTATTTGCTGACAGATGGCACATCTTGCTATAAATTCTGTAATTTCTCTTTTCATGTTCGGCCACCAGAAAAGACCCTTCATACCCTGATACATCTTAGTACTGTGTGGATGAATAGTATATCTTGACTTGTGAGCTTCCTCTAACACTTTCTGTTTGATTTCTGCATCAGCTGGAACATACACTCGGTCTTTCAATCTGACTACATTATCATGACCCAAAGTTACCTCCTCCATTCTTAGAATATCTGCCAAGTTCTCATCTGCTTTCTGGGCTTCAACTATTTGTCTGTAAAGAGAGGATTCAACTGCACTGTTCGCTAACACTGCTCTCTGCTGATTATTTGGCACATAAAAGAATTATCTGTTGTCTCTTCATAAAATTTCCATTCTCTGATCATAAGTTGATTCATAACAGCTTTTCTGCTCAATGCATCTGCCACAACATTTGCTTTGCCTGGATGGTATCCTAAACTGAAGTCATAATCTTTCAAATATTCCATCCATCTGCGTTGCCTTAAATTCAAATCTTTTTGTGAGAATATATATTTCAAGCTCTTATGATCTGTAAATATTTCAAATCTTTCTCCATATAAATAATGCCGCCAGATCTTCAAAGCAAACACTACTGCTGCCAATTCTAAATCATGAGTCGGATAATTCTCGTCATGTTTCTTTAACTGCCTGGAAGCATAAGCAACCACTTTTCCATGCTGCATCAATACTGCCCCTAATCCTCTTCTAGATGCATCTGTATATAACACAAAACCACCACTTCCTAAAGGAATTTCTAGTATTGGTGCTGTAGTAAGCCTCTTTTTCAATTCAACAAAGTTGCGCCTGCACTCGGAAGACCACACAAAAGGAACTCCCTTCCTGGTCAACTTGGTCATTGGGGCTGCTATTTTAGAGAAATCTTGAATAAATCTTCTATAATAACCTGCAAGACCTAAAAAGCTTCTAATCTCTGACACTGTTCTTGGCTCTGCCCACTTCAACATTGCTTCCACTTTTGCTGGATCCACTGCAACTCCTTCACCAGAAATCACATGACCCAAAAACTGTATCTCTTTCAACCAGAATTCGCATTTACTGAACTTAGCATACAATTGGTGCTCTCTCAATACCTACAATGTGATTCTTAAATGGGTTGCATGCTCCTCTTCTGATGCTGAATATATCAAGATATCATCAATAAAAACTACTATAAACCGATTCAGATATGGATGAAATATTCTATTCATCAAGTTCATAAATGTTGCTGGCGCATTTGTCAACCCAAATGGCATTACTACAAATTCATAATGTCCATACTTGGGCCTAAAAGCTGACTTTTCAATGTCTTCCTCCTTAATTCTCAACTGATGATATCCTGATCTCAAATCAATCTTGGAGAACACCTTTGCTGACTGAAGCTGGTCAAACAAATCATCTATTCTTGGTAGAGAATACTTGTTCTTGATGGTAACTTTATTCAACTGCCGGTAATCTATACACATCCTCAGACTACCATCCTTCTTTCTAATAAACAGCACTGGCGCACCCCACGGTGAGTGACTTGGCCTGATGAAACCTTTCTCTAATAACTCCTACAACTGCTTCTTTAACTCTTTTAATTCTGTTGGTGTCATCCTGTACGGTGCCTTCGATATCCGCATACTGCCTGGCTCTAACTCAATAGTGAAATCTACCTCTCTGTGTGGCGCTAGCCCCGCAAATCTTTTGGAAACACATCTACAAATTCTCTAACCACTGGCACAGACTCTACAGAATTATTTGACTCAACTAGACTCACAGAAGCAAGATACACTACACACCCTGCATTAATTAACCTTCTAGCCCTGAGCGCAGAAATGATAAACTTAGGAGAATAGAAGGGCATACCTTGAAATTCAAAAGCTATTCCATCATGTCTATAAAACCTGACCCTCTTCTTTCTACAATCTACCAGAGCACCATAAGCCTCTAACCAATCCATACCCAGAATCAAATCATACTCCTTCAAAGATAAAGCATACAACTTTTCCGGCAACTGATTCCCATGAATCATAATTGGAACCTCATCTAAATAACATGAAGTAAGCATAAAATCACCGGTAGGAACCTCAACCACCAATTCACACTGCCTTTCTTCTATGCGATGAGCCAGACTATCCAAGAAATCTTCAGAAATAAATGAATGGGAAGCACCCGGATCAATTAATATTCTACCTGAGAAATCAAAGATCGGTAATATACCTTCAATGAGATTTGATGCTTCTGCCTGCGCCCTGGTGATTTCCATCACCCGACCTCGACCTCCTCTCTGATAAGGGGTTCCTCTGCCTCTCTCTGCTGATGGCTGATATGTCTGCTACTGCTGTTGAGTCCCTCTGCCATAACCATATCCTCGAGACGGATAATCTCTGGCATAATGTCCTGGCTGACCACAAGCATAACATATGACCTCCCGAAAAGTTGCGGGTTGACCTGCGGTACTCTGCTGGGACTCCTCTGGAACCGATGGCCTGTAGCCACGCCCCTGCTGAAAACCACCCTGTTGGAAACCCTGTTGCCTGCCTCTATCTCGTCCTCCTCCTTGAAAGAATTTCTTGATCTACTTACCCCACTTTGCTATCCCGGACGATGATGCTCCTGAGGGTGCCTTTCCTTTGTTGATGCCCTGCAATTGCTGGGGAAGCTGGAAGCTGCCTGAACCTCCAGCCTGAGACTGACTCTGCCTAGCCTGCAAAGTCCTCTCCAACACAGCTGCCCGCTGTGCCGCCTCCTCTACTGTCCTGCACATTAGTGGAGCTACTGCATCCTGCAACTCGGACCTCAATCCCCTAATAAAATACTCCACCATTATTGCATGATCGGTCACCACATAAGGGGCATATCTACTCAATGCCATGAATCTCATCTGATACTCCAACACAGACAATCTCCCTTGCTGTAAAGTTCTAAACTGCTCCCTCTTTGCTTGCTGGATCTGTAGTGGAAAGAACGTGTCATTGAAGACCGTTAGAAACTTGCCTAGGTAATCCCATCTTCTGACCTTCCTGCAAAAATAGTCTGCAACTTGAGCCTCCACCATTCTTGAGCAAATCCCCTCAATTGATAAATAGCAAGAATGACTTTGTCCTCCTGTAGACACCTCATAGTCACAAATACTCTCTCGATCTCATGTATCCAATGCTCTGCAGTATCTGGGTTAGGGCCACCTGAGTAGGTAGGGGGCTGTAACCTCAAAAACCTCTCCACAAGAGCTGTGGACTCCTCTGCGGTAGCTAGCCTCGCTGGTACTGCAGGGTGCATAGGTACTTCTGGGGATACCTCAACTCCTACCGGGGGTAAAACTAGGGCGGCTGGCACTGCCTCCTCAACAACTGGTACTGCTGGCTGTGCGGGTGCTGGCTGACCCATCCTCATACGGATCTCCGTAAGACTTTCCCATATCCTCTCAATCATCCTCTGAGCAGGATCCTCCGGATCATCACCACCTCCTCCCCAATCTCTCTGATCTGCCATTTCTGATCCTGCACAAACAATTTCCAAACCACACAACACAACACATATATCAACACAAAAACCTAGGGTCAACTACCAGCAGTAGGTTTAAGTAGAGAATAGGCTATGTAAATTTCCTGTTCCTTAGCATTTATACAGACTATACTCTGATACCAACTGTGAAGGACCACATCGTTCATACCCGATAACCTGATAACGAGCCTGACATGACTCCACCTCCCGCGAACGAGTCGAAGCTTCGCAAGGGATATCATTCACACATGTCCGTAGAAATATAAAGGAAACAACTAAATAGAAGTAAACTTTCCATTCCACAAATATTTACATGAGATTTACATAGCCAGTTCCTCAAGTAAAACCATAAACCAGTACAACAAAGCCTGGGGCATACCCCGAGGTGTACAAAGAGAGAAAATTGCACTGCTGGTGGTGGCGCAAACCCTGCTCCGCTACGGTGCGGCACGGAACTAGAAGACGGTTGGGAAGCCTCCTGCTCTCCCTCACCTGAAAGGAGTGGGGGGGGGGGGGGGTGAGCCTCTCTAGTCACTGGCTCAGTAGGGAAACTCCCCCAAAGAAACCGAGCAAACCACAACTCAAGTAACTAAGCAGGAAGCTATGCTATAACAATTTATAGAATTATCTAAGCAGGATATTAAAGTTGTAACTTACTTACCGCCTGTTGTCCTCGAACGTAGTTTTAATAAATAAACGGAAAACCCCAAACAGGTGTACGAGCTAAAGTAGTTAAATTCCAAACTCGGGTCGTGTAGCCTGGCTCGCGACACCAGCAACCAACTCGGACAAACACACAGGTCTACCTCTCAGCCTCGCAGCCACGGACGAAAGGTCCAGCTGCCGCTCCACTAAACCAAACAAGAACTGTGGAGACCAACCAAACCACCACACCTGCAGGTCACACACCCCGCAGGCCCATGCCTGACACCTTTAGGGACTCTGGCCTAAACTCCCTAAAGTGAGGCACTGGAAACAGGACTAGCTGGGGTCCAGCATGTCTACTGGTGTCCATCCCCCCAACTACGAGTGCGCTACAAGCGACTAAACAACAAACTCTCACAAGTCGTTGTCCCTGTCATCTTTCCCTCAGTCAGACGACAACTCTCCTCGAGAGCGAGGGTGTCCAGGAAGACGACAAGACCCTGACGGTACCACTGTACTGGGGCAAACCCCGAGCACACCCACGTGCCTGGCTCACCTCGGAACCTGGGGCTCCCAACTGAAAAGGAAACCACGGAAGGCGTAACACTACCTGCCACGCACACGAAAACTCGTGCACGCTACACAAACCACGTGAACACACACGGGTCACTGAAACCAACACAGACTCATAACCACGTGAGCCTGCAGCTCACCATGTGAACCACACTCCCAAGGAGCACAACAAGTGTCGAAGCACCGCTAAACACTTCCACACACATCGATTAACCATGCCATGCATCGGTTAAACAGAAACGGATACATGCATTAACATTTACATGCAAGAAATATCCCACGGCTGTGATCGCAACAGAGGCCCAGGTCGTGTTCAGATAGCGATGCCCCGACATGTCGCAACCAAGAGAGCGAACATGACGTATCGTCCTGTCGCGATCTGATCGCGGCAGGGAAGACCGTCGCCTTCGCAGGATAAAAACCCTAACTGGGTCCCCTTTGCCAGAAAACCCTAAAAACCCTACCAAACATGGTTTCCAATCTATTTTTCATGCTCTTTGTGATGTCCTAGCATGCTATCTATGGTTCTTAAAGTTGTAAACACATCGCACACTACACACCCACGAAAACCACGGAGAAAAGGGTAGAATCTCCCTACTTTGATGAAGAACACAAAAATGGGCGATAACCCATCGTTTCTCCCGCTCCACTTGCGATCCTCACGGCGAGAACACGACCAACCGAGGCCCACGAGCTCAAATCTCCCAGAATCCCACGAGCAAAATCTCCCCTGGCCGAGCAGAGCTTGTGAAAGCTCTGTTCTGTCAGGGCTTCTTAAAAACACAGCTCAATTGGGAACGCGACGTATCGCTACGTCGCGACCAGGTCGCGACGCGGCTGCCCATCGCGATCTGCCTGTCGACGTCAGCATGCCCGCCCCGCGCGCGACACGTGGCGCACAAGCAGACGGCAAGCCAAAACAGCGGCAACCAAGACGCGATGTCCCCGGGGCCAACCAGTCAGTCCACAACGCCCCGAAAACCTGTGAGAGCACATGTCACACACAATGTAGGCCACACACTGGCCACCACAACGAATATAAGATGATCCGAACAGTCGATATGCTACAGCGTGATCCCCGGGGAACAACTCCTTGGGTCGCGTGGTGCCCGCTGACCACGCCCTCTTCCCCCAGCACGTGCGGTAATCACAGCCATAAAAGGCGCGACCTTCGTGATCTCGCTAGCTATTCTTGGATTAGGCGCCATCAAAGGTCATAATGGCTCCAGCTAGAATTGCGAGGGTCATAGCTGTTAGTAAGTGTCCTAGCCCTATAAAAGAAGCAGTGCCCTTCTGCTGCAAGGTATGTTACTTCTGACACACAAACTCCCTTTCCCGACCTGCCGAGCTGACTTGATCGTCGGAGTGTCTACCCACCGAGGAGCCTCGGTGGTCTTTGCAGGTCTGGAACTTGGCGACATCGATTCTGCTCTCGACATCTTCCCTCAGGTATCCTCGGCTTGGGCCGACCTCATCGCCCCAGCAGTAACAGTAATGAATAAGACTCCAAGGATCATCATTGTAAATATTCTAAAGACTCAAGTTAATCCCATATTATTTACCTCATGAAAAGTTTTCTTAGTCCATATCGATTGGTGACCAAGTATTCTACCAGTTGATGTTATAAATAGCATATCGATTGATGTTGTTGCCTGTCGATTGGTGAACAAATTATCTATCGATTGGTGAACAAATTGCTTATCAATTGGAGAAGAAAGAACCTATCAATTGGTGACCAATTTTCTTACTGATTAATTGTCTTCTTCCGATTAGTGACCAAGATTCCATCGATTGGTGAACAATCGTCTATTGATTGGTGTTTATTGTTCCGATTCAAGAATAAGTTTCATATACATTGATGTTATTTTCCTTCCGATTGATGTTATAATCTTATGATTGGTGTTATATACGTTATATCCTGTCAATTGATGCTCAAAATATCAATTGTTGTCATATTTATTCCAATTAGTGAACATTCTATCAATCGATGTTATAAGTTGTTATGTACTTATTATATCCTATTGATTGATGATCAAAATATCGATTGATGTTATATTTGTTCTGATTAGTGAATATTCTATTGATTGGTGTTATAAGTTGTACTGATTCGTGAAACTTACTATATCCTATATATTGGTGTTCCGATCAATATTATAAATATATCATAACCCAAAGTTTCATATCGATTGATGAACAAATGACCTATTTTATATCAATTGTTGTTATGGGTGTTCCGATTGATGAACATTTAACATAAAGTCTTTCGATTGGTGTTATGTTATCAATTGTTGTTAAGTTTCACACTGATTAGTTAGTAAATTTCATTTGGCACCCAAAACTGCTCCATTTCAAACTTGGCTCTCATGTTTTTATAAGATCTCATGTGTATCTCTAACATTAAATGAGCAGTCAATCTCTTTTAGACTCAAGCTGTATGTTCACACCTTGAACATGTTATTAATAGTCTTTCTTTCTTATCAAACAAAAAGGAGGCTATTTAGAATAGAAATCTGTCAATAGAATTTGTGGACTTTGTAGCAGAAATATGGGTGTCTGATTGACAGCTGAAATCTCACCTAATGTCTTCCTCCATGTGCACTAAATGCGTGCAGGTGCTCAATATACATGCAAGCCTATTCTTGGACCTGCTGACAAGGGAAGCTTGCAAGCCAAAAGACTCAAGATAGCCAACGGATAAGAAAGCTTATAAGAATACATATATTGAAGATCTAGTGACTACTGAAGATGTGTCTAACGACTGGTTTACACAAAGGCAACGGGAAGAACTGGTGTCTAACGGAAAGAAAAGAAGAAGAAGTTGGAGCTGAAGACTCAACAACTATCTTCTTCTAAGAGCTTATAAAAGAAGCTGTGGATGTAGTGAAAAAGTAGTCATAAAAAATAACATGAGAAATATTTGAAAGTTTGAGAGAGCACTCCATCGCATACATCCTTTGTAACGCCCCGACGCAGAATATCAGAGCGATATTACAGTTATTAAATAGTACAGAGCGAGAAATAAATAACAAACCATTGCACAATTGAAATAATACCAAATAACTCCAATTCCATTAATAATCCATCAACTAACTATTACATCAATCCATCAGAGCCATAACTAGGGTCCAGAGTACTTTATTGAAATCTAAACTATTACATAACGACTAACTCACTCATAACTAAACTAACTAACTACTAAAGCACATGTTGCTGAAACTGGTCACTCTTGGACATCATCCTCGTATCCATCCTCGTGAGTGTGGTCACCATCTGACTCACCTGAACACATGAAATAAAAAACGCAGGATGAGCGAAATTCGCACAGTAGGACTTAATATCTCATGAGAACAAGCATGCTTTAAATAATTAATGTCTTAACTGGCAGGTTAACTAAAGAGTATAGTCATGTAGAGCAAGTAACGATATCAAGAGAGCAATAGCACTGGTATAGTGATAATAGCACAACGAGAACGATAATAGAATGGCCATGTAACGATAATAGCACTTGTATAGCATTTGAATAGATAGCACTTTGATTGTCAACGATTAATTGTTATAGTATTAAATGGCACTGGATGCATGTCGTACACATCCTGATCATGTAACCCTTGCAAGGAAATAGCACTCTTCGGGAGCTCTCCCCAGGACCAGACCGGGCCCTATTACACTGGCATATAGCACTTGTTATTTTAGATAATCAATTATATGGCCAAATAGAGTACTAAGAAGAGATGAGAGTAATAGACGAATTAGATGAGAGTACAGAGTGAAAGTGTACAGATGAGAGTAACGAGATAGTAGATGAGATAGGGGTATAATCGAAAAACATTGTTAAACCACGATAGTATCAGTTGCACAGCACCAGGTCGGGTACCGACAGTCTGGTAGAAGTCACATCCGCCCACTAGCCGTGCCGTGGACACGGGCCAGATGGTCCGGCGTGATCACAAGGTAAGAGAGAACACACTAAGGCCGTTTGGATCATGCTGATCCCTAAGGGTGTAACGGGTTTTAATAGTACAACCAGCTCGTCGGCTAAGGACGTGCGCCAAACCCAAAAAGACTTACGGAGACCTTTACAAGGATTCCCTGGTCTAGTCAGGAGTCTTCCCGGTGGAGAGGTGGTCCATGCCAAGAGAGTGTGTAGAAACTAGGGTCCGTCGTGCCTCGAGTGCTCGAAGGCCGAGGGAAGTGGTAAGGGTGTATAAAACGCGTGAGTAAAACGAAAACAAGTGTAATTATTTAAAATAGGGAATTTAGTAATTTATTTCACTAAATTACCAGATACATTATTGTGTAATTTAATAGAGTTTAATGGTAAACATGATGGTTAAGTGTGTGCAAGTGTAAGAAATCAAGAGAGCATGTATGGTTGTGCATATAGTTTTCAAATTAATTAATTTCATGTAATATTGCCCATTATTAATTAATAAGTCGAATTACTCATGACAGAACTTAATTAAGGGTAAACAAGATTTATATGGCAAAATAGTAGGGTTATAATGGTAAAATCAGGATTCTGGTCGCAACAGTCAGGTCGCGACGCACAGGGGTGTCGCGTTAAGGTCATCGCGACGCCCTTGGATGGCGAGTTCAGGTCGCGATGCCAAAGGCCGGCACGTTCGGGTTTCATGTCGCGATGGGGTTAACAGTCGCAATCAGGTCGCGCCACTTCGTCTGATCGCATTCTGCTGAACCAGGCGCTAGGGTGAACCGGGGGCAGGTCACAACATGTCGACCCATTGCATTCAGAACGTGACGGCTCTTCCTGTCGCGACCCTCTGATATCATGGCGGATCGGGCCGTCGCGACACCAGAGGCCGCCTAAGCCCAGAAAAGGGGTTTTGCCCTTTTTCCAGGTAAGGTTCCTCCCTTGCAACTCGATACATAGCTACTCTAAAATGCTTAACAAATCGCAGGAAGCCTCAAAAATCATGAAACAAGTTTTAAACGAAAGAGGACATGGAGATCTATCACTGGTCACGATTAATTAGAAAATAATCATGTATACAGCATGGTTTGACTAGATTACTTTTCGTTAATCTAAACATGAATAGTCAAAGATCAATGAATTAATTCGCCACGGATACAAGATGAAAATTAAGGCAAATAGGGGCGTTTGAAAGGTAGTATCATGTAGTATTTAAGAGAATAAATTCAGGGCACGGGATCAAGCACATGCAAGGATTTAACATAAACAAGAGGGTTCGGGTGCATGGACATGACAGGGTTTGCAACAATTAATTCGCTCTCATGGATGAACGAAAAAGAGCAAAATGAGAGGGCTTTTGAAGATGATCATGAAGACTACCTAGGGTAATTTTTACACGAATTAAGCTTGAGAGATTGCCTACTTTTTGTTGAAGTAAAAAAAACTAGGGTTGATGACGAAACAGAAAGACAAAATCCAAACTCCAAGCCCCTCTCCTCCAAGCACCCACGTCCAAATCGCCTCCTCTCCATTCTCCAGAGTTCCCACTGCGGTCTACGGGGTGATAGGGCCGAGATTGGGGTGTTTTGTTGGCTAATAGAGTCCAACCCCTTCTAAGAGTCATTCCTTCCATAAAATTCCGAATTTCTCATATTTATCACCCATTTTCCCTCCTTTATCTCCTAATTAAGGTTGGGAAGAGATCAAATTTCGTGGGCAAGGGTTAGGGTAAGTATAGGACTCCTATTTAGGATATATATGACTTATTTAGCATTTATCTTAAACCCCTTTCTAATTATTAATTAATTACATATGAAATTAGATTAATTATTTCCCATACCATGATGGGCTCCTCACAATTTGGCCCATTATTTTGTATTTGAGCCATTTACACAACCCATTATTGATTTAACTTAAATGGCTTGATTTAATTTCCTTTTATTTCACTTATTCCTCATTTATTCTAATTAAATCTATTTATCTCATTTATTAATAAAAACTTTATTTTATTTGAGATTTTAAAAATCAAGGTTGCTACATCCTCCCCCTCTTAAAAAGAATTTGGTCCCCAAATTCATATGATCGTGAGAGGAAGAGTGACTTACTGAATAACTTTGGGTAATTCTGCCGCATTAGTGCGTTGGGCTCCCACGTGGCTTCTTCAACTTCATGATTTCTCGAGAGTATCTTGACCACGGGTATAGCTCGATTCCGAAGTTGTTGCATCTTCTTGTCCAAGATCTTCACTGGCCTTTCTTCATAGGTCATGTCTTTGTTCAAAATAATGTCATCATAGTTGATTACGTGTGACGGATCATACACGTACTTCCTCAGCATTGACACATGGAAAACATTATGTACTATTGAGAACTTGGGAGGTAGTGCCAGTCGATACGCTGCCTCGCCAACTCTATCCAATACCTCAAATGGACCTATGAATCTTGGTCTGAGCTTGCCTTTCATCCCAAACCTTTGAAATCCTCGGGTCGGGGATACTTTCAGCATCACGTGATCTCCGATCTGGAATTCTAAATCTCTTCTTCTCTTGTCAGCATAGCTCTTCTGCCTGGACTGAGCTATCTCAATCTTGTCCCTGATAATCTGTATATCCCTGCTAGTGGTCTGTACCATATCGGGTCCCAACCACTGCTGTTCACTTACTTCATTCCAGCACACTGGCGATCTGCAACTTCTGCCGTAGAGTGCTTCAAATGGTGCCATCTTAATGCTGGCGTGATAGCTATTGTTGTAGGCGAATTCAATCAAAGATAATTGTTCATTTCAATATCTTTCAAAATCTATAGTGCAAGCACGCAGCATGTCTTCCACTATCTGATTTGTTCTTTCCGTCTGCCCATCAGTCTGTGGGTGGAATGTTGTGCTGAAGTTGAGTTTAGTGCCTAACGCCGTCTGAAGTCCTTTCTAGAATCTAGAAGTGAATCTAGGATCACGGTCTGAGACTATGGACACGGGGACTCCATGCAATCTTACTATCTCTTTCACATAGAGGGCTGCTAACACATCACACTCCAGGTGCTCTTAATGGCAAGGAAATGTGTGGACTTAGTCAAACGGTCCACAATGACCCAGATAGCATCGAGTCCACCACGAGTTCGGGGTAAACCCATGATGAAATCCATGTCGATACTCTCCCACTTCCATTCAGGTATGTCTAGGGGTCTGAGTACACCCGCAGGACGACGGTGTTCGGCTTTTACCTGTTGACATGTGAGGCAGTGTGCGGCATGCTCAGCCACCTCACGTTTCATGTTGGGCCACCAAAATGACCTTTTCATGTCTTGGTATATCTTGGTTGTGCCTGGGTGAATTGTGTCCTTGGTCTTGTGGGCTTCATCCATTAGCTTCCTCTTTAGCTCCTCATTGTCAGGCACACATGTCCTGGCTTGGAATAATAATCTCTCGTCTTCAGTGATGGAGAACTCTGGTCTGTCTGCTATGGTCTCCCTGACTTGGACTAAGAATGGATCATTAGCCTGCTGCTCTCTGATCTTGACAAAAATGTCAGGTTGTGCCCTACGGTTGGCAACTATCATCTTATCACTTCTTTGCTCAATATTTAGATCCAGACTGGCGAACTATTCTAACAATTGCATCTCGCCCATGACTAAACATGATAATGACGCTACTAGATTTCTACTAAGTGCATCATCTACTGCATTACCTTTGCCTAGGTGGTATTGAATATTGAAATCAAAATCCTTCAAGTACTCCAGCCATCTCCTTTGTCTCATATTAAGCTCTTTTTGAGAAAATAAGTACTTCAGACTCTTGTGGTCAGAGTAGACAATGAATTGTTCCCCATACAAATAATGCCTCCATATCTTGAGTGCAAATACCACAGCAGCCAATTCTATGTCATGGACAGGATAATTGACTTCATGAGGCTTCAACTGCCTTGAAGAATAAGCTATCACCTTCTCATTCTGCATTAACACACAGCCTAGACCGATACCAGATGCATCCATGTAGACTGAAAATCCTTCACCCTCGACTGGTAACGTGAGGACAGGTGCAGAAGTCAACAATTGCTTAAGTGTCTAAAAGCTCTTCTTGCACTCCTTGCTCCAGACATAGGGGTTCTCTTTTCGCGTAAGGCGCGTAAGAGGTACAACTATCTTGGAGAAGTCTTTTATGAACCGTCTATAATAACCAGCCAGTCCAAGAAAGCTTCTGATCTCAGTGACATTGGTCGGTCTTTCCTAGTTGAATACAGCTTCTACCTTGGAAGGATCGACATCAATACCGTCCTTGGAAATAACATGGCCTAGAAATGACACCTCCTCGAGCCAGAATTCACACTTGCTCAATTTGGCGTAGAGCTTGTTGTCCCATAAAATCTACAGATTGATCCTCAGATGCTCCTCATGCTCTTCCTTGGTCTTGGAATATATGAGAATATCATCAATAAACACCATGACGAACTTGTCGAGGTATGGCCGATATATGCTGTTCATTAATTGCATAAAAGCTGCAGGAGCATTGGTTAGTCCAAAAGGCATGACTACAAATTCATAATGACCATACCTGCTCCTAAAAGTTGTCTTGTAGATGTCCGCATCTTTAATTCTCATCTGATGATATCCCGATCTAAGGTCAATCTTAGAGAAGTACTTGGCTCCTGATATCTGATCAAATAACTCATCAACACGAGGCAAAGGGTACTTGTTCTTGATAGTGAGATTATTCAACTGCCTGTAGTCAATGCATAATCTCATGGGTTCGTCCTTCTTCTTGACAAACAGCACTGGTGCTCCCCAAGGAGAAGTACTTGGTCGGATAAAACCCTTTTCCAGAAACTCCATCAATTGTTCCTTCAACTCTTTTAATTCTGCGGGGGACATCCTGTAGGGTTGGCGTGATACTGGTGCAGTTCCAGGTACTAGATCAATTGAGAAATTTACATATCGTTCAGGTGGAATGCCTGGCAGCTCATCGGAAAACACATCGAGATATTCCTGCACTATGTGGATGTCTGATATATTTGTTGCTTTCTTTTCAACCACAATTGCGGTAAGAAATGCCACACAACCCTTTCTTATCATGTTATGTGCCTTAATAGCAGAGACGAGAGACAAATGCCTCTTGTGTCTACGTCCTGTGAAGGTCAACTTAGGAAATTCACTAAAGAAATTTTCCCTCTTTTACAATCCACGATAGCCTCATACGTGGATCGCCAATCGGCTCCCAGAATAACATCATAGCCCTCCATGGGCATACAGATCAAGTCTGCTCTAAGATTGAGATCACCAATCTTAACATCAGCTAATGGAAAGTATTTATTCAATTGAGCCTTTTCTCCCAGTGGTGTTGTGATAGGTAATTCAAATTCCATAGATGTAGATTTTTCAGTTAATGTATTAGCAAATGTTTGTGATATGAACGAATGTGTTGTGCCAGTATCAAACAAAACAAATGCTGACTGGGAAAAGACAGGTAGTGTACCTTCCACAACTCCACCTTCCTCGGTGGTTTCAACCTCTTGCAGAGCCTGTAGTCTGCCTGGCTTCTTTTGTCCCGCAGGACGCTTCTCATTTTCCTTAAGTAAAGGGCAATCGAGTATACGATGCTCTCGACTCCCGCAACGTAGGCACGCGCCTACCTTACTCCAGCATTCTTCTGCCGTGTGACCTAGCTTGTCACAATGCTTGCATCTTGGTTTGTTGGTTGGAGCAGTAGGGGTGGGAACTTTGGGCTTCCGCTCCTGGCATGGCCCTTCAGTGATACTTAACGGCCTTTTCTTATCGTTAGTGGGCTTGCTCGGTGCTCCAGTGTAACGATACGGTCATTCGGATCCGTGTTTATCGGGTCTATGTGTAGTGCTCTTGACCAAGAGATGGTCAATGGGCTGTTTTCGTGGTTTGTGTGCACAAGGTGAGCAGTGTGGGTCGAATATGTCAGCCCATTTACACTGCTGGTTCACTGTTTGGAATCGCGGCAGAGGTAGGCGACGCGATTTGAACGCATCGGCCTTGCTGGATGCGATTCCAAGAACCGCCTCTGTGACATGTGGCTTGGGTTTCCATTTGGCGTCGGACAGGGGGGACGCATTTAAAGAGTTTAAACGCGGTGTCTGCCCTGAACACAATTTTGATCAGAGTGTTAAAAGCTTCGTTTCGGCCAGACAGAGCAGAGGATGCTTTGTCCGGCGCAGGGGAGGGTGCTGTGGTGCCTTTCATGGAGGTTTTCCGGTGATTTCGGCTTCCGACAGTTTGTGCGGCGTGGGAACCATGCGAGGACGACGCTTAGAGCGTGGGTGTGCCGTCAGCGAGGAGGTTTTGGCGTTCTTCCGCTTCTTTCAGCTAGTAGGGAGACTTCCTACCTTGTGTTACTGTTATAAAGCATGTTTGGTTTGGGTTGAGGGTTGGAGCATGTGAGGGTGGTTTGCCCTTATTGTGTTTTGCGTGTTTACAGCTTTGCACGGAATGGATATGTGGTTTTGTGGTGATTTCTCCCATGTGGGGGGGGGGGGGGGGGGGTTCGGCCTGTGAGCTGACCTCCCTCTGTGCGTTGAAATGCGGCCAGGACAGCGGACGCATTCATGTGAACGCGACGCGCCGAGCCAACGATTTCTACTTTATGATACATTTGTTAGCTCGGTTGTGAGGTCGCGACCTTGTGGTCTGTCACGTTAGCATTAAACGCGGCGACAAGGTCAGACGTGTCTTGGATGTTGACCGAAGGTTTGACCGACTTGGGTCTGGTGGCATCATGTCAGGCCGACGCAACCTGGTTGCGTCACTAAGGCATGTCGCGACAACCTTTTGAATAGCGTCTGAAGGGGTTGACGCGACATGGTCACAGTGCTTGGCCCTATCGCGACAAGGTTTGGAATGGCATCCAAACCGGTCGACGTGATTTGTAAGGCGTCGACTGTCTTCGATGCATTTTGACTTCTGTAGTCTTTCTATGTTGGGTGTTGGGCAGTGAGGGTTCTGTGTAGACCTAGCCCGGGTTTGTTAATGTTCTTTAAAGGCTGTGGTTATGTTTATTATGTTATGTAGTATGAGTTGCCAAGGAGGTCACGGGGTGACCAATGACAGGCAATGTTATATTCTAATATTGTTATGGTATGTTTATGCCATGTGTTAAGTATGTTAAGGTATTGCAATATGTGTTTAATGGTTAATGTGTATAGATCTAACGTGTGATCTTGGCGGTCATGTGATGACCCCGTTAATGAGTGGTAGTGTGTAGGATGGCTTGAGGGTCACAGGGTGACCGATGATGAACCATTCCTTACACTTGAGTACTGTAAGTTGTGTAAGTGTCGACGTTGGTTAGCTTGGGGGTCACATGGTGACCGTTGATAAGCTAAGCTTGACACTCGTATACTGTGGTTTATAATAATGAATCGTATATCATGCTTTGTGTGCTTACCGAGTCTGGTGGTCCGGCGCCTATTCCGGAATACCTCTCTAGTCGGTTACCCTAGCACCGGGTGCTTAGGACTTGTCCCGGTACGTGTGTACCGTAAAGGTCTAAGTCGTCTTCCTGGACACCCTCCTCTTGTGCTTGAGTAGTACGTCCGACTGAGGGGAAAGATGACTAGGGGCAGCGACTTATGTTTGTGGGTGTGCAGTCGCTTGTAGCACACTCGTGGTTGGGGGACAGACACCAATAGTCGACACTGGTCCCCAGCTAGTCCTGTTCCAGTGCCTCACTTTAGGGTTCTCGGCCAGAGTCCCTAAAGGTGTCAGGCTTGGGCCTACAGAGTGTGTGACCTACAGGTTGTGGTGGTTAGTTAGTCTCCACTGTTCTTAGCTTGTTGTTGTGGAGCGGCAGTTGGACCTTCCGTCCGTGACTGTGAGACTAAGAGGTAGTTCTTGTGCTTTGTTGACCGGGTTGGATACTGGCGACTCGTGTTGACCACTGGTTGTGGTTATGTGTGAACCGCTGGTTAAGGTTATAACCGTGAAACCGTTAACCGTTGTAGTGTGCCTTGGAGGTGGCGCAGTTCTGTGGTTCAGTGTTATACCTCGGGGTAGCAGGTACATGCACCCCTTGTGGGTAGAGTTGTGTTGTGGTACGTGAGTCTGATCTCAACTGGTGTTGAGACGAGACCGTGCGTACTGTGGAGGTCTTGTGGTGTGACTCTCCATGTGTTGTGTGTTATTTATACTCGTACCGAGTATTTCTAGTTATGGTTTGGTTTATGGGTGTTGGTTGGTTGCCGCCAATCCCGATGCTCCATGTGTGTGGTTAGCCTGTGAGACTGTAGCCTAGGCAGTGGTTTGCCGGTGAGGCTTGTGGTCGAGGTGTTTCAGTTGTCTAGTCTTGTGTTTCCCTTTACTTTTCAAGGACCAGGGTTGAACCGATGTGTTTATGATTAGTTGTAGTTTAACATGTTTGTGTGTGCATGTTATACTTTGTCGGTGTTGTCAGTGAAACCCTTAGTGGTTGAGGTCTCTTCGTGTGGTTGTGTTTTCATTGTGGGAGGTCCCTACTGAGTCAGTGACGTGTTGAGGCTCACTCCCTTATAGTCTATTTCAGGTGTTGGCTGACTTCGACGTGGTTTAAGCAGAGTAGTGTAGACTTGTACCACCAGCAGTAGAGTAGTTGAGTCGTTTGAGCTTGTGCTCCCTCGGGGTATACCCCAGGTAATTGTACTCTTTAATTGAACATGTAATATTGTAATTGTGGACTATTGTACTTTGTGGTTACAACTATATACACTTGTACTTTCCTGTGTTATATACTGTATTTGTGGTCTTTTATGTTCGTACTAGACACGTGTTAGTGATGACCCTTGCGAGACTTCGGTCCGATCGGGGGAGACGGATCTGGATATGGACCCTTATTGGGTATAGATATCCAAGACCGTTACATCCGGATGTCTGTTCCTTCTTTACCAGTCTACCTTTGATGCGCTCGGTGAAGTCGGTCGCATCCTCTAGCAATTGTGCTTTCTTCACCATCTCTGGATAAATCTGGATATCTAGAGGTGCCAGCTGTGTGATGTAAATGGGCTTGAGCCCATTAAGAAAGCGCTTGGCCTTCATTCTTTCTGTGCTAACCAGATGATTGGCATATCGTGCCAACCGGGAAAACTGAGCTTCATACTTAGCGACTGTGAGATTCCTCTGCTTCAATGCAGCAAATTCAGAGGCCTTTCTTTCTTAAACTCTTTCGGAAAAATACTTGGAGTTAAAGTGCTCCTTGAACTCCTCCCACGTGAATTGTGCATCTGCTCTGGTGGCTTCCATGGACTCCCACCACGCACGGGCATCCCGTTCAAGCTGAAAGGTTGCAAGTAACAGCTTATCTCCATCCGCGCATTGCATAACGCGAAAAACTCGTTCAATTTATTTAAGCCAATTCTCTGCCTCGTCGGGATCAGTGGTCCCACTGAAACGAGGTGGATTCAGGTTGCGAAAATTCTGATGTAATTCTCTGGCTCCTCGGTTATTGTTGTTATTAGCTCCAATAGCTTGGAGTAATGCCTGCGTGAGCTATTGAATTATGTGTTGCATGTCACGGAGTTGTGCACGCTCTGCTGCCATTTCGAGTGTTTAAGTTCCTTCAAAAGAGAATTTAAATGTAAGTCATTGAGGTTGCACTAAGTTTGTGCGTGTGTGAGTTTATTTTATCTTATTACCCTTGGTTCTACCCATCTCACATAGGTACAGAATTTAGACTCTAAGTCAAGGCAGGTCAAACCTAGATCATCTTATACTTAAGAATAACCTAGCCTCTAATACCACAAAATTGTAACGCCCCGACGCGGAATATCGGAGCGATATTACAGTTATTAAATAGTACAGAGTGAGAAATAAATAACAAACCATTACACAATTGAAATAATACCAAATAACTCCAATTCCATTAACAATCCATCAACTAACTATTACATCAATCCATCAGAGCCATAACTAGGGCCCAGAGTACTTTATTGAAATCCAAACTATTACATAACGACTAACTGACTCATAACTGAACTAACTATAACTACTAAAGCACGGGTTGCTGAAACTGGTCACTCTTGGACATCATCCTCGTACCCACCCTCGTGAGTGTGGTCACCATCCGACTCACTGAACACATGAAATAAAATACGCAGGATGAGCGAAATTCACCTAGTAGGACTTAATATCTCATGAGAACAAGCATGCTTTAAATAATTAATGTCTTAACTGGCAGGGTAACTAAAGAGTATAGTCATGTAGAGCAAGTAACGATATCAAGAAAGCAATAGCACTAGTATAGTGATAATAGCACAACGAGAACGATAATAGAATGGCCATGTAACGATAATAGCACTTGTATAGCACTTGAATAGATAGCACTTTGATTGTCAACGATTAATTGTTATAGTATTAAATGGCACTGGATGCATGCCGTACACGTCCTGATCATATAACCCTTGCAAGGAAATAGCACTCTTCGGGAGCTCTCCCTAGAACCAGACCTGGCCTTATTGCACTAGCATATAGCACTTGTTATTTTAGACAATCAATTATATGGCCAAATAGAGTACCAAAAAGAGATGAGAGTAATAGACGAACTAGATGAGAGTACAGAGTGAAAGTGAACAGATAAGAGTAACGAGATAGTAGATAAGATAGGGGTATAATCGTAAAACATCGTTAAACCACAATAGTATCAGTTGCACAGCGCCAGGTCGGGTACCGACAGTCTGGTAGAAGTCACATCCGCCCACTAGCCATGCCGTGGACATGGGCCAGATGGTCCGACGTGATCACAAGGTAAGAGAGAACACACTAAGGCCGTTTGGATCATGCTGATCCCTAAGGGTGTAACGAGTTTTAATAGTACAACTAGCTCGTCGGCTAAGGACGTGCGCCAAACCCAAAAAGACTTATGGAGGCTTTTACAAGGATTCCCTGGTCTAGTCAGGAGTCTTCCCGGTGGAGAGGTGGTCCATGCCAAGAGAGTGTGTAGAAACTAGGGTCCGTCTTGCCTCAAGTGCTCGAAGTCCGAGGGAAATGGTAACGGTGTATAAAACGTGCGAGTAAAACGAAGACAAGTGTAATTATTTAAAATAGAGAATTTAGTAATTTATTTCGCTAAATTACCAGATACATTATTACGTAATTTAATAGAGTTTAATGGCAAACATGATGGTTAAGTGTGTGTAAGTGTACGAAATCAAGAGAGCATGTATGGT
This sequence comes from Colocasia esculenta, assembly GCA_014218235.1. Lineage (NCBI taxonomy): Eukaryota > Viridiplantae > Streptophyta > Magnoliopsida > Alismatales > Araceae > Colocasia > Colocasia esculenta. The sequence continues at coordinate 125,088,523 of CM024762.1, forward strand.
TGTGCATATAGTTTTCAAATTAATTCATTTCATGTAATATTGCCCATTATTAATTAATAAGTTGAATTACTCATGACAGAACTTAATTAAGGGTAAACAGGGTTTATATGGCAAAATAGTAGAGTTATAATGGTAAAATCAGGATTTTGGTCGGAACAGTCAGGTCGCGACGCACAGGGGTGTCGCGTTAAGGTCATTGCAACGCCCTTGGATGGCGCGTTCAGGTCGCGACGCCAGAGGCCGGCGTGTTCGGGTTTCATGTCGCGACGGGGTTAACAGTCGAAATCAGATCGCACCACTTCGTCCGGTCGCGTTCCGCTGAACCGGGCGCTGGGGTGAACCGGGGGCAGGTCGCGACATGTCGACCCGTTGCGTTCAGAACGCGACGGCTCTTCCTATTGCGACTCCCTCTGATATCGCGGCGATCGGACCGTCGCGACACCAGAAGGCCGCCCGAGCCCAGAAAAGGGGTTTTGCCCTTTTTCCAGGTAGGGTTCCTCCCTTCCAACTTGATACAGGGCTACTCTAAAATGCTTAACAAATCGCAGGAAGCCTCAAAAATCATGAAACAAGTTTTAAACGAAAGAGGACATGGAGATCTATCACTGGTCACGATTAATTAGAAAACAGTCATGTATAGAGCATGGTTTGACTAAATTACTTTTTGTCAACCTAAACATGCATAGTCAAAGATCAATGAATTAATTCGCCACGGATACAAGATGAAAATTAGGGAAAATAGGGGCGTTTGAAAGGTAGTATCATGTAGTATTTAAGAGAATAAATTCAGGGCACGAGATCAAGCACATGCAAGGATTTAACGTAAACAAAAGGGTTCGGGTGCATGGACATGATAGAGATTGCAACAATTAATTCGTTCTCACGGATGAACGAAAGAGAGCAAAACGAGAGAGCTTTTGAAGAGAATCATGAAGACTACCTAGGATAATTTTTACACGAATTAAGCTTGAGATATGCCTATCTTTCGTTGAAGTAAAAAAAAAAAAACTAGGGTTGATGACGAAACATAAAGACAAAATCCAAGCTCCAAGCCCTTCTCCTCCAAGCTCCCACGTCCAAATCACCTCCTCTCCGTTCTCCAGAATTTCCACTGCGGTCTAGGGGATGATAGGGCCAAGATTGGGGTGTTTTGTTGGCTAATAGAATCCAACCCCTTCTAAGAGTCCTTCCTTCCATAAAATTCTGAATTTCTCATATTTATCACCCACTTTCCCTCATTTATCTCCTAATTAAGGTTGGGAAGAGATCAAATTTCGTGAGTAAGGGTTAGGGTAAGTATAGGACTCATATTTATGATATATATGACTTATTTAGTATTTATCTTAAACCTCTTTCTAATTATTAATTAATTACATACAAAATTGAATTAATTATTTTCCATCCCATGATGGGCTCCTCACAATTAGACCCATTATTTTGTATTTGAGCTATTTACACAACCTATTATTGATTTAACTTAAATGAGTTTGATTTAATTCCTTTTATTTCACTTATTCTTCATTTATTCCAATTAAATCTATTTATCTCATTTATTAATAAAAATTTTATTTTATTTGAGATTTTAAAAATCAAAGTTGCTACATCCTTCCTTAACCAGCAAAGAAAGTAGAGCATCGAAGCCATTCTTTTTCATAGCCTTCTCAATCTTTCTCTTTATGTGTTCTTGCTATAATACTCCTTCAGAGAGAGAGAGATAGTGATGTTTCAGAGCAAGTCTCAACTGTCGCTTATATTGGGCTTGGTCTAGGAACCTTTGTAATTTCCTTGAGATTTCTATTGTTCCTCTTCCTGTGAGAAGAGAAGACTAGCTTGCGAGCTAAGTGTCTTTGCCCCTTGTTAAAGGAAAGATCAACATGCGAGTTGGGTGGGATTGCCTCTTTTAGGTTGAAGGGAAGACTTGTTTATCAGGGTGGTCGTGCCTCGTTGGATTGAAGAGAAGATCAGCTACGGAGTGTTGGTTATCTATAAAGGGGGGACTGTACCCTTGGATAGTGGAATCTCAAGTTGTTGTTTGGGGACTAGATGTAGACATGAGGTGTATCTCAATGCTGAACTAGGATAATTTCTTGTGTCTCATTGTGTGATTGTTTATTTTCGCTGCACACTAACAGTACTAATTGTTATATTTAGTGTGTGATAAATAAGCCAATATGAGAAGAAAAGGTGCATGGGCCGAGAAGCTAAAAATAAAACAAGATAAGTTGCACACCTAGTGAAGGTATGTCATGTAATCTTTTTAAGGTTAAAAAATAAAGAAAAAATATTATAATACCCAAATTTTATGACTTAGCACAACGGGTCCTACCAAAATTTTCTCAAATAAAATACATGTGGCGACAGGAGGGTTTGGCCTGCTCGGCAAGGTACTTTGCGTGGAGTTTCCGAACTGCGACATGCTATCTTGAAGTAGACTACACAATAATCCAAAATGCTGAGCTACCCACATCATAAATAACAAGAAAAAAATGTAACTATTAGAAAAAAAAAAACCCAAGGAGCTAACTTAATCTAATTATTATATTTGTTATTTCGACTCTCCTGATTTCTAAGCTACCCCACGTCCACGTCACAAACAGCGGCCTCCCAGGCAGGCATCCACACGCGGGCAAGGGTGCAGTAGGAGATGCCCGGCGTGGAATCTAGTACGAAACAGTTTACAACCGCTCCCGGTTAAAATAATACTAATAAAGTTTTATTTTTTTGACAAGAAATAAAATTATATTTAAACCTGCGAAAAGAGTTAAATAAATTAAGAAAAAAGTTTATTGTACTTGTATATTATATTTTAAATGTAATATGACTAAGCAACAAATCCATATGACATCTAACAATTGAATTGTCACTTCTTCACTCTTCATATAAAGAGTATCACATGAGTTATTATTTAGCCATATTATATTTAAAGTGTAATAAATCTTTCTCATAAATTAAAAAGAGTTGGGTCCTTTATTGGAAAGAGACCAAGTGCACAGACAGTAAAGTAACGGAATCTACTGTTATGGAGGGAAACAAGGGAGCAGAAACGTTGCAAACCGCCTTGTCGGCGGTTTGCAACAAGCAACCCCACCCATTGGGTGGGGTGATGTCACTACACCCCATTGGGGTGAGCACACCCCCAATGGGGGTGTAGTTTGCACCGCTTGGTGCAAACTTGTGTGTCGGAAACGCCATTTTTTTTCCCCACAACAACCCGCCTTTTTATCTTTCTTCTTCTCCCTCTTTTCTTTTTCTTTTATACTTTCTCGTTTAAAAAGAGTCCATTTTGATTCGGATTCCTGCTCCGCCAGGGACTATGCCCGGATATTTTTAAGGCCCCCAATCTGTATAGTCCCCGCTCTCTCTTCATTCTTTCTTCGTTCTGGGGCGGAACCGGGGTTGGAGCGGGGGTGTCCGTCTTCCCGGTGTATGCAGGTTTGCTTCTTTGGTTCCTTGTGTTTGATCGTTTTATTACTTCTATCTGCTCGTCTCTGGGTGTTCCGGGAAGGGGAGGACCATTTCTGCTTCTGGGTTTCATGAATTCTTGTCTGATAATCGTGGGCAGCGCACACGGACTTGCTGGTAGTTTGCGGCCGTGGTTGTTGCTTCCCCTTTTGTTCATGGATATATCACATGAATGCGGAGGATGTAAGTCCTTATGAGAAGGATTCTACTGGCTGGGGTTCTTTGTTTGAGAACTTTTGACGTCTGTATTTTCTTCCATTCGGCGCCCTTTTTTCCGATTGGCCAGATTAGAAATTTTGTCGATACGAAATGGTGATCTTTCTGTCGATTCATATACAAGGGACCAGTTACTTTTGAAAGGAAGCTGCTTCCCTATTAACTTGTAATGTTTGATTGTTGCCTTGATTTATCTCCAGTTTTCGTTGGGATGGTTAAGTACGCTCTCCCTCTGTTCTACTTGGTCTAGTTCCAGTTCAACATAACGTTTATCTTTTCACTCTGTCAGTGAGTCTGTAATAACTGAAAAAAAAATACTTGAATTGGTCAAGTTACTTTGTCGATTCTCTTGTGAAAACGGAAACTCATATTTTGAACAAATGAACTCTAAATCAAGTGATTCTAAATTCATTAGAAAGATAACAAGATGCTCTTCAATTTTCGTGAAGACAACTTTGTCTAGTTCAATCATTTCCAAGTTTAAAGTATAAAGAAATAAATAGAACAAATAAGAAAATGATATAAACATAACACAACAAACAAAAGGTTGGTGGGTTTAAGCATTTATAATGCTCCCTTGCACTTGTGCATGAATGCATAGTACCACGTAACTATGGCACTGTTCATGCTAAAATTTTACTTTTATTTTTGTTAACAATTTTTTAACTATAGATAAAGATAAACTAAGTATTAGTTAATAATTGGTTAAGACTAAAACTGAACATATTAAGAGGAATAGAATGTCAAAGTTATCGGTCTAGTTGGCTGTTTTTTTCCTTCTTTTATGAAACTCTTTCTAACGTTGGTAAGAGAATAAATGGGTTGGGTTTGAACCGGATAGGTTAAGAGTAGATTTCTAGACTTGTTGCATAAAGGTAAGAGGTTTTGATCATTTAATGCATGGAGAGGTTGTGGGTATGGCAGCAGATTTTTTTAGCATTTAATATCTAAAAAGTTACATGTATGGCATGAGAGAAGCTTGACTGTTCGGTTTCAAGTCTTGGCGTTAAGAGAGGAGGGAATATAAAAAGGGTCTCAAGTCACATTTCTACCCATCTAGCAAGAGAGAAAGAGAGGGAGGGATGCCTGTGCATCCAACCCATATTCCCTTAACCTTTTCCTTTAAACCCAGTTTATTATGGAGAGAAAAGAAGGGAGAATTATTATTATTATTTTCTGTGTTCTTCCCAATGTGGTGAGATCGTGGAGAAGGCTTGCAGAAGTGGTATTGAACATCACCGTGCGTGAAGTTAAATTTGCCAAGTCGCAGGCGAATTTTATCGTGCATATATATCTAGCGAGAGAATTTTCATAAGTATGTTATAAAAATTATTATTATAACCTTAGTTTATTTTCATAAGTATGTTATAAAAATTTGAGCCTATTATGAGTTCATGTGACTGAGATATGAATTTTTCATGAGAAAAATCTATGTAATCACAATCTGTTTAAATTATAATAAATCAGAATACTTTAGGAAAAAAATCTAGAGTTGCTGCCTGACTGATACACTGTAGGTATAATCCCATTAATTATTTTAGACCTTTATGTACAACCAATAATGATTCCATAGTTTAAATCTTAAGAAAATATATGATTTATTAAATCCTGTTAATTCCTGAAAATCTCTATAAATTCCAGAAATATGAAAGTCTGAAATTTGGATTGAATCTTATGATTTGACAACATGATATGATATAAAAAATTATGCTTGTCACTTTTATTTAAAAATTTAATTGTAACAAAGTTTATTTTGAAATTTGGATTTAAATCTAACTGTGCTATGGATAATGCCACCTTAGAGGGGTTTTAGGTTTGCCATATAAGTACCCTTATGGTAAACTTTTTGATGACCCGAGAGCAACGGGGTTAAAAACCTAATGTGGGCTTGCCCACTAGGTGGGATCGAGATGGTCTCGGGTGCTGCGCAGTTACTGTTTTCTCCACACCATTGCCTAGGTGTGGATGATCTGTCTGATGACTCTCTATGTTGTGGTTTGAGTATTTGTCTGATATGTACACTTAAGAAATATGTTTTATGTTTTGATATATTAATTGCTCAGATTGTATGGAATTCTGCTTCACTCTGATATTTTGATATGTCATATGCTCTGTTTTGTTCTGTCTACATAATCATGAGTATCTGAAATTCTATAAGATAAAGAATACATGTAGGCACATGATAATATGATTTGACTCTAATATAATGTTCGATTTGACACATTCTTACATATGACATGACTTTGAGGTTATTTTAAGAAAGGCATCTTGTAGTAGGTTGACTAGCTTATACTATGATTATGACATGAACCTGACAAACTATGATATCATCACTTTTGCTTATTTAGATGATAAATTGTGGTTAGAGTTTCTGATGCTTGCTGGGTCTATTAGGACTCACACTTGCCTAACATATTTTCAGGAGATCAAGAGCCAGAGTTAGACGTGCCTTCGGACTCTGATCGTGAGGAGTAGATTTTGTTGGCTAGTTAGTTCTTATTTCGCTAATAAATTATATGTGTGGGTTGGCTCTTAAAGCCTATTAGATCGATTAGCGATCTTGATTTACTTTTCTTTTAGTTCTGCGTACTCTGATAATTCTATTATGGTTGTGGACATTGTATTATAAGTTGGGATGGTTATTCATTATAGTTCCATAATGATAAAGTTCGTGAATGTCTTACTCTCAACATGTGTGTATATGATGGGTTTATTCCACTGTGGCGTGTCTCCTGGTCCGATGTGAGTTGGTCTAATTGGACTAGTTCAGGGGGCGTTAGCATTGGCATTTTTTCTTGTTTGTTCCTTTATGTTCCCTTTGATCCTTCTTCAATTCATCTTGCAGTGGACTGATCCTTTCCTTTATCCTGTGTTTTTGAACCTGGGTCGTTACGGTATTTTTACAGTTATTTAGATGAATGTCACCCATGGAAATTCTTATTGTTCAATCAATGGGACTGGTGCAGACAGTAGCTAGAACCAGATACAAGTCAATAATTGAACTTATACATTAACGAACCTGCAAATTTCTCTACTCTCATTATTTTGATGTGCTGATGGTTTTATAATGTTAGCTTAGATGAATAATGCATCAATACAAAGAGAAATGCTTGTTGCCAGTCCGGACTGGCAACAAAGCCTGGTTGGATTGCTAGACAACCAATCTCATTGGCTAGGGAAGAGATAGAAAGAAAGGTCTGATAAGACCCTTAGCCAATGAGATTACTTGACTAGCAATCCAACTAGGCTTTGTTGCTTGTCTAGACTGGCAATAAGCATTTCTCAAATACAAATGATGGTAGTGTCTAGTCTCTAAAGCTCAGGTTTGCATAGACCATAAAATTTCGATTTGAATCAGGATTGGGATTGACATACTGTTATTTTGTTAAATTATAACGTTTAGGTTTCTTTTCACAAAGAAATGCATATGTATTTGCTACTTTTTTACACATTGGTTGCAGTTTTCTATTGTTCTTTGCACAAGTACTCTATTTTGGGTATTGTTCTAGAAGTGTACCTTTCATAATTTTATTTGACTTGGTGACAAAAGTATGTTTGATAGCCCTTTTGGGAATGCTAATGCTGCATAGAGTCTGAAAATTCTTTGCAGAAAAGAGTCATCTTTGTTAAAGATTCTTGACGATGTAGATAGATCATCTGCATTTTTACTATATTCTTTTAAGTCTTCCATTCAACTCTTGCCTGTATCATTTTATTCTTGTTTTTGAAGCTATGTCCTTTTCTCCATATTTATTCCACTCAAGGTGTTGGTGCCATACCATTTCCTAGCAGGACAATGGCTCACAAAATTGCTCCATCTCAACAAACTGAACCTTTTGAATATGTGCTATATGAAGGAGATCCTGATCATCTCAAAACTGTTGTCTCTAGTCCTATTCAGAAATGTCCACGGATTTCTCCTGATGTATTAAAACTTACTCATCGTATTGGGAGGGGTGTTTTTGGTGATCTTTGGATAGCAACTCATCATCTGTTCACTGAAGATTATGATGAGTACCATGAAGTTGCTGTGAAGATGTTACATCCTATGAAAGAGGATCAGATCGCAGTTTTTTTGGCTAAATTCGATGAAGCATTCTCCAAATGTCAAGGACTGCGAGGTGTTTGTCTTCTACAGGGTATCTTAAAGAAAATGGGGAATGTAAGTTTTTTGTTTATCGTCCTCCAAAGCAGAAAATACACATACCTTTATGCAGTATTTGTTTAGCTTTTATATTGAGACTCTATTCAGAAGCATGTTTACCATATGAATTTGAAGGTCTGCATTGCAATGAAGTTCTATGAGGGTGGTTCTGTGGGAGATAAAATGGCTCGCCTAAAAGGAGGAAGACTCCCAATGTCTGATACTTTAAGGTGAATTGCATCATATCTATTTAGATGTGCATTTGATTCTGTGATATGAAAATTATTGAGCAACCCCTCTGTTCTTGCCACACTTCAGATGATGGTTACTGCCTTCCAAATCCACGATCATTTGGTGAACAATTGCTCTATACTGATGCTTGCAGGTATGGCATTGACTTGGTCCAAGGGATCATGGAACTCCATTCGAGAGGATTATTGGTTCTTAATGTTAAGCCCTGTAATGTGCTCCTTGAAGAAAATGACCGGGCAATTCTTGGGGACTTCGGACTTCCTTATCTTTTGCTTGAAATTTCCTTGCCAAGTTCTGATTTGGTTCAGAGACTTGGGACACCTAATTATATGGCTCCAGAGCAGTGGCAGCCTGACATCAGGGGACCAATTTCTTATGAAACTGATACATGGGGATTTGGTTGTTGCATTCTCGAGATGTTAAGTGGCACCCAGCCTTGGTGTGGTAGGTCACCTGAAGAAATATACCACCTTGTTGTAACAAAGCAAGAGAAGCCAAATATCCCAAGGGGTTTGCCTCCTGCACTTGAAGATGTTCTTCATGGATGTTTTGAATATGACCTCCGGAATCGACCTTTATTTGGAGATATTCTGCATGCATTTGAGAGGTATGCTCTTCTCACCCTAATACCTGTGTTACATGCATCTGAGAAGGGCTTCCTTTATACTATTGTTGAAGCAAATAGTAAGACAATGAGATTTGATTTCTAAAAGAAGTTTTTGAAACATCTTTTTTCAGTGGCTCCTTATAGTGCCTAGGTGGAGTGGTTTCCATCTTTCTCCTTGGAGTATCATCCCTCTTTAGGGCAACTTGTCAGGATTTTGCTTCCATATGTTATTATTTCATCCCCTTTTAATAGGGGATTATGAGAGCGAAAATCTAAGGAATTAGCCCTATTAAAAAACAAATATATCTCATTGTCAACCAGCAGGTAACCTTGATACTTTTTGCAAGAGTGGATGCACAATATGGAGGTCTAAAGCCCATCAATTTCCACCTTGAAAGAAAGAGAGGGCCATGTCCCTCTTGGGCAGGAGCCCACAAAACTGGATCAATCTCCTAGTCCATTAAAAGAAGGATGGTGAAAAAACTGAATGAACCATTGAAAATGCTAGAACCAAAGAAATGACTGGTTCCTTTTGCCACAGTCTGACTATCCCACATGGTCTGATTTTTGAAACACCGTAAAAGGCTGTAAAATATATTGATTAGTTATATAACAAATGTTTCTAGTGAGATTAAATTTTATTTTTCCAAATTTCCACAAGCGAATCAAGAATTTGTGCAAATGGTTTAACATCTGCAGATGGTTCAATCTATGATTCATGTAATAAGCTCCATACATCTTCTCAGTGATGTTCAATAATATCTCTAAGGGATTGTCGCTTCTAGGTAGTTGACTAATTATAGCAAACTAACATGTTCCCAAGTTCATGTCTTAATCAGATGTGTGGTCACCAACAAGGCATTAGAATGAGTCTCCTATAATCCTACAGACAATCTTCATTTGACAAGTTGATCTGAAGATTGAAAGCTGATAAAAATTGGAGTTTAGCATATTACTCACTATTCTCCAAAAGCCACTAAACTAGGTATTCAATTTGCCAGAAGCACGGAGCACCTGCTGTCTCACAGCAGCATATAAAATATACCATTTTGGAAAATCAGTGCCCTACAACAAAGATATGCATGTCAAACAGCCTAGGTAATCCAAAGACAATGTGCATGCATATCCTATCAAAGTACATGCAATATGGGGAGTGATTTAAGATAAACCATGTCTCCTCTACTAGTTGGTAGGTCCAACAATCATTATCAACTTCACACCATCTGTTTTGAGATGCCAAGCCAAGGGAAGGTACCTCATAGTACAATGGTCTTGTCAAGCATAAAATATCTTGTGGCACCTCTCATGTGCAACTTCCCCATTATGATGTTTGTCTGCAATGCAGGAAGGAGGCACAGTAAAAACTCTTCTAAAGATGTGTCTCATTAGATTTGACCTTCAGAACATAGTTACATGCTTAGAGAAACTTGATCCATTTGGTATCAGTAAAAAGCTTTTGAGAGCTCAAGTACATTCGGACTCAGTACAAACTCCTAGTATAGCAAATAATGTCACAAAGTCTGGAGTACTGCATAGAAATCCCTATGACAGGTTGAAAAGTTAGGTTCATTTGGCTTCTTACTAAAAGGAAAAATAGAGTCCCTCTTGACTTAGGATCTATTTTTTAACTAAGAGCATCACAAGACACTACAAAGATAATAAAAACATTCAGAAGGCATGAGTGAACTTTGCATTGTCCCATGTAAGCTTAGTGAATTCCTTGAAGGCTGCTTTTGTCAGCACAAATTCCTCTTTATAGTGCAGTCTGTATTGAAACTTGGAAGCAGTGAACAGTGATGAATCCTCATATGGCGAACATGTAGCCAAGAAATCCGAGTCTCATGCACGTTTGTTGGTTATCCGTAAAGAACTTAAGAAGAAGCAATCTAAGGAAGATGGCATGAGAACTCACGAAGATGCACTTCATTCAAGAAGAAGCAATCTAAGAAGATGGCATGAGAACTCACGAAGATGCACTTCATTCAAGAAGAAGCAATCTAAGAAGATGGCATGAGAACTCACAAAGATGCATTTCATTTGTCCTATAAGAACACTCAACCCTGGATTTCCTTGTTCCTAGACCTTCTGAAGGTATCCCCTTGCTAGTTTAGAATCTTTAGATCTCCCTGGAAATACAGAGGTGATTGGCAACTGATAATCAGATGACATTATAGCTAAATTAGATTGCTTTAAGATTTTAGTTTTTTGTTTGGTTTTGGTGATGGTCACTCTTTTACCAGTAAGTATATCAAATATCGGTATATATTTGTTGAATTTGATCACATGGTGGTATGATGTAATATAATATGTAAGTTAATCATGTGTAATCTATATGACTGTTGAACAAACTCAATAGATCAAAATCTAGTTGTTTGTATATTGAGTGGAATAACAAATAGAATGGTTTTAAACAATCCTCAGGTGTATTGGATGAATGGTAGTTTCTTGGATAAGGCAACAATGGATGGTTAAAGTGCTTATTGGTATCAACAGGTTACAGATGCTTATTGTGCTTTTAATTAAATTTGTGAGGTTAAAGCAAGTTTGTCGGGTCTTCAGAGAATGGGGGTTGGGTTGGGGTGTCTCTTTTGCAGGGAAATATCTAGGAAGTGCTTGGGAACCCATCAATTAGGTGCTTGAGGTATTCAAATTGGGTAATTGAACACGAAATTTTTTTCCTGAGATGTGTTTCACTTGTCAACTAAGAATCTCATCAGTTAATGTGCCAAATACTACCACGGACTCTCACTGAATTTCCAAGGTGCAATTGTATCCTCTATTCATTCCTTTTCATCCATTCCTTCTCCATTCTCCAGTACCTAATGAAGTCCCTAATTGGCCTGATGCTTTGTACTCCATACCCTAGATTTCTCATCCCTGCACACTATCATATTCGTAATGTCCTGATCCTGAGTGCTGTAGGAAGTAGCGCCAGTAGAAGGGCATTTGTCTTCTGCTTTTCTGTTTTTCTCTCTACTTTCTATTAAGTCTGGATACAAATTTACCCTAGTATAAGGTGCCTTTCTGTCATGTATTTTTTAATAACAAAGACCTAATAAATAGAAGAAGAGAGGCCCTGTGGCTGGCTGTTGTCCAGTGCAGGCCACTATGACTGCCTGTGTCTCTTCATTCTCTCCACTTGTCGCCTTCTTCTCTTCCACTTAATTTCAATAAGTGCCGCTTTCTGTACTAACCTCTGGTACACACCTTTTTGCAATTTGTTCCACAAGAAAAAGATTTGTTTTTTGATGTACTCTTCTTGCTAGTGGAGCCTCATGGGCAATGATGTGGACAAAGTTGCATACTTTTGTATCTTCATCAACACTCGTGGACCTAATCACCAGAGTGATAGAGATCTACCGTGTTCATAGCTAGCGGAGTGACTTTGTTCCTAGCAAGAAGGCATGAGCTGTTGTGTTAGTACTGAATTGTCGTGTATCTCTTCTCCAGGTCTTTTAGAGCACATTCTGTTTTTTCGATCTTTCTCTTGCTTTGTTATCTATTCTCCCCATTTCTCTGATCATCAGTGTATCAATTTTTTATATCTACAGTTGCAAAGACAGAATCTCTGATGATGGCAGTTGGGTTGGTCCTGGGACTAACTTGGCAGCCAAACTGACGACCCAATGCAGCTTCACTGACTGGTCTCTTATGAAGGACCACCTCCAGGTGGGTGATATAGTGCGCTCTAGAAAGCCCAAAAACATTTGTCGGTTGGAAAACATGGAAATCCCTGAAGGAACTGTGGTTGGCATGGAGAGCTCTGGTGAGAGAGGTGCTCACGTTCTTGTAAGGGTCCATGGAATCCATGACCCTCTTAGGGTCCCCTTATACACACTGGAGAGGGTGTCCTTTGGCTTTGCATGTGGGGACTGGGTCCGGATAAAGCGAGAAGTCAAGAAGCACTCTCCTGTGGGCATCCTCCATTCAGTCAACCGTGATGGGAGTGTCAGTGTTGGTTTCGTCGGAATGGAGACATTGTGGCAAGGAAACTGTACAGACCTGCAGATGGCAGAATCTTATTGTGTAGGCCAGTTTGTGAGGCTGAAAGCTAACCTATCAAAAGGAAGATTTGAGTGGCCCCATAAGAAGGATGGTACATGGGCAACAGGCAGGATATCGCAGATTTTTCCGAATGCCTGTCTGGTTGTCAGGTTCCCTGGTATTCTGAGATTTGGAGATGCTGGGAACTTCTTGGCTGACCCTGCTGAAGTGGAAATGGTGAGCTTCAGCACTTGTGATAGCATTGTGAAGAAGTATCAGCACTTGGAGGACTTCCACTGGGTTGTGCGGCCACTGGTTATCGCAATGGGTCTCTTCACGGTCCTGAAGCTTGGTTTCTTTGTTGGGAAGATAGGGAAGTCGAGGAGGAAGAAGCTGCCTGGCAGTGGTCTGGCGATGACGGACAGGCAACAGGCACAAGACAGTCAGAGTGCGAGTAGTAGCACATGGCTTCCCCCACCTGTTGCAAACATTCTCTTCAGGGAGGGCTCTACCTCTGGACCCGCTTCCAGATAGTTTTCAGGTCTTAATGTTCATATCTTCATCTTAGACGGTGGTAGCAATGGCTTTGTCTATATAACCAAGCTTTGCTATGTGCATATCGATGTTTCAAACGTGTTGACGTTTAACAATTTGATACCAAAGTCCATGTGTATATGAATCTGGGTGTTCATATGTCCACATCATCGATTTGCCCCTCGGGGCTATTACTATGAATGTTTTTTGTTCACCAGAGCCCCCATCTGCTTTTTTTTTTTTGTCTTCCTTTCGCGGTGGTACAGCCGCACAATCTCTGTGGTGAATGTTTGGGTTTTTGGTTGTGCAATGAGACCAACTTGTCTGTAAGTGGGTTATTGGATTAGTGCGGAACAGTAGGAGTATATTCCACTTTGTTGACGGAATTATTTCTAGCTTTCGGCTTCTGGATGCCTGACCTTGGTGGTTGTTGTAGAGATAGCAATTCGTGCCATGATCTGAAATGAGAGAGAAATATTTACTATTTGTCCAGTCTATTTGTCCCTCTTATTTGATTTTTGTCACCCTTATTCACTGAGGGTGACAAGTAAGTTAGTAAGAGTTATAAATAGATCTAAACTTATTTGTCACTCTTGTCTCCTATTTGATAATTTTATTAAACTTGACTAATATATAGCAGATGAATGTGACAAGTAAGTTTGGACGAATAAATTTTACTACCCATCTAGACAAATCGTAACCATTTTTTCCTGAAAGGTTCTACGATTAAAATTGGCATAAGAAGGGAGCATGGGGGACACTAGGCAAGATAATTACATTAGTTTCCGGTGGTTAATTTGTTGAATTTATGAATAGCTGTGCATGGGACCCCTTACTTTGGAAAATGCCTTTATTACATGGCCTGAAGATCTAAATACTTTGAGAAAGGAACTAGTTGTAGGAAATTCAGATTTTTGCAAGGTGAATAGAATCGTTGACCTGTCCGTTATCCGCGGCATTTGGCGATACGAGTTCTTTGGTATTGAATGCGGTGTCACTTGACAAGAAGAAGAAGAAGGATCCACTTAACAATACCTATATTCACATTCTTCTTCATGTCTTTGGACATTGAACAAAGGTGGAGCATGGTGGTCCAATGCTGATGATGTGACACGATATCGAGGACGGACCAAGAGCTTTATTCGGTGCCTACTTAGGTGTGATTTTAATACTTGTTACCATGCATGTGCCCCGGAAAATGGTCATCTAGCTACATGAAAAAACAACGTTTCAGACCGACTATATATATAATTAGATAAACACCCCCTCCCTACCTAGGACTGCGTGTGCGTTTATTGCATTGTGCATCTAAATAAGATGCCACACCCTTGAGAGGTCCCCCATGACTATTAATGTTCTGAAATGAAGAATTCTATTTACATTCCTCGAAGCATTAACTAGCTTTTCAGACGACAACTTGTTTCCTTAACCAAGAGGCTTTACGCGTGAAAGAGTTATGTTATGAGACATACTTATTATAAAAAATGTTTTTATGTAGATTGCAAGAAAGAAAGTAAGAGCTCTTGACACACCGTACGTTTAATACTCATCAACCAATGACATTCCCTTCTCAAGCAAAGAGGCATCTGCGTATTATAAGATCATACGTACGAATCATTCTATCTCAACTTAAAAAAGTGGAAGAGGGTATTGTATATATATGATAATCGATTAAATGTATTGTATATGATATGTGTTAGTTTTTAACGAATTTTTGTACTAAGTTCATTGGTACTACAATGAGTTAGTTGATTAGTATTCTTGTGATTTCTCAATAATCGATTATTATCATGTGTTAATCGATTATGGAGCTCCGATCTGTGTGGCTAGTAGGAAATCAATATGGTAATCTATTTTTCAGTAGACTAGTTCAATGGTTTTGGTCTTATGATGATCAATTATGTATGTTTATAGTAATGTATAAGAAGAAAATTTAAGTGAGCAACTGGAAGTATGGTTTTGACATTGTGCTTAAGGGGATCTATAAATTGTTCTACCGAACTACGGTCTCATAAAAATCTACACATGTTTTTCAGTCAGTATAAGGGATGATCTAAAGAGAGTTATTCAGAGTTTGGACTAGCGAATCACATCAGATTTTGAAGAGAGCTCATGGGGAAGATCACTTGGTGTTAGGTTCTGTTATCAATGGTTCTATGTAGGTTTCATTAGTTTGATTTATGTCAGTTGATATATGAATCAAAAAGAGTTGTTGTGAAATTACTTTATAAAAGAATCAAGTTTTTGAGGTTCGAATCATAATATGCTGTGTGTTCTCTCTTGTTTTGAATAAGTTGAGTTATTTTCACTATCATGTTCTCATTTGCGAAGAAATTTTTTTTCTCGGTTCGAGGCATGATAACAAATGATGTCAGAGCCAAAAGGTGACCAAAAGAGTACAAATATTGTCTAGATTCATGATTGTTTTATCATAATACGTATATCTTTAAATATAGGACAGTAACCCTATAATATGAAAAGAAAATTAATTGAAATTTTAGGTTGAACATGTAGGTCATGGTTATAATAAGCAAGACGCAAGATGATGTGGAGGGCGCTCGTCTCGAGGAGAATTTGGAACCTTTCATGAGAACTTTTCATAACATAGTTCAAGCCGTGCAGATGCAATTAAGAGCACACAGTAATGCCTCTTTGCTTCAGAAGTTCATCATCATATCATAATCAGTCATAATAAAAGCAAAATCATGCATATTACGAAGTTGTACGATTCATCCTACCTTAACTCAAGAATCTTTACGTAGATTGCGAGACAGAAATTAAGAGTTCTTGACTAAAAGTGTTGATGGTTTTGGTTTGATTTAGTTTTGAAACAATTTTGAGAAATTAAACCAAACTATCATCGGAGCCAACCCGAGTTATCTAAGTTTAAATCTGATCCTATCTAATTTAACTCAGGTCAAATTTATTTATATTTTAAATTTTTTTAAAATTAATCTAAAATTACAACAGATTAATTCTATCTTAACCTTTTTCCAAAAGAATATTTGGAGGCTATTTCACGTACGTGTCTATTGTAGATCCAGATAAATTCAATCATCCCACTATTAGAAGTAGATTCACTATTAGAGATATTTTGTTTCTTGGAAATAAAGGGAAAGAAATAGGTTTTCAATGTATAGTGCAAAATTCTGCATGGAAGATTGAAAAATAATAGAGAAATGCTTGTTATAAGACTGAGTTGATGATAAAATTTAAGTGGATTATTTGTCAAATAATTTTATTAATTAATAAAAAGAGAGATAAAAGGATCAGACAAAAATTTTAGTCAATAAAATTATTTGATGAATAATCTACTTACGTCTTATTAGTTATTATCAGCCAAACATTTTCAGAAATAGTATACATTGAGAGAGAGAGAGAGGTGATGATAGTGGCGTCTGTGAAGAGTACTTGCCCGGAGAATGCCACCTGACCCTCGGCTGCTCTTCCACCCTGCAGAGTCACGGGCTCAACCAAGGACAAAAGCTCCTTGGAATTCTGTCCAACTTCACAGGAGTGACTGTACACCACTCCAAAGACATCTGTACATAGAGAGAAAAAAGAGAGCTAAAAATTAAGTTGTGTGAGAGAGAGATATATAATAGTAGTCATATAGATATATATATATAGAAATAGAGGGACAGATAGATAGCCAGGTTGGAGAGGAGGGATGTGTAGCGTCTGGAGAAGAGGACAAGCCTCTCATTCACTGTGTTGTAAGCGCTATGCGAACCCAGCCCAGGCTAGTACATGCATGCCGAGACAAAACCATGCCCGCCCGCCCTTTTAATTAATTAGTACCGACCCCTTCCCTGTTGCGCTCAGTACTCCCCCCTCCCTTCTTCATCTACCATCTCCATGTGTGCCATGAGAGGTGCACTAGTACTGTGAGGGCGTTCAAGTGAGTCCTCTCTGATCTCCCTCTCTCTCTGCGTACACCCTTCCTTACTACCACATACTTCCTCTTGTTGTTTGCTTTGTTGCAGGGCTCGCAGTTGAGGTGGCCATGGCGAAGCATGTGGTGGCCATCCTCCTCCTCCTGAACCTCGTAGGCGCCCTCGCCTGGAACTGCCCGCCAGCCCACCCTCCCAGCCACCCCCCCAAGCACCCACCCAAGCACAAGCCCCCTCACCCGCCCAAGCACAAACCCCCTCACAAGCCCTCTCACCCACCCAGGCACAAGCCGCCGCACCCCCCCGTCCGACCACCTCACCCACCGAAGCACAATAAGACCTGCCCACCGCCGACCCAGTGTCCCCCTCCTCCGGTTGTCCCTTACCCTCCCACGCCGCCGACGCCCATACCCAGGCCTCCAACCCCTCCGGTGGTGCCGTACCCACCTCCCGCTCCGCCTGTGGCGCCATACCCACCACCGTCGCCTCGTCCCGTGGTACCGTCCCCGCCACCGACGCCGACACCTCCTCCGATTGTGCCATACCCGCCACCGTCTCCGACGCCGACGGGGCGGTGCCCCATTGATGCGCTGAAGCTGGGGGCTTGCGTGGATCTCCTGAGCGGTCTGGTACACGTGATCATAGGGAGGGAGGTAAAGGAGAAGTGCTGCCCGGTGATCCAGGGGGTGGCGGGCCTGGACGCTGCGCTCTGCCTCTGCACCACCATCCGCGCCAAGTTGCTCAACATCAACCTCATCCTCCCCATCGCCCTGGAGGCCCTCCTCGGCTGCGGCAAGTCCGTCCCCCCAGGCTTCCGCTGCCCTCCCCCCCCAGTAATTAGCTAGCTAGCTACTACTCTCTCTCTCTCTCTCTCTCTCTCTCTCTCTCTCTCTCTCTCTCTCTCTCTCTCAATGCTGTGTGCATGGTTGACGAGGTTTACGTGGGTGGGTGTGCATGGTTCTGCAAGCGTGTGTATGTGATGTGGTCTCACTCTCAGCAGGATGGTGGTGGGTTTTGTGTAGTGGGACGCCCAGGGTCTGCTCATGATCTGTTGGACATCTTTCGCATGTTGGATCCTGTCGTAATTAAAGTGTCGAGTATTTCCCTCAAATAAACTTTTGTTCGACATATTAAGTCTCGCTCTGTGTGTACATAAATACATATATATATATATATATATATATGCGCATAAGAAAAAATTCAATAAGACCTAAGATGTGTCTAGGATTAAGATATAAGTTAGATAAATCCTCCTCTGAATGACAGCTTATCTATATGCATTAAAAGTTTTTGAACTTAAAATAGTCAACGACAAAAATAATTTCTTTTTATTACCCTTTCATCCTAACATTTTATTATATTACTTTAACTTCCAACACAATGCCTTAGTATATATAATATTAGGGGTGTGAATGGGTTAGATCCGTGTCAGATTCTTTGTGATCCAAACTCAGATTCGAACTCACAATATAGATCCAATCCGAATTGATCAAATTTAAATCACATTTTGGATTAAGATTCGAATTGAGATCCAAATTCAATTTTGGATCCCGGTCAAAATGCGAATTCTTGTCATATTGCATCTTAGTTGCCTTCTTAAATACAATAAAAAACCTAATAAAATCAAATAACTCTATCTGTGCTGGTTATATTGATTTTGCTAAGCCTTGAAAAGATATGATGTACCCTAGAAACTGTGGTTGTTCCAAATAATTGTCTAGGATAAGAAGCTACACAATATACAACAGAAAGCCTAAAATAACCAAAGTTTAAAACCAAAAATCTCAAATCAGGATTTATATGACATAATCTTATAAGAACTAAATAATGAATCCTTTAGAAGTTAAAAAAGGAATCTGAAAATAGACGTAATCTAAGAACTCCTTTAGAAGTTAAATAAAGAATCTGTAATACTTTCAGGTAACCAAGGTTTTATGTTTTCAACCCAAGCATGTCAAACCAGGACATACATGACCTAATCTAACAAGTATTTAATACTTTCAAGCTGCACTATATGCTCACAATATGTGGGGCGAGTGAGTGCAAGTGCTGCAAATTGAAGCCGAGCATGTCACTAGTACAACTTTTTGACATTGATCATCATTCCATGCATTATGGCAAAATGCCATTCACATCCATGGTTCGCCCGTGCCGCCCCGGTCGGGTCACCGCGATGGGGTGACCCGGGTTAATTTTTTTTTCATAAATTTTTTATATTAGGTATATTAAAATGATGTAAATGGTGTTCAATTAAGATAAAATTTAAACATAAGTTAATTAAGAGATGATACAAATTATAATAATTTTAGTTTAATTTTTAATTATTTTTTATCAAGTAAAAATTATCTTAAAAATTAGTAAATAGACTTAATCTCAACATTTAAGGGATCTAATGGTGTCTAATTGAGATAAAATTTCAAACATAAGCTAATTAATATGTGATACAAATTGTAATAATTTTATTTTAATTTTTTAAATTAATTTTTTATCAAGTAAAAACTGTCACAAAAATCATTAGGTCGACCTAATCTCTACATCTATGCATCAATAATTCATGATATTTATATTTTTATAATCAGTACATTTTTTTAGTAATTATGATGACTTCATATTTGACTTTATTTTCGAAACCAAATGCCGTCCCGTTGAAGTACGCGCACAGAGAGTTCGTCGTACCGCGACAAACTCTGTCTGCACTTAAGTGGTCTAATTAGTGTCTAATTGAGATAAAATTTCAAACATAAACTAATTAAGAGATGATACAAATTATAGTAATTTTATTAATATCTAAGATTAATTAACATTAATAAATGATAGTCCAATGTCATACTCAGAAGTGCGCGCTCCGACAAGGCGATATCAAAAAACTGTAACGAAAATGAATTTTGAGAACACAATAATTTTTAGAAAAATATGGTGATATCAGAAATGTAAATATCCGGAATTGTTGACGTACATATTTCGATATTAAGCCGATGCAACTATTTTCCGGGTGATTTTTCACCCAGTATAAAATAAATTTTAAAAATTAAACTAAAATCACCATAATTTGTAAAACTATTACATTAGTTTATAGCTAAAATTTCAACACAAATGGACATTATTTGAATGGGTTTACAAGGTACAGAATGAGTTTCAACACAACATGTCAATTTTCCACCGTATCTCAACGGTACGGTACGGTTCGATACGTACCGTACCACGGAGAAAGGACTAAGCAGACTTCCGTGTTGAGAAAGGACTTGTAGTAAAGCGCTCGATCACCTCACCTAAAACCCCACACGTCAGTAAAATTTGAGATTTGACGTCCAACTAATCAAGTGAGACACTGAACAATCACGGATAAAAGGTATTTCTCTAATGTATCACATCAAAAACTAGTTGAGCGGTCCCAGAAAATTAAGTGCGCAATTCTCAATTAGTGGCTGTACACGATCAGATTGCAGGGGAATGAATGTAGGGCTGCCAACGGGTCGGAGTCGGAATCGGAAATGGGTGTTTCCGCTTCCGCTTTCTATAAGAAATTTCGGAGTCGGAATCGGAAACGGAAAATGGTGTTTCCGCTTCCGCATCCATTTCCGCTTTCTATCGGAAAATCAGAAACGGAAACAAAACGGAAACTTCGGATGTAACAACATCTATACAATTAGAATTTATTTATAAATTTACAAGTACATTAATTATTAAATTTATGAATAATTTTAAATATAATTTTAATAATCTTTTTTACCATATCTTCTCCATCATGTACATTATAATGACCCTTACTAAATGAAGTATAACAAGATCAAATTAGTATGATAAAATCATATAGTTATATATAATGGTTGAGTAGTAGATAATCAATATATGTAGATATAAATAGAAAAAACTAATTGTGGGTACTTGTCGGAGGGTGTTACTTTTTTCCTCATCCTTATCAGAATACTGGAAGACGTAGAGTCCTTAATTTTTTGCTTGGTTTAATTTGGAGTTCGTACTTTTGAGACGTCACCATTTACGACCCTCGATTCACAAGTTCCATCTCTTTTGCATCCATCTCTTTTTTCCATTCCTGTCTTATCTTTCCGTCCTTTCGAATGCAGTGCAGTGACATGTCCTCCTTTCTATCTGCCTCCGCCATCCATGGAAGTTGGACTTACATAATGTGTATCGCACTTACATAACGTGTGTTTCGCACTTACAGCAACCATTGACATCACTTACACATTGTAGGTAAAGAATAATTATAGAAGATTTTAATTCATTTAGGATTGTGGGGCGGGTTGCTACAAGTTCTTTTGTTGTGACCTATTTGTTTGCACCTTGAACAAATATACGCATTTGAAAGGACAGAAGGGTAAGACGAGAATGGAAAAAAGAGACAAATGCAAAAGAGACGGAACTCGTAAATCGAGGGTCGTAAATGGTGACGTCTCAAAAGTAAGGACTCTAAATTAAACCAGGTGAAAAAGTAAGGACTCTACGTCTTCCAAGGACGAGGAAAAAATAACACCATCTGACAAGGACCCCCAATTAATTTTTCCATATAAATATTATTAGAGAAAAAAGCTACCATATATGATGATACGAGAGAGTGACCACTAACCAATAATTGGGACAAGAATAGATGACATTTACATATAGATGAGAGGTGAGAGACAATGAGTTAAAAATTTAAGAGCCAAAGCTTCGAATTTGAGGAGATTTTATTATAACAATATTATATAATATATATTAAAAATTATCGAAAACGGAAACGGAAAAGCGGATGCGGAATTGGGTGTTTCCGCTTCCGCATCCTATAAGAATTCGGATATCCATTTTCGCTTCCACTAAGCTATCGGAAAGTTCTTTTCAGAGTTCCGCATCCTATAAAAAATGCGGAAACGGGTTGGCTAAGCGGAAATCGGAGGTCCATTGACAGCCCTAAATAAATGTCATAGGAGGCCCTTTGGTCTTTCAAGTACTGCGAACAAACAGACAAGATCAGCTTAAGTTCTGCTTGCATGCCCAGCATATTGTGATAGTAGAGAAACTATAGACAAAGGAAAATTTTGCAAATGCATATCTCAACAATTATATGTAACATCAACGGTACAAAGACATGAAACAGATGAACAGTTATGTAGCACTCGTGTGAATGTCTTGGGGGAAAGCAACCCCAGGATGCAGCCATCGTTGACACCAACAGATCAGTGTTTGAGGAGGACCGCCTTTGGATTTACCAGCTGGCAAACTGCGCCACAAGGCTTCAGCTTTCCTCAAGAGTCACAGTGCCCAACAAGGGCTCTCTGGCAAGGAGACTGAGCTGCCACTGAGCATACATGTCTAGACAGACACTACTCCCCATGAGCTTGCCTTCCCTTCTCAGCCCCTTTTGTGGACTCGTGCCGTCTGATCAGGCGCCCTGCTGCACCAGTCATCACATTATTAACTGCAGTCAAGTTTGTTGTCTCATAGATCGACTTGGGAGCATGGCACACACCTTCATCTCCCGTGTTACTCGAGTATGGATGGTGCTACTCCTAACAATGGTTAGAACCCTCGTCTTCCCTGGTTCTAGTTGATCTTTTATAACCTATTAGTGTAATTTGCTTAAATCAAGAGGATAAATCATATTCTTATCTTCTTAATTTTACCATAATTGTCGCTGCTAACTGGTGAGTGTTCAGAGGAACCTTATTTTCCGTTGCTCTTGTTTTTTTTTCTTCTTTTTGTTGGATACATTACTTGTAACTTACCCTATATTGTGGCAGTTTCTCAATGGCATTCTATCCATAATTTTAGGCATTTTGAATGTATTGCAGTTGCAGCGTTGCACAGTTGATTACTACTAGATCATTTCTCGTGGGATATTTTGAGTTGCTTGTGGATGTCACTATATCTTTGTTGGATCATTTTTGACACTAGTGTGCATGCGGTAATGTCAGTTCATAGTCAAGTTAGCCATCATGTCATCACATGCAGAAGATAGATGGGCAACTGAAGTCAAGTCACTTTCTGACAAACCTGAAAGGTCATTTGTTGTGCAAGGAAGAAGTAGACCAGGTTCATGTTAACATCATCTTATAATAGACAAGTTCACAATCACAATATAGCAAGGTTCCGTTCTAGAAAAGTGGTGGAACAAAAAAGATATATTTAGTTAGAATGCAAATGCTCTCTGCACAAACCATCAGACACCAAGGCCAATGTAAAATCAACATCAAAATTGGATAGTTACGTCATGCATTGATGGGGCAAGGCCTTGTAGCTCTGTATTTTAAATGCAAAATAATATAACGCCTCCAAGTGCATTCAAAAGCTAAAACAAATAAAAAGTAAAGAACAAATAAAGTAACATCAAAATCAGAGCATCGTCTACATGGAAACCAAGGCAACACATGGTCATCCTCATAGACCACAGTGGACGGGATTTCCTTCAAAATTTTATCAAATCTACAAACATACCTGTGGTTTCATTATTGCTTCAGAAGTTTTCTGCAACTTTGAAGTGAAAGAAAAATGAAGTAATTGAAATGAATAATATCGGCATAAACTGTATAAGAAATACAACAAAAAGAGATGAAATCAAGAGTAGTCAGAATAATGTCTCGTTACCGAGGAATGGCAGAATATCCCAAGGTGAAAAATCCACCACAGTAACATGCATACATGATGAAAAGAGTAATAGTATCTCCAAAATTGTATTTACTATACAATTTCACATGTACAATGCAAGAGACTGTCTCCGTTATTTAGGTGGGAAGTGTTATGAGTTTTGTTCTGTGGGTTGCATATCCCGCAGACTGAACACATGGTTTAGTGCATCAACTTTCTGCATCTGTCTTACATTTGCGGCTCTCTTATTTTCTTCTGTTACTCTTCTTCTGTTTTGCCTATTTTCTTTCTCAAAAATTTCCAATGTTTCTCATGTAACCTGTGGCTTTGACGTGCCTATCTCCCCACAGCCATAGAATATAAAATCGGCAGATCCGGATCGCGATCGACCGATCCAGATAGAAATGGGGGCTCCTGATCCGATTCAGGATGGGAGTGTCGATCCCTCCAATCCTATGTAGAATATGGGGGGAATGAGCAAGAACCGGCCCGAATTGGGCTAGATCAGCTGATCCCAGCCAATTACGAGCCGATCCGATCCAATTCTAGATCGGGATCGGGGGTGGACCCCAATCCAATCTAGAACTCCATGCCTACAGCTGCTTGATTACTCATGTAAACATAGAGGCATGAAGAGATTATATCGTGCTTCCCGATATTTCTTCGAGAGTTGTTTCTCCCTAAAGTCCAGCAAAAGTCTAGAAAGAGCAGCAAGTAATGAATATGAATTCCAAACTCGTAAGTGCTCCAATGCATGTTTAAAATAACATCATTTGCACCACATAATCATGGACTAGTTATTCCATGACTATTACATGTGTTTTTGTCAATGTTTGTCTTATTGGATCTTGACTTCATCTCGAGAGGGTCAAAGAGAAGAGATCTCAAAGAAATCTTGGAGAGATCTCGATAAAATATCGGGAGATCAGAATAACATAAAGTGTGGATCACATATGTTCACATAGATAATTCCTCAAGGAACATAAATAATTTTATAATACATTCTCAAGTGTCATCCATAGATGACATATGTTCACATATATTATGAGAGTGTGAGAATTGAGGTTCAAGATGTGTGTTTTCACTTTTCAATCCGTAGGATTTTACTTTAAGCATAGAAAAAAAATAATTCATGACATGGGAACCTATGGTAAAATATTTTATTTATCTAAATATCACAGTGGACCATGACTAAGACTTAATTGTTGTTACTAGGAGAGTGGCTCTTTTGGTGAAGTCATATGCACGTTTGACTTTTTTCACCGAATTTTTTATTTTTAATATTTTATTAGATTTATTTAAATTATGAAATTTTTAGATAGACTAAATTATGAGAGATTAGAAAGACGCTATTTTGATAGAATCATCAAAATCGAGATTTTCTTCTTAAATGAAAGAGTTGATATTTTATTGGTAAAAATATAATTTTTTTATTATTTTTTAGTAGATTCAAATAAAAAATACTTCTTTATTTATATGTAATATCTTAAGTAAATTAAATTAGAAATACCAATATTTACTTAAATGATAATCAAATAAATAAGAAGATCCTGACAACCCTGACTTCAGAGTAGGAGTGTCAATGGGCGGGTTTGGATTGGCCCAAGTTAAGCCCAACCCAACCCAAGGTCAAGATGGCCCAACCCAAGCTCAAACCAAATCCAATAGATCAAAATAACTAAAACCCGCATTAGCCCATTGGGACCCATTCTAGCAGTGGCGGATCCTGAACATTAGTTCAGTGGGGTCACTTGAATGTAGGGGGGTCACCCTTAAATTCAGTGGGGTCACCTTATATAGCTTTACATAAAATTTTGACATATATAAACAAAAAAGAGAACTTTTTAAAGCTCCCCTTCCAAGTCAGTGGGGTCACGTGACCCCACTGACTGTTGAGAGGATCCGCCACTGCATTCTAGCCCAACAAGTCTTTCACACCATCACAATTTATTATTAGTGATTTAAATCTTTTGCATCAAATAACTAAAAGATTTAAATCTTTTGCATTCCGTTCATTTTGATGGGTTTATCATTTTGAAAGATACTTCTACTTAATGCAAAAGTATATATATATATATATATATATATATATATATATATATAGTAATGTTGTGGTACGGCGGTGCGGCACCGCCGTACCACAGCCCACACCGTCGGATCTCCATCCGACGGTGTGTTTTAAAAAAAAAAAAACCGGATTTGGGATCCAACGCCCAGCGGCCCTGCCGTATCCGAGCATATATATATATAAAGAATATTTATTAAGAATGAAAGATTATGAGGAACGTTGGTGGTGGTGGTGGCATGCAGCATTAATAACAATGGCATGCGAGAATAATAACAACAATTAATGGTGTGGTGACAATTACTGTCAATGATAACAATGACAATAGATAATAAGGAGTGGCAAAGATGAGTTATAATATTGATAGTGATAAAAAAATTTATATCACATCACATTTACATTATATATATATATATATATATATATATATATATATAGCATATCACATCACATTTAGGTAATAAGCACTGGTCACTAGAAAAGTTGGGAAGGAAGGCTGCGTGCGAAGGAAGGCTTTCTCCGCTGCTTTCGCTGCGTGCGAAGGAAGGAAGGTTAAATATGAAAGTCGGGTCGCACAGGCAAATTTCGCTGCGTGCGAAGGAAGGCTTCCTCCACTGCTCCGCTCTCCATAGAGCCCGACGGGCTTATCCAACCCAACCCATTAATTAATGGGCTTACCCAGTGGGTTTGAAGAAGGTTAGATGGGCCATACTATTTAGGCCCTCATGGACTTCAATGTGGGTAGCCCATTGGATCTGTAGACAGTCCAACCCATTGACACCTCTACTTCAGAGGAACCAAACCCTGAGTCTCTAACTACTTATCTCAACCTTCTCGTTTCTCATAAAGACGCCGAGACCGAAATTCTCACGAGATTACTTTCCATGATCCTTGTACGTTAATCTACCATTATGTCTTACAAATTCCAGTTGATTAGTCGGCTACTTCTTGACCATCATCCACTCTTCTTCAACAGCACAACAGCCAAGAGCGTTGGCTACAAGCCTATAACAGATACAGAATAACGTACACCGATGTGAATACTTTTAACATGTTTTCGCTGAAATTCTCAAAAATACATGTACATATAACTGTGAATTATATCACAAACATCCCCTTCACATGCCAACTTTTTTGGGCACCCGTTAGGACTAAAATGACAAAAGAGAGGGGGTTGCATCTAAGTTAGATGCACAGAGTCTCCCTAGTCCATCATACATACATATATTCATACATATTCATAGTACATGCATGTATTTAGAAATGACATCTATACAGCTATACTCGTAACTAAGTTATTTACTGAACTATTCAAAAACTACTGAAGATAAACTGAGAAAATCATACTACCAAATGGGCTTCTATAAGTTCTTTCAATTTTTTCATGTGCCAACATGACAGTAGAGACTTATTTCAATTCTCCACGATAGGCCCCAACACTGATCAAACACTTAATACATTAAATATCCGACATATATAACATCACCAACCATAAAAACGTTGGTTAGCCCAAGTCAAGTCTCATCCCAACAAGAAGTAACCAATACAAACAGGAAAACTACCCCTCCTCTCAACCCCCCAAGAACCATAAGCAAAAAGAATGGGCAGGTATCCAATATCAAATGTCACACTGGTGAAAATAGAGTAAGGATCCAACGGTCTAAAAATCCTGTACGCTTGGGATTGCATTACCCTGTGAAACCCTTACTATAGTATTGAGCAAAGGAAACGAAATGTAGCTTGCCCAGTTCCAAAAACATATCTCATGGCCTCCCACCTCGTAGCAACAACATCGGAAGCAGTAACAGATTAACCAGCCATCGAACTCTAGAAGACATCCGAGTGAAATCTTCCTGGGATGAGCTGCTTTGCTGGGCTTGTCTCAAGATGCATCGACAGTGCAAAGTTGTTGATCTGCCAAGGGAACAAGCAATGTAATATGTTCAGGAACAGAAATTGCAACAAAAATCACGACCACCAGCCCAACTGTTCACACTTACTTCGAGTGTTCTTCGTTGTTCTTGGTACTGTGCTGCCAACTGCTTCAGATGCTGCAGCTCCTGGTTCCTCTCATCAAACTCTTTCTGGCATTCATTCTGGATTGCGACTGCTCTCTTCAGAATGCTGTTATCATGAAGAATCCCCTCAATTTGCTCCTTTAGCATCATATTCTCCTAATTAATACAGAACAACAAATTTCTTCATATGGGTGAGAGGAAAGCCATAAATCATTGCCCATCTCTAGGCATTGTGCATAACATGGCCCCCATAGTTTTGGTAACATCGCGACCGTTCGGATCTGGTTTAACGGGTTGTGTGTGTGGTGCTCATGACCAATGTGGGGTCATTGAGCCTTGGTTGACGCTTCCGTGCATGGTGTGGGTGTCATGGGACGGAAATCCGGGCCCATAAGGCCCACATGTTTTCTGGTGAAGAAGGCGACGGGACATGTCGTCGCATTTTGAACGCAATGGCTTCCTACATCGCGATTCACCAACTGCCTTTCTGGTGCGCGGCGCGAATGGCGACGGCCAGATATGTCGCGTTTAAGGTGTTATAAACGCGACGTATGTCTCCGTCGTGATTTTGATTGTGCATTTATGGCTCTGTTTCGGCCAGACAAAGTAGAGGAGCTCTGTTCGGCGGTAGGGGAGGCTGCTGAGGTGTCTCCTGGGCGATTCTGGCTTTCGGGTAGTCCGTGCAGCGCGGTTTCCACGGGAGAAGGTGTCCGGAGCGTGGATATGCCGACGGTGTGGCATTCTTCGCGAGATTCGGGTTCTTCATAATGGTAAGGAGACTTCCTCTTTTACTTTGTATTATTTAATTGGTTTAAAGCTTTAAAAGCATGATATGATAGCATGTGGTAGTTCAGCTTTCGTTTTGTGAGCTTTTGTGTGAGTTGCATGATGTGTGTGAATGGTTTCTAGAGAAGGGAAGGGGGTTCAGTCGTCTACCTGAGAAGGAGACGAACTGAACCGTCGCGTTTTGTTGTGAACACGACGACATGGTTCGTCGCGTTCATGTCTTCCGACCGATGCTGGACCGATTGGTGTGTACGCGACCACTTGTCCCGTCGCGTTCTTGTTGAACGCGCCGGTGTGGTCCGTCGCGATTTGGTGTACGGCTTGGTGTGATCTTTGTTGCGACGTGCTGTTCCGTCGCGATTTGTGCTTTGATTGTTAGTGTTTGACCGTTTGGCCTGAAGGCGACGTATCGGGCCGTCGCGTTATGGTCGCGACGCTGGGCCTTGCCACGTTCGGTTTGGAATCGCGTCTGGACAGATCGTCGCGTTCTTAAAGGCGACGCATGTGTCCGTCGCGTTTCAGCTTCCGAAATTTGTTGGTGGTGGCTAGGCTGTTATGGTCTGGTGTTGACCTAGCCCTAGTTTTCTAGGGTGATGTTAAAGAGTGTAAGTTGTTATTATGTCAATAAAGCATGTTTAAGTTAATGAATTGGTTTGTGGTTAATTAGTAAGTTATGATAGTGACATTAATGTGGTTATTCGTGTTAAGCATGTTATAAGTTTAATGGTTTGGATTATGATTAGTTAGGAAGTTAAGTTAATTGTGTTAATTATGTTAATTATGTGGTTAATGTACATCGTGGGTTGTGTTTCCATGGAGGTCATGTGATGACCAATGACATGCAAGTTTGCATGTGAATAACTGTGGTTTATAAATAAAGGTTGTATAAGTATGTATCGTGGGTTGTGTGTTTGCCGAGTTTGGTGGTCCGGTGCCTATTCTGAAATACCTCTTCAGTCGGATACCCCAGGTTCTTTGTGAGCCAGGCACGTTGTGTTTGTTGTGCTCGGAGTTTGTCCCGATATTGTGTGTGTACCGTAGAGGTCTATGTCGTCTTCTTGGACACCCTAATTCTTGTGTTTAAGTTGTACGTCCGACTGAGGAAAAGACGACAGTGGACAACGACTCGTGTTTGTGGGTGTGCGGTCGCTTTCGCGCTCGTGGTTGGGGGTACGAACACCAGTAGACGTATTGGGCCCCAGTTAGTCCCGTTTTCCAGTGCCTCACTTTAGAGAGCTCAGGCCAGAGTTTCTAAGGGTGCCAGGCATGGGCCTGTAGCAATGTGGCCAGCAGGTGTGGTGTTGGCTAGTCTCCACTGTTCTTTGGCTTTACTGTGTGGTTGTGGAGCGGCAATTGGACCTTTCGTCCTAGATTGCGAAACTGAGAGATAGTTCTTGTGTTGTGTTGTCCGAGTTGGATACTGGCGTCATGAACCAGTAGTTCGTTCCCGTGTGGTGGCGTCGTTCCTTCCGACTCGAGCTTTGCCAGTGGTCGTGGCTTGTGAGGGTGACTCACCAGTTTGTGGTTCCGACTCGTGGTGGTGTGCCCTGTTATGGCACTGTGGTGGTTGTGGTTTTGTGGTGGTACCTCGTGGTGGTAGGTACCTGTACCCTTCGTGGGTAGCCGTTTGTCGTGACACGTCGAGTACCAACCTTTCAGGTGTTGAGGTGAAGTTGTGCTCCGCGAAGGTCGTGTTGTAGGACCTTCCACTTGTTGTATTGTACCCTTTAGAGGATAGTCTTTCGGGGTGTTTGTTGTTTTAGGGTATAGTGGACTAGCTCTTTGTTGGCAGTCATGTTACCCTCATGTTTGAGGTTTGACTGTGAGGCTTGTGGCCTAGGCATTACTGTTGTTGTTGCGGACTGGTGTTTCTGTACCAGTCATGTTGGTTTCTTTAGTTTCTACAGACTGTGTTAGATAGGAAGTTTTATTTAATTACAATTTAATTAGGTTTAACGTGATTATATTGTGATTTGCCTATCAGTGTTGCCAGTGAGACCCTTGGTGGTTGAGATCTCTTCAGTTTCTGTTGTTATTTTTGGGAGGTCCCTACTGAGTCAGTGACTTGTTGAGGCTCACTCCCTTACAGTTCCTTACAGGTGCTAGCCGTATGTTTGGCTCGCAGTGGCGTTGTGGCAGACTTGTACTACCAACAGTTGAGTCATAGTTGTTGTTATGTGAACTTGTGCTCCCTCGGGATATGCCTCAGATAGTTATACTTTTCTCTTGAATATGTAGTAATATATTGGGACAATGTAATTTATGGAATGAGTATAATTACTTGTACTTTCTTGTATATTATACTCCTGTGGTTGTTTCTTACTGGACACTTGTGTAAGTTATCCCTTGCGAAACTTCGGTCCGATCGCGGGAGACGAACCTGGATATGGAGCCTTATTGGGCATAAATATTCAGATCGCTAACATTGGTATCAGAGTATGGTCCAATTCGAATATGGAAAGACATTAAGATTACAGTGTCCCAAGACATGGTTTAATGTCCACTGCTGGTAGTAAGTCTACGATTTTGTGTGATTTTTAGTGAGGTTTTCACGTGAGTTTTTGGCATGTGAATTGTGTGCCTATGTTTGTAAGATTGGCAGTTGCTAGTGATGGCAGAGGAATGGTGTGGTCGGTAAGGGTATAGTTTGTTGAGTTAAGATAGTAAGTTGATTTGTTGCAGAAAGGTATGATTGTGTAGAGATTTTTAGTTGTGAAAAATTGAGGGAATTGATAAGTTCAGTTGTGATATTCAGTGAAGATAGAGTTATGTTCTGAGAAGGGTATGATTTAGTGCGATGAAGGTGTTTTAGCAAGGTAGAGAATCAGCGGAGACAAGTATAGGGTAATGGTTGTGAATATGTGTAAAAG
The DNA here is from genome assembly GCA_014218235.1 of Colocasia esculenta. Taxonomy (NCBI): domain Eukaryota; kingdom Viridiplantae; phylum Streptophyta; class Magnoliopsida; order Alismatales; family Araceae; genus Colocasia; species Colocasia esculenta. Next base: position 125,119,936 of record CM024762.1, read on the forward strand.
GAAATTGTTGCATAGGTAATTGTGTAATAGAGTTACAGTGGGAACAGTGTTGTAATGTGGAACAGTGTGTGTTAAAGATTGTTAGATGAAAAGATTGTGATTGAGAAATTCAGCAGAGAAAATTGAAATGTTTGAGATTTGTGTCAATAAGTGATAAGTAGTAGTTTGGATGATAATGTGACTAGTGATATGGAAGATTTGGAATGATTAAGTGAGGCAGATCAGCTTCAGATAAGGTATTAGTAAACAAAGGAGCAGTGATATGTGGCAATAGAGTTAAATGTGCTATGTGATCAGCAGTGATTGTAATGGAGAGTTTGAGAATAATGTTGCTATAAGTTATGATGATAATAGGAAGTTTGATTTAAAGCTCAAGATAAGTATGTGCAGAGGTGAGCAGTTGGAAATAGAGAGAGTAGAGGAAGATCAATATTCAGTTAAGTTTTCTGAAAATTTCGAAGGAAAGATATTCAATTGGTAAGTGGCGGTTTGTAAGGATTCAACAGAAGGATTTGTTAAAGGTTGTCGTGTTAATGATAAGATCAGTAATGTTTAGTAGTTGTGTACAATATGTGGTAAAAGAAAGGTAAATGTTTGAATGAAAGAGATATTAATGAGTATATTGTAACAGTGGTGTTTTCAGTACTTAAAGAGTAAAGCAGTTATTACAAGATAATTAGAAAAGTAGATGCTGAGATTGTAAAGCAGCAGTATGAAACAGAGGAATCAGGCAGAGGAGATTATTGTACTTAAAGAAATGGGTATTCGAATTCTGGTTTTGACAATGTTTCAATGAAAGGAAAGTTACAGTGTAAGTGGTAGAGTGAGATTAGCCAGATAGTGGAATAAGTAAAGGAAAGCCTTTTGCATGGATGGTATTATATTCAGTATAGTTGCCTGTAAAGTTAAAGCTTAGTGTTATTGATTAGAGGAAGAAAGAATGTGGTAGATTATAGAATGATAATAGTCAGATGATTCAAGGAATGTGCAGTAAAAGTTTATATGGCAATGTACAGTAAGTGATTCAGATGAACAGAGAAATTTTGTTATAAATATATTTTCAGAATTTAATGTAGAAGCCGCAACAAATCAGTTAAGGAATAGTGAGTAGATTAAAGTATGGCAGAATAGAATAGAAAGAGTAAAAAATGTATGGAAATTGATTTTTTTAAAAAAAGTCAGTAAATTGTAAAATATAAAGAGGAAAATTGTGATCGGTTAAGAATTTTGGGTCAAATGGCACCTGATTGAGAAAGAGCTTGGTAAAATTGAAGATAGAGTATGTGCAGAGTTAGTTGAGCAGTTTTATTTCCCGATAAGTACAATGTTCCAACAATGAGAATGGAAATTTTAAAGGGTTATGGATTTGATTTGTTGAATCAGTCAGAGAATATTATTTGAAGTAAGGAAAGTATGTAAAGAGTAAAACATGTCAGTGACAGTATGGTAAGATTCAGAATTTAGTGTGACACAGATAGAATTGAAGCATTAAAGAAAGCTGCTTAGGAATTCAAGTATTTCCTCCCTGTGGTAATTAATTGGGTAAGATGGTTTGATATGTAAGTAAAGTCAATTCAGTTAGAGTCAGAATAGTGGTGGAAATAAAGAGAACTAAAGGCAATAATGAATGCAGAATTTATGGAACATTTTGACATGTATTTGATGTGATCAGAGTGGCGCAGCGGAAGCATAGCAGACTCAAGGCTCTCAGGTCATCAGAAGTTTAATTTGTTGGAAAAAAGAATTTGAGGTTTTTTCGGAGCTAATTAAAGAGGCAGTGGCTCTTAACAAGATATGAGTTTAAAGTGATATAATCAAATTGATATACAGAGGCAGAAAATTCAGATATGGTATTATGATTTTCTTTAAGGAACTAGCAATTGAGAATATGAGCAAAGATAAGACAGAGTAACAGTTAGCAGTGATAAGCCGATAATGGAATAGCATTAAGAAATTAGGAATTTGAAGATGGTTTAATATGGCAGAGCACCTAAGGGTGGCAGTTTATAGTAAAGAGTTTTAAGTAAGTGAAACGGCACAGAAAGAAATGTTGCAAACACAGCCAGAGAAATGTGGAAGTAGGTTGAGTCCAAGGAGATAACGCGCCAACAGCAAAGTAGAATCACCTACAGTTAATGATAAAGAAAAGCAGATTGAGAGCAGAGCAGTTGTGAAATGAGTTAAAGAGAAAGGAGAAAGCAGAACCAGCACAGAATGAATAGACTAAGTTGGTCAACGCAAAATGGTTTGAAAGGCAAGCGCAGAGAAAGTGTATCTTTTTTGCTTATGACTAGTTTTATTTCTTTTTAGGTGGTAGTCTGACTTGTCGTGGTTCCGTTCTGAATGTCGAGGACAACATTTCTTTTTAGATGATAGTAATGTAACATCGCGACCGTTCGAATCTGGTTTAACGGGTTGTGTGTGTGGTGCTCATGACCAATGTGGAGTTATTGAGCCTTAGTTGTGGCTTCCGTGTGTAGTGTGGGTGTCGTGGGACGGAAATCCGGTCCCATAAGGCCCACAGATTTTCTGGTGAAGAAGGCGACGGGACATGTCGTCGCATTTTGAACGCGACGGCTTCCTACGTCGCAATTCACCAACCGCCTTTCCAGTGCGCTGCGCGAATGGTGTCGGCCAGGTACATCGCGTTTAAGGTATTATAAACACGACGTATGCCTCCGTCGCGATTTTGACTGTGCATTTATGGCTCTATTTCGGCCAGACAGAGCAGAGGAGCTCTGTCCGGCGGTGGGGGAGGCTGCTAAGGCGTCTCCTGGGCGATTCCAGCTTTCGGGTAGTCCGTGCGGCGCGGTTTCCACGCGAGGAGAGTGACCAGAGCGTGGATATGCCGACAGTGTGGCATTCTTCACGAGATTCAGGTTCTTCGTAATGGTAGGGAGACTTCCTCTTTTATTTGGTGTTATTTAATTGGTTTAAAGCTTTAAAAGCATGATATGATAGCATGTGGTAGTTCAGCTTTCGTTTTGTGAGCTTTTGTGTGAGTTGCATGATGTGTGTGAATGGTTTCTGGAGAAGGGAAGGGGGTTCAATCGTCTGCCTGAGAAGGCGACGAATTGAACCGTCGCGTTTTGTTGTGAACGCGATGACACTCGTCGCGTTCATATCTTCCAACCGATGCTGGACCGATTGGTATGTACGCGACCATTCGTCCCGTCGCGTTCTCGTTGAACGTGTCGGTGTGGTCCGTCACGATTTGGTGTATGGCTTGGTGTGGTCTTTGTCGCGACGTGCCGTTCCGTCGCGATTTGCGCTTTGACTGTCGGTGTTTGACCGTTTGGCCTAAAGTCGACATACGTATCGGGCCGTCGCGTTATGGTCGCGACGCTGAGCCATGCCGCGTTCGGTTTGGAATCGCGTCTGGATAGGTCATCGCATTCTTAAAGGCGACGCCTGTGTCCATCGTGTTTCAGCTTCTGAGGTTTGTTGGTGGTGGTTGGGCTGTGATGGTCTGGTGTTGACCTAGAACTAGTTTTCTAGGGTGCTGTTAAGGTGTGTAAGTTGTTATTATGTCAATAAAGCATGTTTAAGTTAATGAATTGGCTTGTGGTTAATTAGTAAGTTATGATAGTGACGTTAATGTGGTTATTCGTGTTAAGCATGCTATAGGTTTAATGGTTTGGATTATGATTAGTTAAAAGTTAAGTTAATTGTGTTAATTATGTTAATTACATGGTTAATGTACATCGTGGGTTGTGTTGCTGTGGAGGTCATGTGATGACCAATGACAAGTAAGTTTGCATGTGAATAACTGTGGTTTATAAATAAAAATAAGTATGTATCGTGGGTTGTATGTTTGCTGAGTTTGATGGTCCGGCGACTATTCCGGAATGCCTCTTCAATCGTATACTCTAGGTTTTTTGTGAGCTAGGCACGTTGTGTTTGTTGTGCTCGGGGTTTGTCCTGGTACTGTGTGTGTACTGTAGAGGTCTGTGTCGCCTTCCTGGACACCCTCACTCATGTGTTTCAGTTGTACGTCCGGCTGAGGGAAAGACGACAGTGAGCAGCGACTCGTGTTTGTGGGTGTGCGATCACTTGTAGCGCGCTCATAGTTGTCAAGGCGGACGCCTAGGCGCCGCTTAAGCGCCAAGACGCTTCCTCAGCCGCCTTAAAACACCTCGCCTTTCTAAGAGGAGAAAAGGCGCCCCAAGGCGCCGCTAAGGCGGCCAAGGCGCACGCTAGGGGCCCGCAATATCCCACTTAGACAGTAGATTCAGGTCGGTTTTCAGTGCTGAGTCCAGCCCGATTCCAGGTAACATCTTATTTACCTGAATATCATTTAAGTAAATGTTATAATTTGTTGTTTCATTTACTTAAGATATTACATGTAAATAAAGAAATACCCCACATTTGAATCCAATAAAAATATCAAAAAAATCATATCTCTTACAAAAAAAAAAGTCAACTCTCTCATCGAAGAAGAAAATCACGATTTCGATGATTTTAGCGAAATGCTAACTTTCTAATCTCTCATAATTTGACCTATTTAAAAATTTGATAATTCAAATAAATCATATGGAACACTAAAAATCCAAAATCCGGTAAAAAAAGTCAAACGTGCATATGACTTCTCCAAGGGATCCGCTCTCCTACTGACAGCACTTAGTCTGTTTGAGATCTCTCAAGATTTGGTCAAACTTAAACTATCATCACCCAAACACATGAGACTTGTCATTTTCTAGTTTCTTTTCAATTTTTAGGCATATTGTGGGATTATGTAATAGACTCGTTTAGTTTTTACTTATTTTAAGTATGTTAAGATATTGCACTTCTTATTTTTATTTAACATATTTACATGTATGTGTATTGCTTGTTTTAAAAGTTGAAAATTAGTTTTCTGATGATAGAATGATATTTGCACTTCTTGTTCTTATTTAGTGTGCTTATTTATTTGAAGATGTCAATTTAGATTTTTTATGACTTTATGATATATAATGTGAGTTTGTTTACTTGGAGTTTAATTTTTGTTGCTTTCATTGTCTTTATGTCTGTCATATTATGATATTTTTTATTGAATTTTCATCATTATATATATTTATAGATACATAAATATCATGTAAGAGGGACACTTGAAAACAACTCATACTTGGTTCCGTCCTAAACGCCTAGGCACCGCTTAGGCGATCCGAGACCCCACCTACGCCTTGGTCGCCTTGACGCCTTGACAACTATGAGCGCGCTCGTGGTTGGGGGTACGGACACCAATAGACATACTGGGCCCCAGCTAGTCCTGTTTTCCAGTGCCTCACTTTAAAGAGCTCAGGCCAGAGTCTCTAAGGGTGTCAGGTATAGGCCTGCAACAGTGTGGCCTACAAGTGTGGTGTTGGCTGGTCTTCAGTCTTCACTGTTCTTTGGCTTTACTGTGTGGTTGTGAAGTGGCAGTTGGACCTTTCGTCCTGGACTGTGATACTGAGAGGTAGTTCTTGTGCTGTGTTGTCCGGGTTAGATATTGTCGTCGTGAACCAGTAATCTGTTCTCATGTAGTGGCGTCGTTCCTTCCGACTCGAGCTTTGCCAATGATCGTGGCTTGTGAGTGGTGACTCACCGATTTGTGGTTCCGACTCGTAGTGGTATGCCCTGTTGTGGCACTGTGGTGGTTGTAGTGGTACCTCGTGGTGGTAGGTACTTGTACCCTTCGTGAGTAGCCGTTTGTCGTGGTACGCTGAGTACCAGCCTTTCAGGTGTTGAGGTGGAGCTGTGCTCCGTGGAGGTCATGTTGTAGGACCTTCCACTTGTTGTGTTGTATCCTTTGAAGGATAGTCTTTTGGGGTGTTTGTTGTTTTAGGGTATAGTGGACTAGCTCCTTGTTGGCAATCCTGTTACCCTCGTGTTTGAGATTTGCCTGTGAGACTTGTAGCTTAGACATTGCTGTTGTTGTTGCAGACTGGTGTTTCTGTACGAATCCTGTTGGTTTCTTTAGTTTCTACAGACTGTGTTAGATAGGGAATTTTATTTAATTATAGTTTAATTATGTTTGATGTGATTATGTTGTGGTTTGGCTGTCGATGTTGCTAGTGAGACCCTTAGTGGTTGAGGTCTCTTCAGTTTCTGTTGTTGTTTTCGGGAGGTCCCTGCTGAGCCAGTGACTTGTTGAGGCTCACTCCCTTACAGTTCCTTTTAGGTGCTAGCCGTATGTTTGGCTCGCAGTGGCGTTGTGGCAGACTTGTACCACCAGCAGTTGAGTCGTAGTAGTTGTTATGTGAGCTTGTGCTCCCTCGAGATATACCCCAGCTAGTTGTACTTTTCTCTTGGACATGTAATAATATATTGGGACAATGAAATTTGTGGAATAAGTATAATTACTTATACTTTCTTGTATATTATACTCATATGGTTGTCTTTTATATTCTTACTCGACACTTGTGTGAGCTATCCCTTGCGAGACTTCGGTCCGATCGCGGGAGGCGGACTTGGATATGGAGCCTTATTGGGTATATAATATCCAGGGTCGCTACAATTTCACACAAACACAGATGTAGAGCATGAAATGGGATACAGATTTATGTCGAGCATGGTTCCTGATCATACATTAAAAGACCATAATTGGAAGGGAACATGGTGTACCTTGCAAAAGCTTTGTGTCACTTCAGCACTGGTCCGGTTAATGACAGACTTTTCCAATACCTGAAGCACTTTGGAAGCACGAGATCTAGCTTCACTAATCTCAGTGGCATCCATCATTTCCCTCACAAATAGATCCACCCACTCATTAACACCTGCCGGAAGGTTGTTCACAGCTGATGGGTTTTGGAAACTGTGATCCCCCAATCATTCAAAACACCTGTTACATAATCCAAACTCATTATACAGTTGGATATGTTAGGAAAGAAAGATTTTTCATGATTCTGATTCATGTAGCAGGGCAAAAAATTTCATTACTAGCAGTTGAACAGGCATAAAAAAAAGGTTGTGAAGATGGCTGGTTCATGTAACACAAAAAGATTCCTTTCAAACAGCTAATCAGAAAGACTTAATGAAGAAGAATTAATTTAGTGTATAGCAACTATGTTTGTCAACATAGGAGATGATGCATGAATGTAGGCTGTAGCCCACACTTTTGAGAGTATCCAGGCTGCAAATAGCCTATTCTGGGAACAACTGTATTTGGTAGTCCTGATAGAACAAAGGTTAGATGAGACCATCCATCTGAAAAATCCAGAAGGAAGAATATAGTGTTTCTCAGACTAGGAGAAATGAATGGTTGAGAAATAGAATCCATGAAATCACAAATTCTCATAGAATAACACTTGAGAAAGCAAAAGACTGCAAATACACTATAGCATCCTCTGAAATTCCACTTGGTGTGCAGAGAAGGTCTACCCATTCTTTTGAATGTTTGGGCCTGTTTTTCTTCGTTTCAATTATCCCATCTTCTATTCAAGGAAGTAAAACTGGATTATGGGACCAGACTAGCACTGACCCGCAGCAATTCCAATTACAAGGCTGATTCTGGCTATTTGCTTCTTATAGGAACCAGACTTGCTACTGCCAGTTCTAATCCAGTTCATCTGGCTTTTAGTATCATGCATTACTTCTATTAGTTAAGTGATGTTGTTTGTACTTCCAACATGGATCTTTTGCATATCTACTCATGTTAAAGTTAAAATTGCATGAGACTCCATCTTAGATTTGCCTTACATGTGCATCCTTCATACATGAATACAATGTCATTTGTGCTTTTAAGGAACACTTCCATCACATTATGTATGGAATATTCCTTCTTCTTATTCATCTCTACTTAAGAGATGTTTAGAAGTTTTTTACAGAAGGTAACTGCAATAAACATGCCAGTATGTCAGTTAAGCCAAATACAAAGGGTATAAATACAAATGCAAACCAAGGATGGATGTTCATGCAATTTCACATTTGACAGGGGCATCCATGCCAAAACCCCAACTTTATTTTACTTTTGGATTTGTCTATGATTTTAGGCCAACTTGATTCTATATTTTATTCACCAAATGACATCTTCTGCAATCAAATTAGTCTTTTTCCTCCAAAAAAGAGACAAAACATGGAGTTCGAAGTTATTAGAATTTTAAATCAGATTTTAAATCCCCAAAGGAGAAGAAATGAACAAACACTGTCATCCTCCTGTCATTCTATTTCATTTACTTGAGCACTTTCCAGCTCTTAATAAATCAGAAAAATACATCTTGCAAAAAATGGCCGTCTCCTCCGTTATAAGTAACATCACAGGACCGAAATCAAATATTACTCAGCAGCTAAGTAGTGGAGCCACAGAAATGGAAAAGAAAGAATGAAAGCCAATTATAGGAATAAATACGAGAAACGTAGAGAGCAGATGAAAGGTCAATCACAAGTTTAGTGAAGAAGAGATAAGGACACCTGTACCTTCTGCAAAAGGTTGTGAAACTGCACAAATGTCTTCAACAAGAATATCTGCTGCAGACTGTAAGTGCTCCATGGTTGACTCCACACAAACATGGTCCAAACTATTGATGGCAGAATCCAGATCATTACTAGAAGCCTCAAGTGCTCTTTCAAGAACCTAAAAGTTGTTTATGACAAATTGTGAGTTGACAAGAAGGAAATATTAGCTATCAGCAGGTAATGAGGTGACCTCACTTCTGCCGAAATCACTTAGGAGAAACAACCACTTTCTCATGACTTTGACTAGAGGCATGAGGATACAAGGATGTCAAGACTTCTTCATCCATGTTGCTACGTTAACTAAGAATATACAACCTGTCTACTCCTTGTTTAAAAGTTAAACAATCATGAAAACAAATTGCCGATCAAAAGGAATATATGATGAATTTTCTAGTTAACCCTCATGGGACATGCTAAGGATGACAAGCAAGGGATTAATCGGCAGATCAATTGGCCAAAATCCTGATCTCAATGTCTGAACTTGATTCCCATCCTGGCCAATCCAGGCTGGCTGGGCTTTAGGTCTGGATCGGCACTAAATTTTAGCACTAAAATGCCACAAAAATGTGCAAAATAATAAAGATGATAATAAGATATAGAAATACAAGTTAACATTTAAAATCACCAAATTGGGCAAGAGAAATAGGGACTTGATGTAAAAATAAGTTAAAATCTTTCTTTCAAATGGGAACAGAAAATAATAACGAACAGAAAGAGAAGAGAGAACAAAGAAAGCAGCAGCAAAGGGAGTACTTGTTCGTCTATATGGGGGTAGAGCGATCTAAGATGGCCGGGAGATGTCGCCCTGTTTTTGCTGCTGATGTCGGAAGCGCCGGCCGGTGCGTGAGAGGACGAGAATTCCGGCAGGCAGGGGAGCGGCGAAGAGGCCAAAGACAGGGAATGAGAGAGGCGGAGCGGCGAGGCCGCGAAGCGTGCCCTCTTGGAGGCGGATGACGTTGGAGGAGGGGTTGTAGCGGCGCCCGCAGCTGGATGATGCTGCAGTTCCTCAAAGAAGCAAGAGGAAGACCTCTTCCCCAAGACTAGGGTAGACATCGGGGACACCTTCTCCGCACTCAGACACACGACACGGCACTGCAGCGGCGGAAGGACGGCGAAGGTGACGGCGGCGGGGTTTTCGCTAGGTAGAGCTCAAACCTCAAACACGAGTTCTTCGCGTGCTGGGGGCGACAGGTAAGTGGGTTTTGCGAAAGACTCATTAAATATTCCGACTTATTCTATTTAATCTAAAAGCTCTATCAATAAATAAATAAATAAATAAAATGAAAAAAAAATATTAATTTCACTTTCTTTCATATTGGATGCCTATAAAGAGATGTTTATTTACTTTTTATAGTCCATGTACATTATGTTTTTAAATAATATGTGTTTCGCTTATACAAAATTACTCGAACTTATTTAATATTTCCCTATATCAATGTTTAGGTGTATTGGTGTGTATAAATATTAATATCTATATCTATACTAATATAATAAAATCCAGTTTTGGTGCTGCCACGTGGCAACATCAGGACAATTATATTCCCATCAAAACTCACAAATACCTCTCTTTCCTAACTCTTTTAACATAATTATTAAGAATACAAATCTCCTACCTAAAGTTGTGAAAAAATCTTCTTAAACCGGAGTATTAAATCTTGCTAAATCTTACACATAATTTTTTAAAAACTTACTGGCTTTTATTTCTCAACTTATCCCCGTCTATCTCCTTTCCAACTTTTAATTTGAATTTGAATTTGAAACCTTATGGTGAAACCCATAATATTGATGTTTAGAGTTTTCTCACACACGTTAAAAGATTTGCATGGACTTTTCCTTTGAGATTTCTTATTTAAAATTTTAACCCCCTATATACATTTTGTGAAATTTTTTTATTTACTGACAATTCATATTTATCACTATATACATTTCTGATGCTTTTTACTATTTTATTAGATTTTTTTCTTTTTTATATAGATAAAAATGTTGGAGAAATTGTATTTTCTTGATATCTAACTTGAAAATTTATATTCATATAGAATCTTGGACAAATTTTTTTACACCCATCATAAAAAATTTATTCAGACTAAAAATATAATTCAATCCAATTTCAATATAAAAGATATTTATATACAAAAACAACTAAGTATGTTAACTGTCTTAGATATTATTTTTTATTAAAATTTTAATATTAAGAACTTTCCGTGCATCGCACGGGTAAAGAACTAGTTATCTATACTAATATAATAAAATCCAATTTTGGTGCTGCCACGTGGCAACACCAGGACAATTATATTCCCACCAAAACTCACAAATACCTCTCTTTCCTAACTCTTTTAACATAATTATTAAGAATACAAATCTCCTACCTAAAGTTGTGAAGAAATCTTCTTAAACCGGAGTATTAAATCTTGCTAAATCTTGCACATAATTTTTTAAAAACTTGCTGGCTTTTATTTCTCAACTTATCCCCGTCTATCTCCTTTCCAACTTTTAATTTGAATTTGAATTTGAAACCTTATGGTGAAACCCATAATATTGATGTTTAGAGTTTTCTCACACACGTTAAAAGATTTGCATGAACTTTTCCTTTGAGATTTCTTTTTTAAAATTTTAACCCCCTATATACATTTTGTGAAATTTTTTTATTTACTGACAATTCAGATTTATCACTATATACATTTCTGATGCTTTTTACTATTTTATTAGATTTTTTTCTTTTTTATATAGATAAAAATGTTGGGGAAGTTGTATTTTCTTGATATCTAACTTGAAAATTTATATTCATATAGAATCTTGGACAAATTTTTTTACACCCATCATAAAAAATTTATTCAGACTAAAAATATAATTCAATCCAATTTCAATATAAAAGATATTTATATACAAAAACAACTAAGTATGTTAACTGTCTTAGATATTATTTTTTATTAAAATTTTAATATTTAAGAACTTTCCGTGCATCGCACGGGCAAAGTATTCTAATAAAACTCAGTTCTGGAGCAGCCACGTGGCAGCACCAGAAGCAGAGTTTTCCCGCCTAAACTTCCCCACTAAATCTATCTATATCGCAGCTAAATATGGTTAAGCAAAATCTGGGTAAACAAATCCTAACATATAGCAGCTAACATAAAATAATAAATCTATCAACTTTAACACACCTCCCGTAAGGCAAGTCTCAAACATTAATTGTTACCTAAATCAACGAAGAAATCTTTCTAAACAAGGTAAGATACTCACCATCTAACAAATCTTGCTAAACCGAGCAGACCATAACTTTTTAGAAAAAATTCAATTTTAAGCCTACTTTCGTGCAGTCCACCTTCCTTTATTTTAAGAACAAACTTTCCCTGTTTAGTTTAACAAAAATTTTGTAATAAAAATTATATACTTTTATAAATAATATTTTTTATTTATCTTAATATTTTATAAACAACTACCGTGCATCGCACGGGTTTTCAACTAGTATAATTATATAAGTGAGAAAGATTGGTACTCGATACTAGAATAGGCTAGTAAAAGATATATATATATATATATATATATATATATATATATATATATATTAATAAGATGGTTATTTTTGCCACTTTTGACATCTTTAACTTAACACAGATTGTTATAATTTAACGAAGATTGTTATAATTTTTTAAGTTTAAATATAATAATTACATTACGCAAAATGATAACTACTTAATAAATCAGATAACTAGTTAAGTTTGATTGGTAAAAGAATAATTGACATCTATCATATCACACTACATAGACGTCATATAGCACAAGTCTCAGTTATAGATTGCACATCTATTGATCATTATCAACATCTATGCCATGCCATATCTATATAAATAAAAAAATTTAAAATTATATTTATCTTTGACCATTTATACTATGTAACCAATCTTTGGTATAATATGTATAGAACGTAGAAATAACAAAAATAATTATTTAGCTTTTAGTATATTTTATTTTTAATTAGTTTTTATATTAAGAGATGTCAATTAAGTCGGACTAGTTGAGAGGCTTAATTTAAATGAAGTATGAACAATAAATTGTTGCTTGATACTTTAATCAGATTCAATGTAGCCTAACTTACCAACATTAGGACCAATTGTCTAGGTCAAATTTGTCACTTATTAAGTTTGGCGAAACTAAGTTTTGGGAAGTGACTTCCCTTGATTTTAATAATGAATTGGACGGTAAAATCCACTCTCATCTATGTTGTGTATAAGTTGGAGTGTGGATGTAGTCTTCTGGCATTTCGGTTATTGAATTATTGGGTTTTAGATGTTGGTTTGGTTAATATGTGGTCAATGGATTGTGTTTTAGAATTTTTATGGCTTGAATTGGTGTGTGGGTCGGAGGTTTTAGTCCAATTGTACATCATGGTTTTCTGATTGGTAACGCGATAGGTCCTTAGTTGTGTTCATAACGCAACAGGATGTCCTAACGTGTTTTGCGAACCGATATTTCTGGTCTTCTCTTGCTCGTGCGACATGTGGCACGCCCTGGTGCGATGCATGGTATTCAGTTGGTCAATGTAAGGGTGCGTTGCGACGAGACAAGTTGGCTAATGTGACGACCCGATGTGTCGCGACAATAAGGCGACAGCTTGCTCTAATGTATTAATATTTTTGATGCATTTTTACTCACCAACTGAACAAGGCAGTGCCCTATCTTAGCCTGGAGAGACGTTGTTCCAGTGATTCTCGCCTCCCCGTGGTGGTTTTCGTGGATATGGATGTTGCCCTACGTGGTTTTGCGTGGAGGAGGTGGCCAGATCATGTGAAGGGCCCAAAGGGTTGCCCGTCATATTCAGGTAAGGGAATTCTCAACTTTCTCCATGCTTCTTGTTGCAATTTCAATGGGTGGTGGTTTGTGGCCATGGTTGGCTTATGCTCTATGGAGGTAGAGCATGAGATTTCGTTTTAATAGCTTAGGGAAACATGTTTAGTCATTTCCTTGAATTAGAATCATGTTTAAGTGATTTAATTGTTCGGAAGTATGAATAGATGCCTTAAATCATGTTTCACATGTACAGTAGTTTGGTTTGGGATTTGGTGGCCAGATTTTGGGTGCTTAGTTTGTGTGAGATTCCAGGGTTGGGCGTTCTGCCTAATAATGTGACAAGTCACCTGGTCGTGTTATCTTTCGGATCGCATTGGATTAGAGCATCACAATGGTAAGGCAATGATGGCCCCCATTGTGATAGGTTGGTTAACGTGACGTGTCATTCGGTCTTAATAGCTTGGCTAACATGTCGCATCATATGGTCGCATTCTTTGTATTGTTGCAAACGCCTTACTAAGGCATCCAGGACCCCAAATGCAACAGTGTTGCAATTTTATGAAGGTTCATCTGATTATTTAAGTATGTAGTGGGTGTGAGATGGTTTATTGGTACGTTTTATATCGATTAGTGGTTTCCTTATAGTGGAATCCTCACCTAGGACTGATCTACTGATCACTTGTACTTAAGTTTAAGGATCCAATGTTATGTTTGTAATTAGATTTATTGAGTGAAATGATGGTGAAAGATTTAACGATGTGCTCGAAAGATAATGAGGGTTATTTGCGAATTTAATGTCATTGTTGTGGTTTACTGAGTTTGTTGGTCCGACGCTTATTCAGAATGCATTTTTAGTCAGGTACCCTATATTCTCTATGAGCCAGGCATGCTAGTGCTCGGGGTTTATCCCAATATAGTGCATATCGTAAAGGTCTGTGTCATCTTCCTAAACATCATCACTTGTTTGTCGAGTTGTATGTCTGGTTGAGGGAAAGACGACAGTGGGCAACGACTTGTGGTGTGATTGACTTTCAGTTCAGTTGCTTGTAGTGCGCTCGTGGTTGGGGGTACAGACATCAGTAGACATACTAGACCCCAGCTAGTCTCTTGTTCCCACTTGCTTCACTCTACAGGCTTCGGAACCTGTAGAGGTGTGTCAGACATGGGCCTACAATTTGGCCACGCTATAAGTCGTGGTGTTGGTTGGTCTCCACAGTTTCTTATTTTTGTTGAGGTGGAGCTGCAGTTGGACCTTTCGTCTGTGACTGTGTAACTGAGGGATTTTTATTGTGTTGCTTGTCCGAGTTAGGTACTGACATCATGAATTAGTAGTCGTAACCCGAGTGGCAGTATCGTTCCTTCCGACTCAGTTTTCTAGCTGTCATAATTGTGTGTTGTTGTGGGACTAGATTGGGTACTTTCTGTTTATAGCTTTCTTTATCCCCTCCTTAATGAATGGCTTCTAATGCTTGTAGTGTAGTTGCTTTAACTACTATTGAGGATTGGTTTACCCTTGTTAAATTGTGCTTCTACCTCTATTTCTGTTAATCGGGCACTTCTGTTAATTGTTGTGGTAGTTTATTTATTATTGAAATTTGGTTTATTTTCATTAATTAGAAGCATGCTTTCTGTTACTTGCAAAGTTACCTTTTAATTGTTACATGGAAGCTGACCAGTGGGATTGTTGTTAGCCCTATTACTTGCTGCTTCATGTTTGTTTTAGCCCTGTTACTTGCTACTTCACGTTGGTTATATATGTTATTTTAGGGAATTTTCTTAATGAGCCAATGACTTTTGAGGCTCACATCCCTACACTTCCCCTTTTCAAGTGTTTAGTAGCGGGCGTTGTTCTTTGTACGGACCTATACCACCAGTAGTAATGTGAGCCTTTGCTCCAATTGTACACCTTGGGGTATGCCCCAGGCTGTTCTTCATTTTTTTTGGATATGTATTAATGTATTAAGACAATGTAATTTTATGTAGATGTGTATGAGGTCATGTACTTGTCATGTATCCTTATACTAATGTGGTTGTTACTTATATTCTCACTGGACGCTTGTGCGATATCGCTGGCGAGACTTCGGTCTATTTACAAGAGGTAGATCTAGGTATAGAGTCTTTTCAAACATAAGTATCCAGAGCCGCTATAGTGGACGTACACTACTATGTGATTATTATATTTTGATCGGTGTTTTAGAGTTCACAAGAATAGCTACTATGTACTAGATGTTTCCATGAGATATGGAGCTATAGTGCTTATTGGGAATTGCCAAGGAGTATTAAATGCACAACAGAATAAAGTTTAAAACAAAAACAATTCCCATAGATCAAGATATCAGACCGAGGTGATGTCTTGGAGCAGTAAAGTGTCATGCAATCAAGAATGTGAGACTCTCTCACCTAGGGGAGCTCGGATATCCCATGATGTGCAGAACCTAGCTCGCCAAAGTTGAAGGAGCTCTCGCGAACTCCTCTGTAGTTGTAACGCCCCCCTGATCCGGTCTAGTTAAACCAACTCACATCAGATCAGGTGACACATCACAGTGGAATAAACCCATCATATACACACATGTTGAGAGTAAGATATTCACAAACTTCATCATTATGGAACTATAATGAATAACCATCCCAATTTATAATACAATGTCCATAACTATAATATAATTATCAGGGTTCATAGAACTAAAAGAAAAGTAAATCAAGATTGCTAATCGATCTAACAGGCTTTAAGAGCCAGCCCACACATATAATTTATTAACAAAATAAGAGCTAACTAGCCAACAGAATCTACTCATCACGATCAGAGTCCGAAGGCACATCTAACTCTAGCTCTTGATCTCCTGAAAATATGTTAGACAAGTGTGAGTCTTAATAGACCCAGCAAGCGTATGAAACTCTAACCATAATTTATCATATAAATAAGTAAAAATGATGCTATCATAAGTTATCAGTTTCATTTCATAGTTATAGTAAGGCTAGTCAACCTACTACAAGATGTCTTTCTTAAATTAATCTCAAATATGTGTCATATATAAGAATATGTCAAATCAAATGTTATATTAGAGTCAAATCATATATTATCATGTGCCTACACATATTCTTTGTCTTATAAAATTTCATATACTCATGATTATGTGGACAAAACAAAACAAAACATATGATATATCAAAATATCAGAGTGAAGCAAAATTCCACATAATCTGATCAATTAATATATCATAATATAAAATATATTTTTTAGATGTGCATATCAGACAAATACCCAAATCACAACATAGAGAGTCATCAGACATATTCTCCACACCTAGGCAAGTAGCATGGAGAAAGAGTAACTGCGTAGTACCTGAGATCATCAAGATCCCACCATAACCAGTGAGCATTGCCCACCTCTAGGTTTTTAACCTCATTGCCCACGGGTCATCAAAAAACTTCCCACAGGAGTGCTTCTATGGTAGGCCTAAAACCTCTCTAAGATGGCATTGTCCATAACACAATCGAATTATCTAACATAATCACTTTTATGGCCTTTTTAATTACAAGAGACTATATGTGTAAGTGAAATAGGATGCAAGTCATGGTAATATCAAATTTAGACTGTTAAATCCTACTGTAAAATCTTACCATCAGACTATTAACATTTTTAAGATTTTTAAGATTTTTTAAGAGTTAACAAAAATTAATAAATATCATAATTGTGTGTGTTTTGGAAACATCATCATGATAATTGATTCATATGATGTCCAATTAATCAATTTAAATCACATGTATGACATAACAGTTATGAGAAAACAATATAAAATTTTATGACAGATTTTAGGTTAAAATAGATTATCTAGACATTTATATTTTAATTAAAAAATCATATCCCCATCAAATCAATTTATATCGATCTCACATTTTTATTACAATTTTAAATAATCATAAATATGCTACATAATAATTTTCAACATTTTCTGATAATCATGAAAATTTTCATATTATAATTAATATCAGGTATTCTAATGATTTAATTATGAAAATAACTTATAATAGCAAAAAATTAACCAACATTTATTTTGGAGATACCGGAATAAAATCAAAATAGTCACTGCAAAATTAGAATTTTTATAAAAACATATAACTTTTGGATAATTTTTCAATGAAAATTATAAGCAATGGAAATTCAAGATAATATCAAAATATTCTAAAAAAAATCCTGAAATAGTTTTTTCCTTACTTAGAACATTAGAACTTTAATAGTATGTTCTCGACATGCCCATAATTAAGTTGTGAAAAATAATTTAAAATAATCATATATATAAGAAACTAATCATGATAAGAATCTCGTCATCACTTGCCTTTTGGGAAAAATTTTCCCCTCTACACGAATTAAGCCTGGAGACGTCTGCCTATGGCTAGGCGGAATGCATTCCCAAGTTCCCCACAATATCGACTTCACGTCCTCCCACGTCTACATCGCGTAGCACCGAAACTAGCATGCCGCGTAGAACGTCCGGAAGAACACCCTGTTGCCCAGTTAGGTAGCCCAGAGGGGGGGGAGGGGTGAATGGGTCTTTAAAAATTCATCAGCTAATACTTGTTCATTAAAAACGTTCACAAAGAAATACACTTCGATGGATGTTAGTTATAGTTAGAATAATCAATAATCACACAGAGAGCAATCACACAACACAAGAATTATCCTGGTTCAGATCTCCTCTCCTTAGGAGTCCTATGTCCAGTCTCTGAGTAATATCTCAGGATTTCACTACCAAGGGTACTGTCCCCCTTAAGGACCCTTACACCCAGCCGCAGCTGGTCTTCCTTCACACGAAGGGAAATACAAACACCCTAGATGCCCCCACCAGGTCTTCCTTCACAACAGAAGGGAAAAACAAACACCCTGGATGCCCCCACTAGGTCTTCCTTCACAACAAAAGGGAACACACATAGAAACAAGTAAGCAGGAGATTAAGCCCCTAGATCAAGCTTTGACAAGCCAAGATCTGAAGCTAGGGACTGAGAGCAATGAGATCTACAAACAAAAGCTCACTCTCAGAACCAAACAATCTCTCTTGAAAAACTACAAACAATGTAGAGAGCAAAGAGTTAATCTAATGGAATGAGGCTTGGCTCTTTCTTGAGAACTCACAGAAGACTTGATGATCAGAGTGTTTTTGTTTTTGTAGTGACTGTCGTTCTCTGTTTTTCTGTATACTTCTGGAGCTACTTTCTTCAATATATATATCTTCAATTTGAAATCTAAACGTTGAAGTATCCGTTGCCTCTAGCTTTTGGCGGACGTTAGACTGAGTGGCACTTGGAAGCTTCCAGTCAACAGTCCTTTATCCATTTGTATACGCAAAGATATAGGATCTTCTGAAGTGTCTTTTGGCTTCTATAAGGTCCAACGTTGTGAGATGAATAGCTGACAGGGACCTGCACATAAAGGAAGCTAGAATAATAGACAGCTGGACTGTCTCTTGTTGTCAGTCAACGTTAGTGTGAATATTCATCAAAATAGTAATGCTATTTTGTTGTTCTAAAAGATGCATACAGGATAGACACGATAATGGACGATATCGTCAACATGCATGCAGTGATACGTTCAGTCTTCATTAAATGCACAGCTGACAGAAGGATATGTGCGAAGACTTTGACTATTCAACCCTTTGAAAGGATAAGTCATATGTCAAGTTGATTAATATGAAATCGATGCATTTATGACTTATGAAATCGTTATGCAACCAAATCGTTGTCACTTAACAACAAATCGTTATGAGATATGAAAGAATCGTTGTGATCAAGGTTATGTAATCAAATCGTTATGAGATATGAAAGAATCGTTGTGATCAAGGTGATATAATCAAATCGTTATGAGATATGAAAGAATCGTTGTGATCAAGGTGATATAATCAAATCGTTATGAGATATGAAAGAATCGTTGTGATCAAGTTGATATAATCAAATCGTTATGAGATATGAAAGAATCGTTGTGATCACTAAAGAAATCGTTACGATGACTAAAGGAATCGTTACGACAATAAAAAAATCGTTACGATGACTAAAGGAATCGTTACGATAAAAAAGAAATCGTTATGATGACTAAAGGAATCGTTACGACAATAAAGAAATCGTTACGATGGCAAGATCGTTGCGATCACTTAAAGGAGTCGTTACGATTACTTAAGAAGTCGATGCGCAAAGCAAATCGTTATGAGAACTAAAGAAATCCTTATGATTACTTAAGAAGTCGATGCGCAAAGCAAATCTGTGGCGGAATGCCTCGGCCAAGCCCGTTAAACCAATAACCTACTTGATCCGAGTCCGCCTCCCGCGAACGGGCCGAACCCTCGCAAGGGATACCAAACCACAGTCCGTGTAAACACAAAGGAACACACCACATTTTATATATAATTCACAAGTTTACATAGCCAAATTACCGCAAAAACTGAAAAAAGTACAACAGCCTGGGGCATACCCCGAGGTACAACTGAAGAAAGTAAACAACTAACTAAACTACACTGCTGGAGTACTACTCAGCTGAAACTACACCGCTGGAGGTACTGACCCTGTACCACTACGGCGCGGCTCTGAACCGGACGACGGTCGTGAAATGTCCTCCTCGCTCTCACCTGTGGGAGGTAGGGGTGAGCCTCTCTAGTCACTGGCTTAGTGGGGAACTCCCCCAACACCGAGCAAACTAAAACCACAGGTACGAAAGCAGTAAACAATAACAACAATTTATAGAACAGCTAAGCAGGATATTAAAGCTGTAAAAGTACTCACCGTCTGCCGTCTACGAGAAACAACTATAATAATTAAACGGCAAACCGGTACAGGTGTACAAGCTAAAGTAGAGACTGCCAAACACGAGTCACGTGAACTGGTTCGCGACACCAGTAACTGACTTGGACAAGCTAACACAGGTCTACCTCTCAGTCTCGCAGCCACGGACGAAAGGTCCAGCTGCCGCTCCACGTGAAAAGGTCAAGCAACTGTGGAGACCAACTAAACACCACCACCTGCGGACCACACAGTCGCAGGCCCATGCCTGACACCTCTAGAGATCCTGGCCCGGAACTCTCTAGAGTGAGGCACTGGAAAAGGACTAGCTGGGGTTCAGTACGTCTACTGGTGTCCGTACCCCCAACTACGAGCGCGCTATAAGTGACTAAAGACAAACACAAGTGTCATTGTCCCACTGTCATCTTTCCCTCAGCCGGACGTGCAACTCAAACACAAGAGTGAGGGTGTCCAGGTCAGATGACACAGACCTCGACGGTACAACACAAGTACCGGGACAAAGCCCCGAGCTAATAGCCTGGCTCACAAAGAACCTGGGGCACCCAACTGGAGAGGTAGCCACGGTAGGCGTCGTACTACTCGCCACGTACACAGAACCACGTGCGTGTCACACACAAACCACATGAAACCTCACGTAAACCACAAGTAACAACGGTCCACTACACGTGAACCCAACTGGACTCGCGTAAATAACGCGCAGCCACGAAAGCAAGTAACTAACTGCATATCTTGTATGCTAAACACGAGAACCATGTGCACTCAGTGCACCTCAGGTGCCAACGCACATGCATTATTGATAAATACCATAATTAGTCATTCATGTTTATAACCAGTAGGCGGCAACATCGACTGCCGCTTACAAGAATGTCAACGGCAGGGGATCTGGCCGTTTACATCCTGGCTGATGAACTTGGCGACAAACGATGTTGACGCCAAGTTCTTCGGCCTCAAACCCTGCAGAAACCCTAATCCGAATCTATGAGTTTTCCAATCGTTAAAACAATGGAAAAACATACTGTAATGATCCCTCTAACATCCATGCACCATATTTAAACCAAAACAACATGTTTTACTGCCTAAATTCACCAAACCACCCATTAACCCCGCATGGTGCAACTTAATCCGAAATGCATTAAATCTGTTGTTTCAGGTGGTTAAGTCATATTTTAATGATCCTACGGAGCTAACAGGGTTCGTCCCCTACCTCAGAACACGCTGGAACCTCCCGCAATCTCCCGGTTCACACCGAACCCTCCGCGAGCTCCCACGGGAATTGCACCATGCCACGACGTTTCCTCGCGCAATACAGCAACGCCACGCGTTCTACGATCGTCCAACCACCCTTCAGTACCTGTTGGAAGCTTTAAAACCACTGGGACAAAAAGCTGGGGCAAGAGGGGAAGAGAACCAGGTAGAAAACCTGCTCTCGGGTGACCCTATATCCTGTAGAATTCTCAGGTTGGCGTCAACCCCTCTGCCGCCAAGAACAACCGCCACCCTAAACGTCCACAGCTACTGCCGCCAAGATCATACAGTAAACGACCACATACCTGGACGCCAACAGGTCAACGGCCACCCCTGGCCGCCAACTCCAACTGAACTGCAGCAGGTCCTATTTCATTTCAGGACCAAATCTACACTTCACCTGAACAAACCACACATCCACACCAAACATTCCACACAACCAACTCACACTGGCCTCACAACCGCCGCCTCAACCACAACACATATGATCCGCATGGATCCGAAAAGCTCGCGACGTTACATTACTATCATCTAAAAAGAAAATTTCGACCTCGAAATTCATAACACAACTCAAAGTTAAACAACTTTAAACATATACACCTTTACAAGCACTATCATCTAAAAAGAAATACAAAAGCTTATTCAAACAGATAGGGATACCCTTTAGCCATTTCCTCGGCTAACTCCCAGGTATCCTCACCACCCAACCTATTTTCCCATCTCACTTTAACCAACTCAATTTCTTTATTCCTCAGCTTCTTTATCTTTCGATCTGTGATCTGCACCGGATACTCTGGCATAGTCATGTCCGGTCTCAGGTCACCACCTTGATATCTAATTATTTGAGCTGGATCTTCAATACACTTTCTCAACATGGAGACATAGAAAATATCATGCACATCTGCAAAATCAGCTAGCAAATCCAACCTATAAGCTACTTCCCCAATTCTTTCGATCACCCACTAACTGCCTTTCTCCCACTTGATGCCAGTTTAATGGGGTTCTACACGGCCTTCCATATAAAGCTTCATATGGTGCCATCCCAAGACTGGTATGATAGCTATTATTGTAGGCAAACTCAACCATTCCCAAATGATGCTCCCAGCTACCTCCCCAAACCAAACAACAAGCTCGCAACATATCTTCAATTGTCTGGATAGTCCTCTCTATCTGACCATCTATCTGGGGATGATAAGCGGAGCTATACCTCAACTCAGTACCAATTACTCTTTGCAAACTTCTCCAAAAACCAGAAGTAAATCTTGGATCTCTATCAGACACAATAGTCTTCGGAATACCATGCAGTGGAACAATTCTTTCAACATAAATATTTGCTAATCTGTTCACTGTCCAAGACATACTTACTGCTACTAATCTGCATACCTTGGTCAATCTGTCAACAAATACCCATATTCCATTATGCCCTGAACTCGATCTTGGTAAACCTGCCACAAAGTCCATGGCAATATTATCCCATTTCCACTGTGGAATGGGTAACGGTTGCAACAAACCTCCAGGCTTCTGATGTTCCGCTTTAATCTGCTGACAGGTAACACACCTCGCAACAAATTCTGCTATTTCTTTCTTCATATGAGGCCACCAGAAATGCTTTCTCAAATCGTGGTACATTTTAGTACTACCCGGATGGATAGTGTACCTGGATTTATGAGCCTCTTCCAATACTCACTGCTTTACCTCTCTTTCTGCAGGAACAAACAACCTGCCTCGGAGCCTGACCACACAATTATCATCAATAGAAACCCCTTCCATTTTCACAATCTCAGCTAAACTTGCATCTGCTCTCTGAGCCTCAATAATCTGCCAATACAAAGACGGCTCTACAACACTAGCAGCTAGTACCGCCCGTCGCTGACTACTGGGCACATATAAGGAATTCTCTGCTACTTCTTCATACAACTTCCATTCTTTAATCATCATCAAGCTTACATATGCCTTTCTGCTCAAGGCATCAGCTACAACATTGGCCTTACCCGGATGGTAAGCCAAACTGAAATCATAATCCTTCAAATATTCAATCCATCTACGCTGACGAAGGTTTAAATCCTTCTGCGAGAAGATATACTTCAAGCTTTTATGATCTGTAAAGATCTCAAATCTCTCGCCATACAAATAATGCCTCCACATTTTTAAGGCAAACACAACTGCTGCCAATTCCAAATCATGAGTGGGGTAATTCTCCTCTGCTGGCTTTAATTGCCTGGACGCATAAGCTATTACTTTACCATGTTGCATAAGCACTGCGCCAAATCCTCTCCTTGAAGCATCAATATACAATACAAAACCACCACTCCCTGCCGGTAATGTCAATATAGGTGCTGATGTAAGTCTCTTCTTCAATTCCATAAAACTTTTCTGACATTCACCGGACCACACAAACGGCACACCTTTTCTGGTCAACTTAGTCATAGGTGCCGCAATCTTAGAAAAATCTTAAATAAAGCGCCTATAATAACCTGCCAATCCCAGAAAACTTCTAATCTCGGTTATTGTCTTAGGCACTCCCCACCTTGACACAGCTTCCACTTTACTCGGGTCCACTGCTATTCCTTTAGCTAAAATAACATGACCCAGAAACTGAATTTCTTTCAGCCAAAATTCACACTTACTGAATTTGGCAAATAACTGGTTATCCCTTAACAATTGCAGAGTAAACCTCAAATGAGCTGCATGCTCCTCTTCAGATGCTGAATAAATCAGAATATCATCTATAAAGACCACAATAAATTGATCTAAATATGGATGAAAAATTCTATTCATCAGATCCATAAAACCTGCAGGAGCATTAGTCAACCCAAAAGGCATAACCACAAACTCAAAGTGACCATATCTGGTTCTAAAAGCTGTTTTATCTATATCCTCCTCTTTAATTCTCAACTGATGGTACCCGGACCTCAAATCAATTTTAGAAAACACTTTTGCTGATTGCAACTGATCAAACAGATCATCTATTCTTGGCAATGGGTACTTATTCTTAATGGTCACATCATTCAACTTTCTAGCTTTAATTGCAGAAATTAGAAACTTAGAGGTATAAAAAGACATACCTTGATATTCAAATACTGCACCATTAGGATGACAAAACCTGATCCTTTTCTTTCTGCAATCTAACATTGCTCCATACATCTCAAGCCAATCCATACCCAGAATAATATCATAATCTGACAACTGCAGGGCATACAATCGACCGGCATCTGGTTCCCTTCAATCATAACAGGAGCTTCATCTATATAGCTCAAAGTGAGTAAAAACTCACCTGAAGGAACCTCCACTACTAACTCACAAGACTTCTCTTCTAAAGGATGAGCTATACAATCCAGAAATTCTTCGGAAATAAAAGAATGAGAGGCACCGAATCAAATAAAACTCTTGCTGAATATTCATAAAGAGGTAAAGTACCTTCTATCATATTCGATGCCTCCGCCTGGGCTCGGGTGATAGCCATAACCCGGCCTCTTCCGCTGCTGCAGTACTCCTCTGCCACGACCTGACTGTAGCTGCTGAAACTGCTGAGGTTGCTGCTGCTGCTGCACACCTCTTCCATATCTATATTCTCTCGGATAGGGACAATTGCAGATCAAATGTCCTGGCTGATTACAATTATAACACCGATACCCTGGTGGAACTATAGGCTGCCTGGCAGTACTCTGCTGCGACTCCTCCACCTCAGGTCTACCTCGGCCCTGCTGAAACTGCAGACGACCTCCCCATCCTCTTCCTCTGCCTTTAAATGCTTGCTTTAATTTTTGGCCCCATTTACCAAAGCCTGATGAAGAAGGTCCTGCCGGTGCTTTACCTTTACTTGCACCCACTGACTGCTGCGGTAGCCGGAAACTACCTGAACCTGACTCGCCCACCTGACGAGTCCGAATAGACCTTTCCAGTGTAGCTGCTCTCTGGGCTGCCTCTTCCACTATTTTGCACATGAGAGGTACTATCGCATCATGCAATTCCACTCTCAAGCCTCTGATAAAATACTTAACCATCATATTATTATCTGAAACCACATATGACGCATAACGGCTAAGTGCCATAAATCTCATCTGGTATTCCAAAACTGAAGAATTACCTTGCTGGAGAGTCCGAAACTGCTCTCTTTTTACTTGCTGCACTTGGATCGAAAAGAATGTATCATTAAATACATCGAGAAATTCTGACCAAGTGATAGCCTCCTCTGCCCTGCCTGCAAAGGTGGTCTGCATCTTCAGTCGCCACCATTCCAAGGCAAAGCCCCTCAACTAATAAGCAGCTAACACAACTCTATCTGCTTCCGGACACCTCATAGTTGCAAAAACTTTTCAATCTCATGAACCCAATGCTTTGCTGTATCTGGATTCGGCCCTCCTGAATAAGTAGGCGGTTGCAATCTCAGAAACTTCTCCACCTGCATCACAGGTTCTTCTGCTATCAACACTGGTGGTGGTGGTAGCACAGGTGCTGCAAAAGGCACTTCCACTCTTGGCGGAACTGGAGCTACAGGTACAGCCTCTCCATCTCCAGGTGGCATTGCAACGGTGGTACCGGCGCCTGTTGATCCATCCTCGCCCGGATATCCGTGAGGCTTTCCCAGATTCTTTCAATCATACTCTGGGTACTCTCCTCCGGATCATCTCCTCCACCAGCCCAATCTCTTCTATCAGCCATACCAGAAATTTCTACATAAACAAATCACCAAACAAAAATCAAAACAACAAATTATCAAAAACCAGGGTCCCTACCAGCAGTGTACAAAGACCGAAATAAGGCTATGTATCCTTCTAATTCCATTATATTAACACGGACCTTGCTCTGATACCAACTGTGGTGGAATGCCTCGGCCAAGCCCGTTAAACCAATAACCTACTTGATCCGAGTCCGCCTCCCGCGAACGGGCCGAAGCCTCACAAGGGATACCAAACCACAGTCCGTGTAAACACAAAGGAACACACCACATTTTATATATAATTCACAAGTTTACATAGCCAAATTTCCACAAAAACTGAAAAGAAGTACAACAGCCTGGGGCATACCCCGAGGTACAACTGAAGAAAGTAAACAACTAACTAAACTACACTGCTGGAGTACTACACAGCTAGAACTACACCGCTGGAGGTACTGACCATGTACCGCTACAGCGCGGCTCTGAACCGGACGAGGGTCGTGAAACGTCCTCCTCGCTCTCACCTGTGGGGGGTAGGGGTGAGCCTCTCTAGTCACTAGCTCAGTAGGGAACTCCCCCAACACCGAGCAAACCAAAACCACAGGTATGAAAGCAGTAAACAATAACAACAATTTATAGAACAGCTAAGCAGGATATTAAAGCTGTAAAAGTACTCACCGTCTGCCGTCTACGAGAAACAACTGTAATAATTAAATGGAAAACCAGTACAGGTGTACAAGCTAAAGTAGAGACTGCCAAACACGAGTCACGTGAACTGGTTCGCGACACCAGTAATTGACTCGGACAAGCTAACACAGGTCTACCTCTCAGTCTCGCAGCCACGGACGAAAGGTCCAGCTGCCACTCCACGTGAAAAGGTCAAGCAACTGTGGAGACCAACTAAACACCACCACCTGCGGACCACACGGTCGCAGGCCCATGCCTGACACCTCTAGAGATCCTGGCCCAGAACTCTCTAGAGTGAGGCACTGGAAAAGGACTAGCTGGGGTTCAGTACGTCTACTGGTGTCCGTACCCCCAACTACGAGCGCGCTACAAGTGACTAAAGACAAACACAAGTGTCACTGTCCCACTGTCATCTTTCCCTCAGCCGGACGTGCAACTCAAACACAAGAGTGAGGGTGTCCAGGTCAGACGACACAGACCTCGACGGTACAACACAAGTACCGGGACAAAGCCCCGAGCTAACAGCCTGGCTCACAAAGAACCTGGGGCACCCAACTAGAGAGGTAACCATGGTAGGCGTCGTACTACTCACCACATACACTGAACCACGTGCACGTCACACACAAACCACGTGAAACCTCACGTAAACCACAAGTAACAACGGTCCACTACACGTGAACCCAACTGGACTCGCGTAAATAACGCGCAGCCACGAAAGCAAGTAACTAACTGCATATCTTGTATGCTAAACACGAGAACCATGTGCACTCAGTGCACCTCAGGTGCCAACGCACATGCATTATCGATAAATACCATAATTAGCCATTCCTGTTTATAACCAGTAGGTGGCAACATTGACTGCCGCTTACAAGAATGTCAACGGCAGGGGATCTGGCCGTTTACATCCTGGCTGATGAAATTGGCGACAAACGATGTTGACGCCAAGTTCTTCGGCCTCAAACCCTGCAGAAACCCTAATCCGAATCTATGAGTTTTCCAACCGTTAAAACAACGAAAAAACATACTGTAATGATCCCTCTAACATCCATGCACCATATTTAAACCAAAACAACGTGTTTTACTGCCTAAATTCACCAAACCACCCATTAACCCCGCATGGAGCAACTTAATCCGAAATGCATTAAATCTGTTGTTTCAGGTGGTTAAGTCATATTTTAATGATCCTACGGAGCTAACAGGGTTCGTCCCCTACCTCAGAACACGTTGGAACCTCCCGCAATCTCCCGGTTCACACCGAACCCTCCGCGAGCTCCCACGGGAATTGCACCACGCCACGACGTTTCCTCGCGCAATACAGCAACGCCACGCATTCTACGATAGTCCAACCACCCTTCAGTACCTGTTGGAAGCTTTAAAACTACTGGGACAAAAAGCTGGGGCAAGAGGGGAAGAGAACCAGGTAGAAAACCTACTCTCGGGTGACCCTATATCCTGCAAAATTCTCAGGTTGGCGTCAACCCCTCTGCCGCCAAGAACAACTGCCACCCTAAACGTCCACAGCTATTGCCGCCAAGATCATGCAGTAAACGACCACATACCTGGACCCCAACAGGTCAACGGCCACCCTTGGCCGCCAACTCCAACTGAACTGCAGCAGGTCCTATTTCATTTCAGGACCAAACCTGCACTTCACCTGAACAAACCACACATCCACACCAAACATTCCA
Organism: Colocasia esculenta; assembly: GCA_014218235.1. Taxonomy (NCBI): domain Eukaryota; kingdom Viridiplantae; phylum Streptophyta; class Magnoliopsida; order Alismatales; family Araceae; genus Colocasia; species Colocasia esculenta. The sequence continues at coordinate 125,148,196 of CM024762.1, forward strand.
CACAACCAACTCACACTGGCCTCACAACGGCCGCCTCAACCACAACACACATGATCCGCATGGATCCGAAAAGCTCGCGACGTTACAAAATCGTTATGAGAACTAAAGAAATCCTTATGATTACTTAAGAAATCGATGCGCAAAGCAAATCGTTATGACAACTAAAGAAATCTTTATGATTACTTAAGAAGTCGATGCGCAAAGCAAATCGTTATGACAACTAAAGAAATCCTTATGATTACTTAAGAAGTCGATGCGCAAAGCAAATCGTTACGATAGCGAGATCATTATGATCACTAAAGGAATCGTTACGATAGCGAGATCGTTGTGATCACTAAAGGAATCGTTACAGTTCTACTGTAATCGTTATGATTTATAAAAGAAACCGATGTGTACTTAGACAAATATGCTTCTACAGTATGAAGATTCTTACCTGTTTTGGCTTGTTTTCCTTTGATCTTATTTCCTGTGCTTAAGACTTGTAGAAAATAGGTTAGTGACCTTAATCAAGGGTTTGATAATTATCAAAATAACATGGTTTTGTTAATCACCAAAATAGAAATGTAATTAATTTAAATTACATGGGGATGGACTGTTCATCAATCTCCCCTTTTTTGGTGATGACAAAACTTAAACAAACTTCAGCAAATAGCACATATAAGTCTACATTTAAATTTGAAATTTGTGGTGGATGTTTTCTGCCACCTAAGCCCATTGTGATCCATCAGGGCCCATCAACGCCTTCCCTTTGGACGTGGCCTCCCCGTACGGCTCCACGCCTCCGTCAAGATCATTTAAAAGGGCCCCACGGAGCAATCACCCCGAACGAAGCATCGCCAAGCTCCTTAGCGGCATGTTTCCGGGCAGGGGCGCTGATTCTGCTGTGCTGGACGACTATGGATATTACCGAACAGCAAGATCGACCCCTCTCATGGGACACCTGCTCGGTGACCTCCTCCAGAGACTTCCGGGCAGCCCTTCATGTCCTCATGACAGTTCCCAAACCGTCGCGGACCATGCGCCCCACTATTAAGAGGCGCGTTGACTGCCTGGCAGCCCAACGAGCGTCCCAGCGCGTAACTCCTCCGGTTATGCACGCCTTTCAAGGCACCCTTCCAGGCACGATCTAGTGATGTTACACACGTCAGCTTACACCCTTGCCTATAAAAGATACGGGTATGGTGCCATGCAGAGGTACGTTCTCTCTTACACGAACACACCCTTACATACGAAAATCTCTTGCCTTTCAAGCCTCTGACTGACTTAGGCATCGGAGGGTTTTCCCCGGTCTTCACCGAGCCCCCCTGATCCCTTCTGGTAATTGCAGGATCCTTCGTCCGCCTTCGGCGATCGTCATCTTCCTTACACAAGTGTTAGGCCTGATCCGCTCCAGCCCAGCAAGGAAAAGGTCTTCACAAAATTGTTTGCAATAGTTCACCATATGTATTTCAGAGCTTGCAATAGTTCTCCCCCTTTTTGTCATTAAGCAAAAAGATACAAGGAAGGACAAAGAAGAGAGAAACATCTGAATGAGAAAAGAGACAACAATTGTATTCATTTAATGTTGTGGAGGTACAGGGAGATAAAAGGCAGGAGGGAGGAGGGAGGAATAGTGAGAAATGGTTTCCCATGCCTGCTTTTCCTACTTCTCAAACATTTGACGAAAGACACCAGGAGCAGGAGAGTACTTTGGTCCCATAGAGGGAGCCATCTTCTTGACATGGAGTGCTAACTATTCATCAAGGAAATTGGCATAAGCATCTCTATCAAGGGAGACTATGTAGAACGTCACTGTCCCAAAACTGGCACAAGCAAGGAATTGATCAACTGAAATGGGATAGAGGTTCTGCTTGGTCTTCAACCCCTGACAAAGGGCTACATAGACTTTATATCTTTCAACCCAAGTCCTGAAAGGATCCTGGACCAAGTGAATAGAATTCATGCCCAAGAATGTAGCTGCAGAAATTGGAGAGTGACATTCCCTGGCCTGGGATTCATTAAGATCTGACAGCTGCTGAGCAGAGAGAGGGTAAAATCTAGCCCAATCTAAAGGGGTAATCTCTCACATTCTGACAGAATGGGAGCAAGAACCTCAGCACTGACATGGCCCTGGTGATATTCTCTGAAGAGAAATCTATGAAACGCAACCAGAAAGCCCTTATGTATCTTAATTCGGCCCATAACTCTGGCAAAATGTTCAAAAATTATTGACCCAACAGTTGATTCCATTACCAGAGTGTGAATATGTGGAAGCAAGATTTCCTCTGGCACCTGAAGGGTGGCAAAATGTACTTGGATAGCTTCAGTGAGGGCTACAGCTGAACCAAGTGCACTAATGGCCTGCTTAAGTTGACTGAATTGGACCTCAGGGAGTCGATGGACATATCTATAGTTGTTGAAGAGTTGGAAGTGTCTGGCCATCTTGATCTCCTTCTGAATGAATGGGGCCCAACAATTCTTGTGATGAATTTGGAACCATTCTAAGAGAGTCAGAGAATGGTCCCTTGGAGGAAATTTAGCAGACTTAGCTAGAAGAAATTTATTGTACAGCTCTTTGTGCCCCCTAGCCCATTGCTCTTCAGTCTTGGAATGAGCAATAGAGAAGATTTTGGATTTTTCCGATTTGGTTAGAGAGGTATAGGGTAGAATGACATTCAAGTGGTCTGAAAGGTTAAGAAAAGGAAGGCTGATGATAGTAGCAAAAACAACCTTCTGAAGATATTCTCTGTACAATGGTTTATTTTTGTTGTCCACTGTGAGAGAAAACCACAGAGGGGGATAGCTAGGTTCAGAGGAAAGAGAGGAGGATTTCCTCTTCTTAGGAGCAGAACTAGAAGAGTCTGCCCTATGGATATGATGCCCAACCTTCAGTACAGACCAGAGGATGACATCTTCAAACTCATCCTTGACTTTCCCAAGATAGGGAGATTCAAGTTGAGCATCCTCAGGAATTATAGTAATGAAAGAGGGTGGAGAAGAAGGATGTAGAAAGGAGTGTGAGGTAGTAGGTGGGATATCTGATGGTCCTGAGGATAGTGGATCAGAAGAAGAGGAGGTTCTAGCTGATAAGGAGTCTGGAGGAACCGCAAAGATAGGTGGAGGTGGAGGAATGGTTATTGAAGAGATAGGAGAAGAGGTGGGTTGAGAAGGGAAAGGTGTAGGTGATGAGATGGTTCTGGGTTGTGGTTTCTTGAAGGTTTGAGATGCAGGTGGAGCTATGGATGATGAAGGTGGTGACGGAGGTACTGGGGTCTAAGGGGAGGAAGGAGCTGGGGGCTCAGAAGCTACAGTGTGACGGACCAGGGTATTTATGCCCGATAAGGCTCCATATCCAGAAACCGCCTCCCGCGAACAGACCGAAGTCTCGCAAGGGATATCTCACACACGTGTCCAGTAAGAATAAAAAAGACAACTATACAGTATAAAACACAAGAAAGTACGTGTGCTCATACCTGCATATAACAATTTACCACTGTCCCATTACATTATTACATGTCTAATTAAAAAGAAAAGTACAACTACCTGGGGCATACCCCGAGGGAGCACAAGCTCACACAAACTAACTACTATACTACTGCTGGTGGTACAAGTCTGCCACAACACCGTTGCAAGCCAAACACACGGCAAGCCCTGAAAAGAACTGTAGGGGAGTGAGCCTCAACAAGTCACAGGCTCAGTAGGGGACCACCCAAAAACCTCTCAATAACTAAACAGAAGAGACCTCAACCCCAGAGGGTCTCACTGGCAACACCAATAACCAAACCATGGCATGCTCATATCAATTGAATTTAAACTGTAATTAAATATAAACACCTTAATCAAACATAACCTCGGAAGGTAAGAAGAAACAACAGGACTAGTTTCGCAGCACTAGTCCACACAACAACTGAAACGCCTAAGCCTTAAGCCTCACAGGCAAACCATAATGACAACTGGTCGCCTATGCTTTAAGCCACACAGGCAAGTCATTGCCTAGGCTGCAAGCTTCCCAGGCGAACCTCAACTTCGTGGGTAATAGGACAACCAACAAAGTGCTGGTCCATTAAACCCCAAACCACGATATATCAGAAGCTACACACACAAGGTAACATGATCGGTTACAGCGGGCCAATCCATCACATACTAAAATCATAAACGGAAGCTTACTCAAGTAAGGGTATAACACAATAAGTGAAGGTCTCACTACTCGGCCTTCACGGAGCACAGCTCCACCTCAACACCTGAAAAGACTGGTACACAATGTACCATGAGAAACCAGTACCCTCAAAGGGTACAGGTACCTACCACCACGAGGTACCACCACAAAGCATAACCGCACTAGTGTCACACAAGGCACTTCACCACGTCAAAACTTCAACATATGTACCAACGACGGGCACTCCACACAAAGTAAACCACAACCAGTGAGTAGGGGTGTAAACGGAACCCGATCTTCCGATATTTTGACCCGATTCTGATAAAAATTATTGGTTTTGGAATCGGAATATGATACCGATAGCTTATCGGAATCGGTATCGGATATTCTGATAAGTTATCGGAACCGGAATCGAAATTGAAAAAATAATCGGAATCGGTATCGGTATTGGTTATTCCGATAAATTATCATAAACTCTAGGTAAAATTATGGTAAACACCTTACCTTATTGGAATTTCGGTTCCGGTAATGTTATCGGAATCGGAATGGAATCGGAACTAACCATCTTATCAGAATCGGAATCGGAATCATATTTCGGTTATCAGAATCGGAATCGAAATCTGGGTTTCCGCTTCTGAACCCGACCCGTTTGCAGCCCTACCAGTGAGTCTCCGCTCACTAACCTCAATTACAATTGTGCCAACACCAGGGCACACCTCACTGAAGAAAACCTCAACCAACAAGTGACAACATAAAAGCCACAACCGGTGGCAAAGCACGAGTCGGAAAGGAACGACGCCACCACACAAGAACGAACTACTGGATGAACTGGCCAGTATCCAACCCGGACAACACAACACAAGAACTACCTCTCAGTCTCACAGTCACGGACGAAAGGTCCAACTACCGCTCCACGAGAACAAGTCAAACAACTGTGGAGACCAACCAACACCACACCTGCAGACACACAGCTGCAGGTCCATGCCTGGCACCTTTAGGGTCTCTGGCCGGAGCACCATAAAGTGAGGCACTGGAAAATAGGACTAGCTGGGGACCAGTGACGTCTACTAGTGTCCGCACCCCCAACTACGAGCGCGCTACAAGCGACTAAAAACAAACTCTGGAAGTCGTTGTCCCACTGCCGTCTTTCCCTCAGCCGGACGTACAACTCAAACTCAGGAGTGAGGGTGTCCAGAAAGACGACACATACCTCAACGGTACCACACTGTACCGGGACAAACTCCGAGCACAACAAACACACGTGCCTGGCTCACAAAGAACCTGGGGTACCCAACTAGAGAGGCATTATGGAATAGGCGCCGGACCACCACACTTGGCTAGCACACAAACCACGATATTTAATGTATAATCTCTATTGCAAACCACGGTGCAAATATGAGGAATAGCTTGACCCGGTCACTCCGTGACCCACAAGCTAACCTACACATATACTCACGCATAAATCACCTTAACCATTCATACCTGGCCTATCATTGGTCATTTCATGACCTCCATAGCCTCAATAAACTCAACACCCAACCATCATAAACTAGATGCACACTTCATTATCTAAATCACCTTAATAATTTATTAACGATGTTAGAAACCCGAGGCTAGGTTCACACTGGAACCTCACTGCCCAACTATTACGATGCACTACAAAAATCACACCACAATCAAGTGTGCACCATGCACACCCCCATGCTATGCCACGTACCGCCACCACAACCAAGTAAACCACACGTTAATAACACAGTGACACGCACAAAGAGCGCTATGGGTGCCAATGCACCACTTACTAAAGTCATACACCTCAAATATCAATAATCGAATAATCAAATTATTAAAAACATGCATAACCAGACCTCTCTGCTGAGGTCGTGACATGGGGATTTGTCGCCTTCAGAACGCGACGCCCCGACCTGTCGCAATAGGAAACCCTATCGCGACGGGTCGGCCTGTCGCAACCTAGTTGCGACGGCAGGGTCTGTCGCCTTCACAGGCGCAAATCCTAACCGGGAGGAACTCCACGGATCACCACCCCAGACCATTTAAACCACGATTAATTCTCATTTTACATGCTTTAATGGATACCCTAGCATGGTATCTAATGTTCTTAAAGCTTTAAACGAATCAAATCCACACCACGAGCAATCCACACAATCAAACGAGGTGGAAACACCCTACCTTTGCGAAGAACGATAAAACTGGAGATCCCTCGGTGTTTCCCCCGCTCCACGCAACGTCCTCGTGGCGAGAACACGCCGAGAACTCCACCAGACCTCGAATCGCCAAGAAACCCGCGCGGCAGCCTCCCCTGGCTGAGCTGAGCTTCTCCAAGCTCTGTTCGGCTGGGGTTCTTTAAAAACGCACTGCGGTTGAGAACGTGACGTAGCATTGCATCGCTACCTTAACGCGACGTAGGCGGCCGTCACCTTCTCAAGCTCGACGTCAGCAGGCCGCTCAACGCGCGACGCATGGCGTGCATGCAGACGTCGACCCAAACAGCGCAACAGGAACGCGACCACCAGGGCTGTCGCGTTCAGAACGTGACGCATACCCCTGTCGCGTTCACAAGCAGAAAATCTGTGAGCGCTTTGGGCCCAATCTAGCGGCCCACCAAGCCTCACAACGTGCACACACCTGAAACACGAACTAATGGGCCACACATTGGCCACCAAACCCACTAAACAAGGATCCACAGAGATCCAAAAAACGCGCGACATTACATTATTATCACATAAAAAGGAATGTCGTCCTCGACGTGCAAAGCAAATCACAACAAACTGGATTATCACCTAAAAAGAAACAAAACCGTATATAGAGCAAGTAGGATATGTTTCCTTTGTATCTTTCTCTTTAATCATCTGCGCTAACTAGGGGTGTACACAGTTCGGTTCGGTTTCCTCCAAAAATGGAGGAAACCGAACCGAACCGAATTCATTTATTGAACCTTCGGTTCGGTTCAAACCGAAATCCCAGCGGTTCTTGCATTTTTGGGGTTTTTATGATATTTTTCAGGTTTTTATGACATCTTTTTGGACAGTTTTATGCAAACTTGGCAAAAAGTTGAGTTTTTAGGTGGTCGCGAGCTTCGAACTCGCGACCACCCGGCGCGTGGAGGGCGCACGACGGCGCCCTCCACTGCGCCACCCCTTTTATTGTTTAATTTTATTATTTATATAACTATATATCTATATTCGGTTTATTTCGATTTCCTGCTCTGAAACCGAACCGAACCATTTGGCCCATGAAACCGAACCGAACCGAACTGAACCGGTCGGTTCGGTTTTTCGGTTTGAACCACATTATGAACAGCCCTAGCGCTAACTGATCCATCTGTTCATTCCCATGTTTGTTCTGCCTTTCTTTTCTTTTCAATTCATTCCACAACTGTCTTATTCTGTAATTTCAATCTGCTATTTCCTTACCTTTTATCCGTAGGCGATTCTATCTTACTGGGGCACTTTATCTCCTTGGACTGAACCTACTTTCACATTTTTCCGGATGTGTTTGTAACATTTCTTTTGGGATCGCTTTACCTTTCTCGAGTATCTTATACTGTAATACTTTACGATGCTATGATCTTTCCAAATTCTTAAATTTTTCGGTGCCATTTCACTATCTGCTTATCACTATTAGCCGTTACTCTGCTTTATTTGTTCTCATATTCTCAACTGTCTGACCTATGGGTTGCGGTCCCACCACGCTTCTGCTGCGCCACTCTGATTATACAAAATATTTGACAGACTATTTCATAAATTCTGCTTCCATTACTATTCACAATTGTTACGCACTTTCACCATTATTCTGTTTCTGGTTAAATTCAATACAGATTGCTTTACTTACTCAATCAATGCTGGAAAATAATATCAAAATTTTCAAACTGCTTTCTCCAATACTTCAATTCTAATTGTGCCACACCTTTTTTAAAAATTTGAATTCTGCCATACCATTACATTACTAACATACTTTATTTTTCATATTCTTTTTTTAACTTCAATTTACATCCTCTAGCTGACTAACCACATTATTTCCATCATTTTTCAAAACATCTACTTTCATCTTTGTGGCGCTGCATTCTTATTTCAAGAAGATTATGCTACTTAACTGACTTTACGCACATTAACTTTATTTCAATCGGGTGCCATCTAACTTTAAATCGTTCACTGTTTATCTGATTGCACTCTTTTCTTTCTATACCTGATGGTTTTAATTTCCATTTAGCCAGGCTCAGATCTGCACACTATTCCTTAACTGTCCTGCCTTTTATTCTTATATCACATTTTAAAATACTGCCTCGAGAAAACACTTCTGCTTAAACTAACCCACTCTCTGAGTGCTGCCATGCGAACTCTTACTGATCACTTCCTCAGTCCTTCAGTTCATCTGTTCCATAATCTATCATACTCTTTCTTTTCCAAATTAATAATCTGCCAACTGTGCCTTTTTTTTTTGCCATGCATTCTTCTCAATTATTCTGTTACTTAGCTACTCATCCTGTACTATACCATTCACACAACAGTTCATACAAACACTCTTCATTGACGACTTCCAAAGCTATAATTTGAAGTCAATCTCTTTAAATATCGTAACTAGCTCTGCCTGATTTCTCTATACCACTTAGCTTAATATTGCTCAACGGCTTCTTAGCTAATCCATTTCTTTTCATTCTGACCCGCATAACTCTATCTTACTCTGAACATTCTTAATCTTAGCTTCAATCTTTTTCAGACACAAGCTTTACCTTTTCCCTGCTCAAACTATATTCAATTGCTAATCAACAATAACCTTATCTGTAACACTGTATTCCTTAACGAACCAATCTATGCAATTCTCATAAACTGTTACTTGCCAAACTAATATCTTTCTTACGGAGTTGTCAGAAAAGTACACTATACACTGATCTTCTTTTACCCTCTCTTTGCTTAACTGACCACCTCTGCTCAGACCTCTAATTATCAAAACACCCTTATCCTTATCGGACGATCATAATTCTTTGTTCTTCTATTTACCAACACTTCATTTGAAGTCAACCTATCTCACTTAATCATTCTCAACTTGCCAGAGCATTAATCACATTATTACTCAAGCTACTTCTCAATTCTTACTAACACAAATCTCAAACAATACCTCTGCCAAGGGCCTCATCTGCCATTTATCACACACACACTATTCCTTGCTAATAACATTCTGCTGATCTATCACAGTAACACCTTATACCCGTCTCTGTTAACTTTGTACCTTACTAACATATATCAGGCATATCCCTCTCAGGGCTCTACTTTACCTTTCTCTTCTAATCTCTGCAACTGAAAACCTTTAAATACTATACTTTAACTGCACTAGTGCCAGGGTGCTACCACACAACTTATGCCACTATCCATGTTGTGGCTCAACAACTGCTCACAACTGCCAATTTAATAAACAAAAACACACGGTTTACGTGCCAAAAGCTCACGTAAAAGCTACTTTATATCACACAAAACTGCAGACTTACTACCAACAGTGGACATTAATCCATGTATTGGGACATTGTAACTTCAATGTCTTTTCATATTCTAACTGGACATTGCTCTGATACCAACTGTGACGGACCAGAGTATTTATGCCCGATAAAGCTCCATATCCAGATCCGCCTCCCGCGAACGGATCGAAGTCTCACAAGGGATATCTCACACACGTGTCCAGTAAGAATATAAAAGACAACTACACAGTATAAAACACAAGAAAGTATATGTGCTCATACCTGCATATAACAATTTACAACTGTCCCATTACATTATTACATGTCCAATTAAAAAGAAAAGTACAACTACCTGGGGCATACCCCGAGGGAGCACAAGCTCACACAAACTAACTACTATACTACTGCTGGTGGTACAAGTCTGCTACAACGCCGTTGCAAGCCAAACACATGGCAAGCCCTGAAAAGAACTGTAGGGGAGTGAGCCTCAATAAGTCACAGGCTCAGTAGGGGACCACCCAAAAACCTCTCAACAACTAAACAGAAGAGACTTCAACCCCAGAGGGTCTCACTGGCAACACCAATAACCAAACCATGGCATGCCCATATCATTTGAATTTAAACTGCAATTAAATATAAACACCTTAATCAAACATAACCTCGGAAGGTAAGAAGAAACAACAGGACTAGTTTTGCACCACTAGTCCACACAACAACTGAAACGCCTAAGCCTTAAGCCTCACAGGCAAACCATAATGACAACTGGTCGCCTACGCTTTAAGCCACACAGGCAAGTTACTGCCTAGGCTGCAAGCTTCCCAGGCGAACCTCAACTTCGTGGGTAATAGGACAGCCAACCAAGTGCTGGTCCATTAAACCCCAAACCACGATATATTAGAAGCTACACACACAAGGTAACATGATCGGCTACAGCGGGCTAATCCATCACATACTAAAATCATAAACGGAAGCTTACCCGAGTAAGGGTAGAACACAACATGTGGAAGGTCTCACTACTCGACCTTCACGGAGCACAGCTCCACCTCAACACCTGAAAAGACTGGTACACAATGTACCATGAGAAACTGGTACCCTCAAAGGGTACAGGTACCTACCACCACGAGGTACCACCATAAAGCATAACCACACTAGTGTCACACAAGGCAGTTCACCACGGTAAAACTTCAACATATGTGCCAACGACGGGCACTCCACACAAAGTAAACCACAACCAGTGAGTCTCCGCTCACTAACCTCAATTACAATTGTGCCAACACTAGGGCACACCTCACTGAGGAAAACCTCAACCAACAAGTGACAACACAAAAGCCACAACCGGTGGCAAAGCACGAGTCGGAAAGGAACGACGCCACCACACGGGAACGAACTACTGGTTGATCAGGCCAGTATCCAACCCGGACAACACAACACAAGAACTACCTCTCAGTCTCGCAGTCACGGACGAAAGGTCCAACTGCCGCTCCACGAGAACAAGTCAAACAACTGTGGAGACCAACCAACACCACACCTGCAGACACACAGCTGCAGGTCCATGCCTGGCACCTTTAGGTTCTCTGGCCGGAGCACCCTAAAGTGAGGCACTGGAAAATAGGACTAGCTGGAGACCAGTGACGTCTACTGGTGTCCGTACCCCTTACTACGAGCGCGCTACAAGCGACTAAAAACAAACTCTGGGAAGTCGCTGTCCAACTGCTGTCTTTCCCTCAGCCGGACGTACAACTCAAACTCAGGAGTGAGGGTGTCTAGGAAGACGACACAAACCTCAACGGTACCACATTGTACCGAGACAAACCCCGAGCACAACAAGCACACGTGCCTGGCTCACAAAGAACCTGGGGTACCCAACTAGAGAGGCATTCCAGAATAGGCGTCGGACCACCACACTCGGCTAGCACACAAACCACGATATTTAATGTATAATCTCTATTGCAAACCACGGTGCAAATATGAGGAATAGCTTGACCTGGTCACTCCGTGACCCACAAGCTAACCTACACAGATACTCATGCATAAATCACCTTAACCATTCATACCTGGCCTATCATTGGTCATTTCATGACCTCCATAGCCTCAATAAACTCAACACCCAACCATCATAAACTAGATGCACACTTCATTATCTAAATCACCTTAATAATTTATTAACGATGTTAGAAACCCGAGGCTAGGTTCACACTGGAACCTCACTGCCCAACTATCACGATGCACTACAAAAATCACACCACAATCGAGTGTGCACCATGCACACCCCCATGCTACGCCACGTACCGCCACCACAACCAAGTAAACCACGCGTTAATAACACAGTGACACGCACAAAGAGCGCTATAGGTGCCAATGCACCACTTACTAAAGCCATACACCTCAAATATCAATAATCGAATAATCAAATTATTAAAAACATGCATAACCAAACCTCTTTGCTGAGGTCGCGACATGGGGATTTGTCACCTTCAGAACGCGACGCCCCGACCTGTCGCAATAGGAAACCCTATCGTGACAGGTCTGCCTGTCGCGACCTAGTCGCGACGGCAGGGTCTGTCGCCTTCACAGGCGCAAACCCTAATCCGGGAGGAACTCCACGGATCACCACCCCAGACCATTTAAACCACGATTAATTCTCATTTTACATGCTTTAATGGATACCCTAGCATGGTATCTAATGTTCTTAAAGCTTTAAACGAATCAAATCCACACCACGAGCAATCCACACAATCAAACGAGGTGGAAACACCCTACCTTTGCGAAGAACGTGAAAACCGGAGATCCCTCGGCGTTTCCCCCACTCCACGCGACGTCCTCGCGGCGAGAACGCGCCGAGAACTCCACCAGGACCTCGAATCGCCAAGAAACCCGCGCGGCAGCCTCCCCTGGCCGAGCTGAGCTTCTCCAAGCTCTGTTCGGCTGGGGTTCTTTAAAAATGCACTGCGGTTGAGAACGCGACGTAGCATTGCGTTGCTACCTTAACGCGACGTAGGAGACCGTCGCCTTCTCAAGCCCGACATCAGCAGGCCTCCCAACGCGCGACGCGTGGCGCGCATGCAGACGTCGACCCAAACAGTGGCAACATGAACGTGACCACCAGGGCTATCGCGTTCAGAACGCGACGCATACCCCTGTCGCGTTCACAAGCAGAAAATCTGTGAGCGCTTTGGGCCCATTCTGGCGGCCCACTAAGCCTCACAACGCGCGCACACCTGAAACACGAACTAATGGGCCAGACATTGGCCACCAAACCCACTAAACAAGGATCTACGGGGATCCGAAAAACGCGCGACGTTACATACAGCTTCTTCTTCTTCAGCTACTTGATGCACAGACTCTGACTCCAAAGGCCCTGATGGCCCTGACACCTTCTCAGCTGGCCCTGAAGGCCCTTGCACTTGCTCAACTGGCCCTGATGGCCCTGAACCACTGACCTCTGCTTGTGAACTAGCTGCTGCCGGCCCTGCCACTTGCTCATCTGGCCCAGATGACCTTGGAACTTCTTCTTCACTTCTTTGAGCAACAGGAGGTGGAGGAGGAGGAGGAGCTTGGGCTCCAACTATCTTCAAAATCTCAGAAAGCATTGTCTTCATGCTTCCTAACTCCTTATTGAACCACCTTACAACATTCTTTACTTGAGACAACTCCTTGGATGTGGATGCCTGACTCATGAAAATAGAGTTTACATCAGACTGAATTGAGCACAAGATCTCCCCTTGAGCATCCAATCTTTCTATGACATGCTTCAAATTGATGACAAATCTTTGTCTCATCTGCCTTTGAAAAGGAGTGTTTGCAATGAGAGGGACATCTGGTACTGCTGCTGCTTTTCCTTTCTCCATCAGAGCATAGTCAACATCAGAGTATCCTACTAAATTGACTTCACATGATTTTGGATACCATATACCTAGATCATGAGTTCTAGACAGATATCTGAAAATTCTTTTAACACTAATTAGATGAGATTCTCTAGGATCTGCTTGATATCTAGCACACATGTATACACTAAATAGTATATCAGGTCTGCTGGCAGTTAAGTAAAGTAGAGAACCTATCATACCTCTGTAGATCTTTTGATCTACTTTCTTATCATCCTTGTCATTGTCCATCCTTGTTGAAGTGCTCATTGGTGTTGACAGTGGCTTGGAATTTTCGAATCCAAATTTCTTCAAGAGCTCCTTGGTGTATTTAGCTTGACAGATGTGGGTGCCATCTCCTCCTTGCTTGATTTGTAATCCAAGGAAGTAGTTTAGCTCTCCCATCATGCTCATCTCAAATTCTCCCTGCATAAGCTTCTCAAAGTACTTGCAAAGAGATTCATCAGTAGATCCAAAAATTATGTCATCTACATAAATTTGTACAAGTAGTATGTGCTTGACCTTTGACTTTATAAATAAAGTGCTATCTACTTGTCCTCTAGTGAAGCCATTGTTTAATAAAAAGGAACTAAGCCTTTCATACCAGGCTCTAGGTGCTTACTTTAAACCATATAATGCTTTATGAAGTTTAAAAATATGATTTGGAAATTCTGTATCATCAAAACCTGGAGGTTGTTCATATACACTTCCTCCTTAATAAAACTATTTAAAAATGAGGACTTGACATCCATTTGAAATAATTTTAAATCTAGAGCAGATGCATAAAAACCCCACAAGCCATATTGGATCATCTAACCCAAAGACCCAACATCACTTAGATCTCTATCCAATGGGTCTGTCTAACCAGGTTGAGAGGTGCATGAGACAATTAGGCGACATGATACTGTGTAGTCAGGACCATCTTAGTGTCCTATGTCACCAACATCATGCCAGTGCTTACGTCGTAAGGATTTCTAGTTACAAGAACATATGTTGTCAGGACTCGATAGTGCATACAATCCAAACTGGCTTAAGGGAGGTTTATTGGATAATCCTCATCCAATCCTCTATTTGTCGCGTCATCTAGCTATTGTGTATGATCCTCTAGGTCGAATATCAAACTAACCATGAGTTGCATCTGCCAAAATTCTTTCTGACTCAAAACTCCTTCTGATTTAGTGAATTATTATCTCTATAATAATTCACTCAACTTATGGACTATATATGAACGTACTAGGCCACTACGTCATATCCCCCAGGTGATATATGAGATCTAAATCATTGGACTTTTCTACTCTCAATACCATGTAATTATAGTCCCTTATCCAACTAATATCCTAGAGATCATATATAAAACATGGTGCAGTCAGACCTACGGAATCCATCCAAGTCTCACTATTATCGAATTTTCCTGAAGAACTCCTCTATGAATCTGATTGACCCTCGCTAGAGACTACCTGAGTAAGACCACATGAGATATTTCTCTTATGATACCGAGAGTTTATGATCCTTTATTAGCACACAATTATTTTCATAAAGTTGACTACCATTTCTAATGACCGGCTGTACTAGATCTAGAACTATCAGATCTATAAATCGAGTATCAAGTAATGAAGTACTCAAACAAGACATCATTAGTGTCTCAAATCTAAGAACTACTTACACAACTGGGACCACGAAATCACTGTCTGGTAATTAAGTATCATAAAAAATACAACATTCTGAGAGCAGATCATTTAGTGAACTCATTTTTCAATGTGCATCTGCACTATACCCCTAGTGTCTCTATACAAGTAGTTATGAGACCAGTTACCTCCATTACATGGATGAGTATACAACACACTTATCTCTATTTCATGGACAAGTATACATCACACTGGTCTATCCAGTTATCTCGATATCCTTCTCAAGTAATTTATGGCTAAAAATATTTAAGATTTATGTTTAAAAATGATATGTCTCATTATTATGATCTTCATCTTCATTGCACAGATTTTAAATATCATAATATATATGTATATATCACATCACCAAATAATTATTATATAATAATAAAATTTATAGATATCATAATATATATATATATCACATCACCAAATAATTAATATATAATAATAAAATTACTTGTTATGAGTACCTTACAAGTCAAATCATTTCTGTGATGGTATTTGTAATCGCGTATAAAGTAGGTTTGTTTGTGACCTTTGGGCACTGAAGCGGGTGGAGCTTTTCCAGAAGGGAGAAAATTGTAATTAGCTAGGTTCGGTTAAACTTAACCTTATTTAAATACTAGTTCTATGTCCGTGTATTGCAAAAATTATTAGGTTTGAATAATAAAATTTATAAGAAAAGAGAGGGTAATATTTTATTATTTATGAAAATAGATTTTGAATAAAGACGTGAGTTTTTAAAAATAGAGAGATGTTTCATGAAGAAAAGAGAGGTTAGAAATTTTTTAGTTAAGAAGGGTGAGAGGGAGGTTGAGAGTTTTTTGAATATTTTGAAAAAATTTAATAGGAGAGAAAGTTGGAGAGAGAAAGTAAGAAGATAATTATTTAGTTCATTTAAATTATCTATATTTCTATTTTTAGGGTAAGAGATGTTATGGAAAAATAAAATTATCTTGACGCAGCCACGTGACAACACTAAGATTGAGTTATATTATATTAGTATAGATTATGTTTTTAACTGGGACGGTGGATACGGCGGTAGATTGCAGGAGGGTATTAAAAAATATGAGGAATCCAGGAGTTTATATGAATATCGAAGTATTTCAGGGGCTTATTTCTAAACATCCCTAAACCTAAACCTGTTTACAAGGTGTGCCTCCAAAATCCAAACAGCCTGAGAACAGCCGTCTTCCTCCGCCGGCACCGGCAGAGGCACCTCCGCATCCTCTGCCATGGGGAAGTCGAAGGGGAAGGAGCGGCTTGATAAGTACTACCACTTGGCCAAGGAGCAGGGCTACCGCTCCCGTGCCGCCTACAAGCTCATTCAGCTCGACGACAAGTTCCGCTTCCTCCACCACGCCCACGCCGTCCTCGACCTCTGCGCCGCCCCCGGCGGATGGCTCCAGGTAGCCGTCGCCCGCGCTCCCGTGGGGGCCCTCGTCCTCGGCATCGATCTCTTCCCCATCCGCCCCATCCGCGGCGCCATCTCCCTCGTCGAGGACATCACTACCCCTCGCTGCCGTGCCGCCATCAAGAGGACCATGGCAGAAAGTAGTGGGGGGAGGTTCGCCGCCTTCGACGTCGTGTTGCATGATGGTTCGCCCAACGTCGGTGGTGCCTGGGCGCAGGAGGCCACGGCACAGTCGGCGCTCGTGGTGGATGCGGTTAAGCTCGCTACCGAGTTCCTGGCCCCCAAGGGAACCCTTGTCACCAAGGTAGGCGAACTGGTCCCTTTCTCTTGCTCTCTTTTTACAGCTTTATCAGCATATTTTTTGTTGTCATGTCTTGTTGTTCATGTTCCTCATTGTTCTGCAATGGTTTCTGAATTGAGATTTGGTGGTGTTGCCAATTGATTTTCACGAATTGGTGTCCTAGATTAAAAAAAAAAGGTTTTTGATTTCAAAATTTCAGAGGCGGTCTCTGAAGTCTTGGCATTAATTTGCGAACCGAAATTTGGTAACATCTAGATCACAATGTGATCGATAAATGTTTGCGTTTTCCTGTTGTAGTACACGAATGGCGATATACGCAATTATGTTTTCTTGCTCTCTTTTGACAGCTTTCCCTGGATATTTTTTTTGGCATGTCTTGTTGTTTATTAGTAACCATTTATCCTTCCCCAAAACCTAAGCATTGAGGTAGGGGATTCCTTCTCTTTTAAACGTGCCTCACACTCCCTCTTGGATGCTCACTAGCACCTCACACTCCCTCTTGGATGCTCACACCATCCACCCCATAACAATACCTCCCCCTTTACAAGGCTGACGCCCGACGCCCTTGTCGGCTAGGTGCCGATCAAGGTTACTCCCGTTCATGCGCAGCAGGTAAAGGGTGTATTGATACGCCACATCAGATCGACAAAGATTGGCCTCAGACACCATTTATTAGGAACCATTTATTCTTCCCCAAAACCTAGGCATTGAGGTAGGGGATTCCTTCTCTTTTAAACCAGTCCAACTCTTTGTGAAATCCAATGTGGGACTAAAGTCACTAGCAACTTTAGTTGGGTTGAGGGCCTCACACTCCCTCTTGGATGCTCACACCATCCACCCCATAACATTGTTCATGCTCCTCATTCTGCAATGGTTTCTGAATTGAGTTTTGTTGGTATTTGGTTTTCATGAAACTGCGTCCTAGGTTAAAAAAAGGTGTTTGATTTCAGTGTTGCAGAGGCAGCCTCTGAAGTTCCGGCGTTAGTTTTTAAACTGAAATTTGGTATCATCGGGGGGGGGGGGGGTGCTTTCGTGTAAATTTTGTTCGAACGCACCTGTAGATTTATGGATGTATTTTGATT
The DNA here is from genome assembly GCA_014218235.1 of Colocasia esculenta. Taxonomy (NCBI): domain Eukaryota; kingdom Viridiplantae; phylum Streptophyta; class Magnoliopsida; order Alismatales; family Araceae; genus Colocasia; species Colocasia esculenta. The sequence continues at coordinate 125,166,125 of CM024762.1, forward strand.
ATTATTATTATTTTTTGTGACAGGTTTTTAGGTCGCAGGACTATGGCGCCATTCTTTACTGTGTCAAGCAGGTACAAATTATTCTTTTTTTTCAATTGATTGCCTTTCTTTATGCATCTGGCTCACATGTCCAATTACTCTTCACATAACAGCTTTTTGAGAAGGTGGAGGTGACAAAGCCTCTAGCCAGTCGTTCAACATCTGCAGAAATTTATGTTGTTGGTCTAAGATATAAGGCGCCTGGAAAGATCGATCCTCGCCTTCTTGATGTGAAGCATCTATTCCAAGGTGCTGTAGCTCCTCCTAAGGTAACCACGGCAATTCTATACAAGTGATTATACTTTTTGCGGTATTTACCTGTTTATACACAATCACTTGGTTAACGTTTACTGTTGTAGGTTGTGGATGTTCTGGGGAAAACAAAACAAAAGAGACATCGTGAAGGGTGAGCCTCATCTCCATTGCCTTATACTACCAAACTCAGTAGTGGAGTTTAAAAATGTTGAATAATGATGTGTCCTCCTTCCATTTATGCCTTTTCTGAAAAAAAATCATTTTATTCATTGCCTCTGTTCATATTAAAATGTTGAAGATCCATGTCACTTTTTGGTGTCAGGAGTTGTATAACTGTCACTGATAGTCTGGGTAGTATTTGAGATTCCTCAGCCATCAAAGGATTAGGTCATCCATGAAATTCTACAGCCATAAAAGGATTAGAGCTTCCATGTAACCATGCAAACTGAGACAGTTCCCATCTGCAAAGTGGAAGTGAAGAATTTTATACAAAATGAATGAATTTTTCAGTCAGTTAATCTGTTTGCTTGAGCTCTGTTGTAGGTATGAAGATGGAAATACAACTTTGAGGAAGGTGGGATTAGCTTCAGATTTCATTTGGTCAGAGGCACCATTAGAGTTTCTTGGATCGATTAACATAATATCTTTTAACGATCCTGCTTGTTCTTCTATCAAAGAGCATGAACTGACAACAGAGGAGGTAATTTTTCATACTTAACATGTATATATGTGCTTATATAAAATTATATATATACATATATAATTTCTTCATTTGAATGGTTCTGATTGTGTGGCAGGTTAAACTTCTGTGTGAGGATCTGAACGTCCTGGACAAGCATAGCTTTAAACATCTCCTGAAGTAGGTTTTCTTTATCCTGGATATTTTTTCTTCCTTTTATTTAAACTTCTCGATGGTAAAATTTGTCCAGATTTAAACTATGTTTTCCAGTTATTGGCTGCTGTTGATCTTTTGTTAAGTTTCTGATCCATGTTCTCTCGAATGGTTATCTACCTAAGCCTTTTAGGTTCTTTCTTTCATTTGTTTGCATATTTTGTTCTTTGGTGATTTCCTTTTTGTAACAGAGTAAAATATCAAATTTAAAGCATACAATTTTGCTTAAAATTCTAATTTCATATAATAAAGCAGTAACTTATGATAAGTTGCTGAGCTGACTGGTGTGTGGTATTGACTCATTGACGAATTTCTGATGAAAATAGCATGTGCAGACTTGTTAAAGAAAGAGGTCAAGTTCAATTTGCATCGTGTCAAAGCTAGGGAGTTCGCCTCACTTGATTGCAGGAACTGATAACATTGGGAACTTTTTCTTGTAGATGGAGAATGCGTATCAGAAAGGCTCTATCCTCCTCAGAGAAAGGTGCTGGGAAAGCTATTCACGAGGAAAATGAGGTGGAAGTTGATGAGGATGAGAAAGTGCTTCATGAAATGGAAGAGTTGGCAAATGCCCTGGAACGCAAGAAGAAGAGAGCCAAAAAGCTCCTTGCAAAGCGTCGTGCAAAGGTTGTTTCATCACATCTTTTGCTTCCATTTTGTCCAAAATGTAATGCCATCTGTGCTGACTGAAAGGAAGCAAGTTTCTTCTCGTTGATCTCTGTTTAAAAAGCACATGTAATGATGTCTTTTTCAAAATCAGTAAACAAGTGGATTTTTTTGCAAATAACCTGATAACTATAGGTATTTTTGGAGAAAACCTCTATACAATGAGCACCACATGTTGTTCACTGTATATTGTATATGCATGACGCGCTGCAGATTCACCAGATCAGGTCTTGTGTATGCTGTAAACATTTGGATCGTTATTTATGTATGCTCATTGAACATTGATGTTTTGCGCGCGCGTGCACACACACACATATAAATCTTTTAGGTGTTTATATGATGCTTCCATAGAGTTTTGGTCATCAACCTTTTCCTCCTTTTTTTTTCTCAAAATTTTCCATCTAACAATGACCTTCCAGGATAAGGCACGGAAAGCTACTGGGATGCAAATTGATGCCACATCAGATAGCTATAATGACCAGGAGCTATTCTCTCTTTCCTCCATCAAGGTAAAGTTTGTGAATGATTTCCTTTGGTAGTTTAGGAACCTCATGGTTTAAGAACCTCACCAATTTTGTCTTCATGCTTTTGCACATAATTGAATTTTCTCTTTGAAAACACTGACATTTATGTTATATGCCTTGTCAACTAGCGAAGTTTTCCCCTTTAAAAGGTTTATTTGACTTCTTTGTGAACTGTATGAACTTGATTTTTAAATTGTTATGCGGCAACACATGATTTAACTTGATGCTTCTTTTCACTATTTACAATACATTTGATACTTGCAATGAGGCAGTACAGTTTGTTGTGAGTGAATGGGTGATGAAAGATGAAAGCTGTCCCATGTCATGTTATATCTAATAGTCCTTGCTATATGACCATCGAACGTACCTATACAGAACTCTAGTGCTGTTCCTAGTTTATTTATTTGTTTTCACAGCTTAGCTTCTGCATTTTTGATGTTTCCACCATCTGCTTAAATTGATGACATCTGTGATGTTCTCCATCAACCATATCCTGTTCCTGGAGACCACCTGTTCTTTGATATTAATTTTATTATGAACATGCAGGGAAAGAAAAGCCTAGGTGTATTCGATTCTATGGAAATTAATGATGAAAATGATGATCTTGAAGATGAAGAAGCACCTGCTGAGCATTCCCCTAGTGAGAGTGACTCTGATGAAGACCAGAGGAGGTAATAATCTTTCTTCTTCTGATGTATATTTTATGTTTGCAATATTTTCAGATATGGTTGGTGCTTTAGTTAATAATCATCAGTGTTACGACTAAATGCTCTTCGACAGATATGATGAACAAGTTGAGGAACTGCTTGACCAAGCTTATGAGCGATATGTGACCAGAAAAGGCGGATCTATCAAAGAACAGAAACGTGCAAAGAGGTTGCCCCCTGGAGATGACGCTGACTTGTTGGAGGTACACGCCGTCTGCCACTCACTGAAAGCACTTTGCTGCTACAAGAACTTCTCTACTGGAAGGGAAAACATAGAGAGATTATCATGTTGAACAAAACTTTGGGTGGACGCTATGTTAAAATTTGTGTCTTTTACAGTAATTATATTCCTTTTGCACCCTGTTGATAAGCATTTTGAGATCTACAAGGTATTCCTTCTTCCACAACATGAGAAGATGGTTTTCTTTCGCAGATTGGAGGGAAACTGTGAAGAAGCAGATTCAGGCTGAACAAAAGTTGGAACAATAGTTTTTAAGTATTTCTAACATAGTTTGAACTGTTGAAAGTGGGATTTTATTTTTTCCATAAATGTTTTACTTAGTCCTATGTATATCATAGTTTCCACCCGTCTCCTATTGTCGTTACATATTGTATAAACTTTCTGGAGACAGAAGGGATGGTCTGGTTCTCTGTCTAAACCAGGATTGAAACTGGAGCCTATCCTGATTTGTCATATCTTGGGCTGATTTCATCCTAATAAAAGAGAAGGGATAAAATTGTAGGATAAATCTTGAAATCTTGTAGTACTTTGTCCTCTCTTGAGTTACGAAATTGGAATTTAAAAATTCAGGTTTTACTGACTTTTCCAACTCTCGTGTTGGCTTTTATGATTGTGCAACTTCTTAGTCATTTTTTTTGGGTTGTAGGTCATAGTTTGCATTGTGGGGTTTAGAAGTTGGACTTTAGCAACTGTGCATCGATTCTGTTATTGATGCCAGATCTGGATTTGGCAAATATGGCCTTTTATTTTCCAATACTTTCCCATGACTGGAATATATGTTTTCTTTGTCTTTCAGGATGGTGTTGATGAGGACTTGGTTCCTTCTGATCATGATTCTGACAGGGATGATGATGATGCAGAAATGAATCCATTGGTTGTGCCTTTGCATGAAAGAGACCAGCCAACACAGGAACAAATTACAGAGGAGTGGTTCAGTCAAGATGTTTTCTCTGAGGCAGTTGAAAATAATGTATTTGTGGAGAGCGATAGTGAAGGAGAGATGATAAGGGAAGCAAAAGATAAAGATCCTAAGTTGCATGGGAGATCTGTGGATAAATTAACTGATGATTCTAGAACCCAGCGTGAAAAGGATGTATCACATCAAGATGATTTTGAAATTGTTCCAGCAGAAGCAACAGAGTCGAGTGATGACTCTTCATCATCCTCTGATGAATCAGACAAAGATCTAGATGATGATGAGAAAGCCGAAGTATTAGCTTGTGCAAAGAAGATGTTAAGGAAGAAACTGAGGGAGCAGATCATAGATGATGGATATAATAAATACATGTTTGATGATGGTGGACTGCCAACATGGTTTCTGGATGATGAAAAGAGACACCGGTGCCCCATGAAACCTGTGACCAAAGAAGAAGTTGCTGCCATGAGAGCACAGTTCAAGAATATTGATGCCCGACCAGTGAAAAAGGTTGCAGAGGCTAAAGCTCGGAAGAAGCGTGTGGTGATGAGAAGTTGGAGAAGGCTCGGCAGAAGGCAACCTCCATATCAGACCAGACTGACATATCAGATCGATCGAAACAGAGAATGATTGAGCAGTTGTATAAGAAGGCAATGCCAAAGAAGCCACGGAAGGAGTTTGTAGTTGCAAAGAAGGGAGTTCAAGTGAAGCCAGGCAAGGGGAAAGTGCTTGTTGATCGGCGAATGAAGAAAGATGCAAGAGTTCGTGGGGCAGGTAAGGCAGGCAAAGGAGGTGGAAAGAAGAGTAGAAGCGCCAAAGGGAAAGGCAGTAAAGGTTTGAAGGGCAAAGGTTCCACAAGAGCTGCAGGAAGAAAAAACAAAAGCAAGATGAGCACGGATGATTAGGTTGGCGGGCCTTGTAGTAGGCTTATTACTTCTCTCATTTAGTGCTTTGGCCTGTTTTCTGTTTGTTGCTGTTTGGGTTCCCTGGTAAACCCAGCCTTTTTGTAGAATGCCAGCTCTTAAATTACTCTCTTTTACAGCTGATTCGTTGTTTTTTCCCATGAGAATCTGAGCTTTTCACTACGGCAGAGGATGTAATGTTGTAAGTGGTTGTAACTGTATTCTATTGGAAAATTGACAGGTTTATGAGCTGATATCAAGCAAAGTGATTATCCTTCTTTTTTGAACAAAGTAGGGCAATCCTTCTACTCTGGGATTGGAAAGAAAATTGCTGTCAAGTGAGTTTTACATTACATGCTGCACTGCCGTAGGTGCAGCATGGGTGTTACATCTTCCAGTTTTTGCAGTCTCATATTCTCCATATGGATGACATATGGTATGTATTGGCTATCTTATGTATCCGTTTCAAAATTTCTTACAAAATTCACCTGTTCTAGGTAATGGGAAAATTGGTAAATGCTTCTAGTATGCTTTTACCCTAGGACACACGAAGGAAAACTAGATATTAGGATAAATTGTTTTTTCCTTATACCATCTAAAAAAGTTTGAACTATGCGAGTATTTGGAATCACAGGAAGAGATATCTTTTCATGTGTCACATCATGCCTGCAGATATGCTACAAAAATGTCTAGAGATATAAAAAGTAAAATCAAATCTCCTTTCTGTGCAACAACTTTTACCTGGAATAATGAAAAACTACTCGGATATTATACCTATGCCCAAGTTGGAATGGAGTATTCCTTTTGAGATTATTTCATCTATAATCTAAATACTTTGAAATTTGAATTTCAACAGTGATAGTGTTGGAGACGGAGTATCAAGGCAAAAAAGGGGGAGATAGAGGCTATTACAGTTGGATTCTCAAAATCAGGATTAAATTATTCTTAACAAGGTTCTGACTACCAAGTTTGATATTATAGCACCTTTTCTAACATAATAAGATTAAAATTGATGAAACAAAGAGGTGTAGGACATAGCAACCAAGCACCCTTTGTGCATGATCAATGGGAACATAAGATTTGTATATTGAGAAAATTACATGTATATCTCTAAAATCTATTGTATTCGAATATATCTCTGAAATACTCTATCTTTGAAATCCAAAAAATCATCATATATAGCCTATCGTTTGATTCCATTAATTTAACTATATTTGAGTTAAGAGAGGAAAAAAAAACTCCCTGTCAAAAATAAGGAAAAAAAGAGAGAGTAAAAAGACTAACTAGCTCTTACACCTCTTAAAAAAGAAAAAAAAATCTCTCTCTACCCCCTCCCTCCCTCTCCTCTTGAAGATGGCTATTTTAATATTTTCATCTCTTCTTCAATATTTTTGTTTATATGATAATATAATATTCCTTCCATTTTGATAGAATGCTAATTATAGAGAATAAACTTTTTATTTCAGGGATACATAGTATAAATATAAATTTTTTTTACGGGATACATGTAATTTTTCTCGTATATTTCTTCCCGGGAGAGAGGTATATATATATATATATCCCCTAGGCTTCAGTTATATATACGAGGAAGGCAGTGTCACTAACCTTCCCCATGGATCCAGAGATTTGTTGGAAGCATGTAAGAAACAAAAAGAAAACTACCAATCGTATACTGTAAATTTGAACTTTGATTAAAACTATTATTTGTATATAGTCCTGCCTTGCAATGTGATCCTGATGTGCACATATCACTCCGGAAGATGGAGATGACTACCAAGTATGAATACGCTGGTGGGAAGAGAGAACTATAATTAATTAAGAGACGACACATAGCACTTAGTCTGTAAAGAATGCAGGAAACAATTGATTCAAGTTGCCGTGTCTTCCAGAGCTCTGCAGACAATGTATTTTTGTACTCCAACTGGTTCCCGCCTTGTCATGAAATGGGAGCGATTACAATCGGGTAAACATCACATACAGGAAAACAGACAAACAGCCGTGCAGCTATAACTTAATTAATTAAAATCCAGAAGAAAATAACTCTGGTGACCATCCAACCTTTGTACTAGCCAGTTCCCAATTACCTCTTCCTCACGGTGGCTTAGGTGGCATTTGATAACACTTAATTAAAATATTTAAAATCTAATTACTATTATTATCTAAATCTGTAATTTAATAAGTACTTAAAATATATTAGACTTCTATTAAGAGTTGTTTGATAACCAACTTAATTGAGATCTGAATTAATATATTATTTCACATAAATATCTTTATATGTTTAAAAATATGTCTAAATTTATTTTTTATTTCCCATAATTTTATATATACATCTCTCAACTATCTTATAATTATATATAAGTCCCTAAATTGTATATATTACATAAACACCCCTACATACTTAAAAATATCCCTAAATTTGGGGTTTTTATTCCATATTTACTAAAGTTAAAGGAGTATGGTACTTATATATAGTACACTTTTTTAATTACATATAAGCACCTAATATTTTACATATTACAAATATACCTCTACAAATATTGAAAATATTCACTAAATCAAAGAAAAGTTACATAAAACATTAGTTAATGTTTCAATTGTCTCAAAAAAAAATACATATAACAATAGAAACATATACATAGGTTGTGTGCTATATGAATCCTATACATCTCGGTCTCCCCTTCGAGGGAAGGGAATTCACTCAACTTGTAAAGTCTATACTTTCTGATCCTTCTTTGCCACCTGTGTCTAGTAACCCCAACAACTCTTTTGTGGATTTAGCACCAGCTCCTTTACCTCCTCAACCGACTTTTGATAATATACTTCAAATTTCTGTCAAAACATTTCTTTCTGAGTGCAATGGAGATAGACCTGTTCAACAAAGAACACCATCAAAAAACCTTGAAAAAGATTCAAATGGAGCTAGACAATTGGATGAAAACTATAGCTCTGGGATTAAATTATTGAGGAAGACAGTGAAAAACCCAGTGATCTAAAATTTTCCAGATTGGGACACTGGAGTAGCAGTCTCTCTAGAAGCACATGAAAATAATAAGGTTGCATCATAGCAACCATTTATCACAATGACAGGGTTTGAGCAGATCAATGTACAAGAGCAACATAAAAATGAGTTCAATCAGAGGAAACTATGGAATTTACCTGGATGCAAATTTCTGCACGAATTAAGATTGAGATCATTGAGCTCTGGACAATTTAAGGGCAAAGCCTGCAATGGAAAACAGTTCAGAAATGGAAGAACAAAGCAGCAAAAGGGGGTGAACAAAAATAATTTTATGCAGAACATTGATAACCATATAAGTGTTGTCTTGGTGGTTTCTGTGATTTGGTTCCTTGGTACAGATATGGTTAACATCTATGGCTATTTCAGTTATATTAAAAAATAACTGAAATACAACAAATCGGAAAGCACCATCAAAGTGTGGAGAGGGCCTCAGACCCACCATAAAGAAATATTAGATCCCAACTCATATATTATCCAGTACAACGTATACAAGGGACCCATTTTAGCCAATTGATGTACATAACAGGTTACACATGCCGTTATCAGTGTGCAAAGTTAAATATAAATAAGTGTGTGTGTGTTTTTACTGAATTTGCTCCGAGAACAACAGAAAAATTAAAAATTACACAAAATACATACTATTGGGTATACCTTTATCTTTGTGCTCGAGCCCTCCTTGCCATCAAAGTGTTGGCGATTTGATCACGCAATTGGATCATAAATTGTTGGTCATTCTGTCTAGATGATTCTCCTATATAGTGTTGTATTGGCTCTTCTGTATCCACCTGAGATGATGATGATGGAATGCACATATTTGGATCTTCGTAATATTCAAATAGTTGATCTCTAACTTTTTCCCTTCTCAAGTAATTATGAATGGCACAACAAGCAATGACAATATCTCTTTGAGCTTCCAAAGAATATGAGGGCATCCTATCAAGGATACGAAAACGTGCCTTTAGGACACCGAATGTCCGTTCAATGACATTTCTTAACTTTGCATGAGCTTGATTAAAAACCTCTTCTTTACTTCGTGCCTTTTCTCCACGTCGAAAATCACTTATCCAATATCGAGTATTTCGATATAGAGTCATAAAAAATCGAGTGTGAATGTATGCCGCATCACAGAGATAATATTTATCTGTACACATTATAAATTTTTTATTTACAATCATGATATAAAACAAATATATAAAAATAATAATAATTAATAAGAAAAAATATACCTGGAGGTGGAAATGGAAAGCAATGAATAGGATCATAAGCTATCTCCTGTAAAATTCGTGAATCATGTGCAACTCCTTCCCATCCAGCAAATACAAATGTGAAGAACATGTTAAAATCACAAATGGCTAGAACATTCTGATAACAGACATCTCGCCCTCGGCCTCTATAAGGAGTTTGTTTTTTAGTTGGAACCCTAACATGCACAAGGGTCCCATCTAATGCACCAACAACACCCTATATAAAAAACATTAACTATTCTTAAACATGAAAGTAGTCAAAAAAAATTTACTTGCACATAAATTAATTAAAAAACTCACCTTAAAAATTGATCTCAAACTTTTGTGATAACCTGGAACATTTGGATCTGGATCAAATGTCGTAGGTACTATCATCTCTTTCGAAAATTCTATCATAGCTTCGAGCACTTCATGAAAATAAAAATGCAATGTTTGTGTCGAGTGCTGAAATCTTCTCTTGATAAGTCTTAAGCATTTACCATGACTAACGATGTTCAAAAACATTGCAATTTTTTCCTCAACAGAAATGTATCGACTGTCATTTAACCATCTTTTTGTCTAAAATGATCACACAACTTTTTATATGTATCACGTGGCATCCTCATCAAGTCTATGCATTGTTCATCGTTTGCTCTTAATAATTCCATTGTATGTGTTGCACCGGTATGTTCTGAAGTCAAATCTTTATTTCTCCTTGTTCGTTTTCTCATTTTCCACCAAAGATAAATAAGACAAAGCTTCTTAACTCGTCTTTTCATACTTGAAGGAAACATTTCTGTTTAAACTAAAAAGTAGACAAATGATAATCAACACATAATAATCAAACCCATAATGATAAACATTAATGTCAAACACAACGTAGTCAAAATGTTTAATAACCAAACATAATGTTGAACACACAAAAGTTAAGTACATAATCAAATATTAAAAAAAGTTAAACATATTGTCTAAAGACATAATATGAAAACACATATAACATCTACTAATAACTCAAATGATGTTCTTCATCTTCAGCATTCCCATCAACCAATTCATCCTAGAAGTTGAATCTTCAACAAGGCCACACCATTGCATCCATTGCTCCCTCATCTTCTCATCTGAAAAGAGGACAGCAGCTTGTGCATAAAGAACATCTGTGCGACTCAATGCCATCTCATCTAACTTCTTACAACAATCAATCAAAGATGGTGCACAAATGACACTAGGTCCACCTTGTCTCACATTCTCTACATCATGCATAAATATGTCAATTAACTTCTCAAATTTAATGTCAATGTCATGAACTTGTTTCTTTTTCTTCTTTGAGGGCTCCACACTCATAAATTCTGCCTCTACAGGATTTACATCATTTGAAGTGCCCATAGTACCCATACTAGAACTTTCCTCATGATCAACATGTTCATCTTCTACTTCATGTGTAGTAGAAGATGAGCTAATAGGTTTAGCACAGTTGCTTGCAGGGCCCCATCCTATACTTCCTGTAGCTGAAACACCTTCAAATAAAGCTTTACCCTCCTCTTCCCATCTAAAGCCATTCACTCTAAATGCTGATGCTTTAGGATGTGCCTGTACCCAAGAATAAAATATTTTAGTTCTAATACAAGATTCATAACAATATTAAAGTTATTAATACATACCTTTAGATACTCCTCCCATTTTTTAGGTGTCCAATCCATTGTCTTTGTGACTGGATTGTAACCATGCCCAGTGTTCTTGTTCACTAAATTGCACCACTCCACATACATACTCCTTAGATAATCAAATTGATTTTTCATTTGCTTTTGTGTGAGCTCCATATTGTACCTCTCCTTCAACTGTTTTCCAACTCTGTCCCATGATTCTTTTCTTAGTGATGTTTCTGATCTCCCAGCTCTTGCCACCTCACTAATACAACAATCTAGAAAGAACTTAACCCTCTCATTATCCTTCCAGCTAGTTCTAATTGTGCTACTCTTTGTGTTACTTGTTCCTTCCATTTAAGATATCCTAATGCACAAATAGGCAGAAATGAGCAGCAAAAAATCATATTGATACTGCAAAATATAAGATTTAAAAAATATATAACTGAAGCTTAACTATCCAAACAGAACAAATGATTATGTAATGAAAACATAACATCCATTAAAAGGAATATTAGACAAATAGAAAGACAGATGAACAAGCATGGTTTCAACTGCAAGAGGGTATGATGGAATATAAGTAGGCAAATAGAATCAACATGGTATAAATCCACACTTACCGTGTCAGAACATATTACTCTTCTTGTCAAGAACAAAGCTGCAGAAATGCTTTTCGGAAATATCACCGCAGAGGATGTTTTTAAATGTTATAAAGCAGCATCAATGGATAATGTCTGTTTACATGATCCCTCATGTTCTCGTATCCCTGCTGGTGAAGAAACTAGAGGAAGCCAGCAGTTGGAGTGCATAAATGTTGGCAGACATGCTGATGGTAGACAGAAACTTGATTTTTACAGTATTTGGCTATTACTAGTTAAATTGTTACCACAATGAAAACAGTCCCTTCCAATTTGAAGTCTCTGTGCACCTCGAGAGGGACCAGGATAATTATAGGTTCGAGTTAATCACTTTAAGAATGCCACGTTACAGTGGTGATGAGCCTTGAACCAGTCTAGTTAGTATTCAACATTGATCCAATGGTCAACATTGTTGTCTCCTATTATTTATAACCTGGTTGAGGAATATTTCGTGGATTGCCCTAAGAAATTGTATGCTTCTATTGGCGCCTGTTGTTTTATCTTATTTGATTTTATTTCGTTGGGGGAGAAGAAAAAAAGAGGCAGAAAATTCAGTATAATGAGAAGTATGGAATATGTGCATCCTACATATATGTAACCATAGCAGTTTGCAATTCATCATAATCGGCCAAATCCTGGCTTTGCATTTACTCAACAAGAGCGCTGGAAATGTAAGAAGCCCATTTCTCTTTAGATGCCATATATAATTCCTTGAAATTAGAAAAGATTTAAGGACTACATACATGGACCTCGATTGATCTTAGAGCACCCAAAAGACAACCTAACACAAGTTGGGTTACAGAAGAAGGGTTTATGAAAATTCTTCAATTTTCATTAAGAGGCATGCACCTCACACAGATGACAAACCAGGAAAGTAAAACGTGCTCTGAAGGAAAAGAAACACAGTGATTTCACAGTCAAACTTCTAAATCTGAACTAGTTAAGCCAAGATCAGACGCATCACATTCTATATCTCTGAAACATAATACAATAACTCAGTGGCGTTCTACCCATATGACTATTGCAGCAAATCAGTGACTTCTGTAATAGAATCAATCAACAACTCAGAAACACTAGTAAAAACACTCGACGGTAAACAGACCACGAGACAAATACAGGAAACCGTCATCCTGGAACAGACATAAGCCCGGACTTCCAGTTGAACAACCAAAATAGATCAGGACAAAACGTCCAAGCTCCCCAAATCCCACTCACCTCCCAATTTCAGGAACAAGAAATCTCATAACCTGAAAGAAGTAATCAACTCTAGGAGAGAAAACAGAGAAAAAAACACACGTGTAAACCAGCCACCACAATCGAACAAAAGGAGTAGGAACAAAAGCTGAAAAACCTCAAAAACCCTAGAACATCAATCGAGTACCTTTCGAAAAACATATATATGGCGATCCCACAGATCTACGCATAATCCCCGAAAAAAAGAAACCTTTTTAACCCCCAACCTAAGGCAAGGGAAGATGCGGGAAAAAGAGGAAAACATCGACAAAAACCGAGGAGCTCGCATAGCCAACAAACGATAACCCACAAGAAGAATTTGAAGAAGGAGGCCAACAGACAAACACCAGAGATGCACACACACACACACACAGAAACACAAGGCAAGGAGGAGGAAGAAGGGCGACGGGACTGTACGGTCAGCTGCAGGAGCGACGGCCGCCATGACTCTCGGGATTGAGCATATCTGCAGGGGGTGAGCGATGCGGGCAAATTCCTTGGAGGAGGGGGCAGGGGGCGGGGACAGGGGACAGCAGCGACGGTCTGGGGAGGTGGCAGCAGCGACGATGGGAGGGGAGGGGGGGGGGGAGTGAGAGCTAGGCTTACCAGCGACGGGGAGACACCAGTGGCGACGGAGGAGCAGTGGAGGAACCCGCCGGGGATCTCCCTCGCGAGGATGTCGACGGAGGCGCCGGGGATCTCCTTCGCGAGGATGGGGGAGCCGCAGGAGCCCTCGCCGCAGGAGGCCTCGCGAGGATGGGGGAGCCGCAGGAGCCCTCGCCGCAGGAGCTCGCGGAGCCCTCGCCGCAGGAACGTCCAGTTTGCTTGAGGAGGGGGGTGGTGGACTGTCACATCCTAATAAAATTGCATTTATTGGAAATGACAGATTATAAACATGCAAATAACGAAAGGTATATTTATAACCAACTCGGTTCGCGGAACTTATTACACGATACTCCTCATTATAGTCTAAATGAGGATTAAACAAAAGTAGATTGTATCTTTATTACATTCTCCTTTTTATCTACAAAGAAAGCAAAAACTAATAGCTTTGCTCGGCATCGGGTTATCCGCTCAGCACACAAATTCCCCTTAAGCATCAACTCCATCTTGATCACCTGAAAATGTTAAATTTAATGAGCTAACTAGCCCAGTAGAACTCAATTCTTTTAAATCAAGAGGATTTAGATGATTATAATCAAGGATAGAAACAAGTGTGGATCACTGACATGAAGTTCAAGATAACGAACAAGTATGACATAATCAAGATACACAAATTCACATGAGTGCTTTCAGAAGCAAGAGTATTCTCACAAGAGGATACTTAAATTCAGAAATAGATATTCTCATACACACAAGCATGATATGATGACTAATCAAACATAATTGATGCATGCCAACATCCAGAAATTCTCAACGTCCCCGCGCGGCCAGTGACGAATTCGGGCGCTCTCCCCAGGACTGAACCAGCCCTTATTTGCCTGGCATAATTATCAAACGAGTCCAAGACTCATATATTGTCATCTTCACACACTCATTCTTGCAATAGATCAAGGACACAAGAGAATAGCTTATATACAAGAATTTGGGAACTGTTCCCCTTCATTGAATTCAAGTAATGACAATTTGACGAAGTCAATTATGCTCGGAACTTTGGAGTGATAGTTCAGGTATAAAGGGATAAGCTTGACTGATTTAGTAGGTGTTTAGAGTGGTAAAAACATATATGAATGAGTGAACACTTAGTTGGATCAATTGGGTGTGATTCCAATCACAAAACAAGTCAAACTAGGTGTAAAAATTTCTAGACTGAAGGTGCCTGTCGACAGACAGGGTCTTGCTGTCGACAGGGAGGCTTTTCTAGAAGCTTTTCTCTCTAACTGTCTGTGGCTGTCGACAGCCAAGGAGGTTGTTGTCGACAGCCCAGCACAGGTATCATTTTTTGGGTTCTGGATAGAAGCCCCTGTCGATAGGGCAATGCTCGGCTGTCGACAGGTGCAGTGTAAACTTACAAAAATGACTTAAGATCAACCAGAAATGATACAATAAACCCACCTATCATACCAACCATGATTAGGACCTTATAAGGTATGATTTTAGCCTCAAACATGAAGCTAAACATGACAAGAAAGTCAAAGAAAAGATATGGAATGTAGTTTATCTGAATGATCGATAAGATCCAAGAATTGTAGTCAACGTGATCTCAAAATGGCACAAAGGTTAATGGAAGAAAAGGATGACATTGTCTTTCATGGAAAACATAAAACCTTATGTGATGAAGGCTTGAACCTTATCATGGAATGAATCTCCAAATCTGAAGGTCAACAAACTCAAGAGAAATGATTACTTAACTACTTAGATTACACTGAATTGTGGAAGGAAAAGAACATGAATAAGAATGGATCTCTAAGACCTCATACTAAGATAAACCTTATAAAGAAGAGATACATGATTCTCACAAGATAACTCACACACTTAAAGCAATTAACAAGTGATCAAAACTCCTTAAACTAAAGAAGATGTCAAGAGTATGTGGAAGATGGATACAAGAATAGAATTCTACCAGTACATAAGATTATATTCAAAGTCGTGAGTGTTGATTAGCAACAATATGAACTCAATGGTAACGAATTAATCAAGGAAGCTTACTAAATCCATATTCACATGAAGTCAAGATAGCTATTGGATTTCAAGACTTAATAAGGAAGGAGAATTAGAAGATGGTGATCAAAAGATTGAATCCTACCTTGGTTGAAGGAGGTAAGAAGATAATCACAAAGAGATGAGTAATCAGATGTAGCTTGGAACAATAGCTTTAGCTTCCAAGATAACTCTCCAGATGCTCCTTAGCAACAGTTCAATCAGAACCTTGAGCAGAGGTAAGATGCTTGAACAGGAAAGAGAGAGAAAGAACAATGTCTCCCTCGAAATGGCCTCTCCACCCAGATTCTTACTCAGAAAACCTCTCACTCCTGAAGTTGCTTCAAGCTATGGTAGAAGAAGAACAAGGAATGCAAGAAGTGGAACCTATCTACGATGGCCCTTGGGGTCCTTTTATAAGCAAGGAGCCTTCCCATGCATGGTGACACGAAGCTCACCCATGTGTCACCGTAAAAGTGAAAGGCTTTTACCATGGGACACGGGTAGCATGCAAATTTCCTGGGTAGGACACCTCAGGTAAGTGGTTATGAGGTTTTACCCCAAGTGCTGGCCTTCCAACAAGCTTACACATAAGCTTCCAGAAGATCCAAAGAAAATGCAAACCGTAAATACTCAATAAATCAACTGGTCCAATGTTTGCTAGGCAAACACATTTAAATTGTGTCCTTTTGTCATGAAATTTTAACCATAGGCTAATAAGATGGTTTTACAAATTGTAGTAATTTTAGTTTAGTTTTTAGATTTTATTTTACAGTAGGTGAAAAATCACCCGGAAAATAGTCGCGTCAATTGTATGTTAAAATTCGTACGTCGAAAAATTCATGTAATTACATAATAAATTTCTCCACATTTTTCTGGAAATATGATGTTCTCAGATTTTTATTTTGTCGTCGTTTTCCAGAATCGCCCTGTGGAGGCACGCAGTTCGATGCGCGTCACTGGGGTAATGTTCGTTACCACCAGTCATACTTACATGTCCATTATTTCAATTTATTGATATCGTTAAGGTATTATAACTGAATTATCCTTGTTTTGGAATAAATAAATAGTAATATAAATTTGGGGTATTACATGGACGATAGGATTCACCTGGGCTGGTGGTGGTGGTGGATTGGGAGCTGGCGGGTGGTTTGGGAGTGGGTTATGGACAATCCCTAGGTCCTGCAACGGCTGTTGTTGTTGCTGTTGTTGACTGCCTTTACTACTGTTGCTACCTCTGCCTTTCTTTGATATCTCCGATTACTCTTCGGAGAGCTGTCCAGTCCAGCCTGTTTTACTCATGGAGATCATATACCAGGTCTCTGAACATGAAGCACAGCTCAATAGTGTGACCTAGCTGCCGATGGAACATGCAATGCCTTGTTTGGTCCACACTTGGGTTCAATGGCCTTTCTGGAGGGAGTTTGATGGCATCTGTGGAGATCAGGCCAAGAAGATGTCAGAGAGTGTTTCAGGAAGTGGCGGGTATTGAGTTCTCCTTGGACCTAGGGGACACCTTTGTTGAGAGCTATCGGGAGGTGGTACTTGGTTATATTGGGGCTACTGGCCTTGTGGGGGATTGGTGCAGTTTTGACCCTGGGCAGTGTAAGGTTGACGGTTGTTGTTCTAGTCGGCAGGGTTGAATGCACTCACCTGCTCGTTAACTTGGACACCCTCGGTCACTGGCCCCTGAGGTTTTCTTTGAAAGCAGGACTTTTGGGTTCGAACATGGAATGTATGGGGGAGTCTTTGGGTTTGGATGAACCGGGCCCGACTGTAGAGTTGATGCATGGTGGTGATATCATTCATGGCTAGGATATTCTTATAGGCAGGGGTTGCATTGGCAATGATGATCTTGACCTTCTCTCCCTCCGGAAGGTACCCTGGGACTTGTGTGTGGCCATCTGTCTCCATCTATCGGCATATGTGGCAAAATCTTCATCTGACTTCATCTTTTCTGCCATGAGATTTGTAAGAGAGTATTCAGGCCCGACCCTATCTTGGAATTGTTCAAGGAACTTCCCTTTCACTGTGGCGAAGTCCTCTGCATCCTCGGGTAGCAAAGAATAGAACCAGTCTAGTGCAGGCCTGTCCAGTGACCGATGGAACAGATACGCCATCAAGCGGCGGTCATGCTGATAGGGTGCAGACTCATAGATGAAATCCTTGATATGAATGTATGGGTTGCCAGAGCCATTGTACTTGCAGTACTTAGGAAGTTCGGATGGAGATGGGACCCACAAGCCATTGAAGTTAGGCATGTGAACATCATGGTGCTGCCTAGGGTCGACTTGCCTTCGCAGCCCTTGGAGTTCCTTCTTAATGAACGCCCACTCGGACATCATGTCGGGAGCGACGGAAGGTTGAGCGTACAAGGAGGAGGCACGAGATGCCGGCCTGGCGTGGGGCTCAAGCTGTGGTGTATGGCAAGGGAGATATGGTGGAGACCGGGGCCTCGACTCACGTGGATGGTAATGCTCATACTTGAAGGGAGTCAATCGAATGGCCCGTGGCCAGATGGGAGTGTTTTCGGCTGGTCCCGTGACAATGCGGGGGCCGGAGGTAGATGCCATGGGGCGAGAGGCGCCCGCTCTGGGTGAGGGCGACGAGGTGGCCTTTACTTTGAGGGCCGTCATGAGATCCTGGATTTGAGACTGATCAAGCTGAGGAATTAGGTGCATGAGTTGGGCAGCTTGATCATCTACGTGAGGAGAACGGACATTTAGTGACGGGCCACCGTCGTCGGGACGATGGCTCTCACTGGCATGAACTGTAGCGACCCAGGGCCGGGTCGACTCCTCAATGAGGTCATGAGGAAGAGATTCCTCATAGTCATGGGAGGTGTAGAAAGCAGCGTCCTGATTCTCATTACCATAGATTGGGTTCAAGTAAGACTCCATATTTGGAAAGTGGGAATTGTAGATGCACCAAAACAAGGAAAGCCTGTCCAGACTTTAAGATATAACCTAACCTAAGCAGACACCTAATTTCCTAAACAAACAATCCTATGTAAACAAAAGAAAGAGAAAATGTCTCACCCAAACTAAGAAGTTGGTAATGATGATGATTTCTTTTATTTGGTTCAAGTTTGCTTTTTAATGGATTGATCTTTTAGCAAGTTCTCTCAAAAGAAGGGTTTCCTAAAGGGAGAAGGCTTCCAACTTCAGGTTTGACTAGGATTCTCACAGACTCACCAATGCATGAAACCTAAATCTAAGTGGCAATAGGTACAACCAGCCCGGAGGCCGTGTGGGAATCCCCGGTCAGCAGGGACCTACGGAGGCCCTCAAGCGAGTGCTCTAGTCGGACACAAGGAATATGTGGCCGAGAGAGCGGGCGTCGCCGAGGAGGACAATCCTAAACTAAAAATATGGAAGTATGTATGCGCCCTACGTGCACCGGAGTGCATGCAAAATCTAGCCTAAGACTAACAAAACAGAAATCAGGTCGACCTGCTCTCAGAAGCAGAAGGCGACAATGCACCTGTCGCGACCTGGATCGTGACACGAAACTCCTCTCGTTCTTCTTCGCAATGGACAGAGATCAGATAGGTCCTGATTATGCACGAAAGATCAAACAACCCTATAGCATGAAGGACTAATAGACTCTTAAAAACATGGATCAGGCACAAATCAACTCAAAGCATGGATGGAGTACTTGAAATAAACCCAAAAAACACAGAAATAGATGGAATTAGTAGTTCTGACCTGATCGCGATGAACACACTGTCGCTTTCCAGATCGCGACGGCCACAACGTCGCCTTCTCACCCAGTGCAGCAGAACTCAAAGCAGCAGTGAAATAAACAGGAAAAACGTGAAATCTAAAGATGAACCACACACACAATGGACTGAAACAAGCAGGGGAAGACAGTAACAAGCACGATAGGCACTAGAGGTCCCACCGTGATCGCCAAAAGATGTAATCTCGAGATTTGCTCCCCAAATATGATGATTAAAAATAAGGAAAAGAGACCGTGATCGCCACCAAAGTAGTTGCAAAAGATGTATGACGAAGAAAAGATGCTAAGTACTCTTGAAAAGGAAGAAAAAGTGTAGAAAGGAATCTGGCCCTGTGAACACGACAAGGAATCCGTCGTCTTGTCTTGAACACAATGAAGATGGTGCCGCCTTCTGGTCCTCAGAAAGTGACATGCAAATCGTCGCCTTCAGAAGATCGCGACCAGGTGTGTGTCGCCTTCTACAACAGAAGATGAAGACTGTGGGTTTCTTTCATCCTGCTCCTCAGCCGGCCAAGGGGAAAGAGCCTCGTGCTTCTACTGTCTTTTACAACCCTGCAAAGAACATCAAAACAACAGAACACCCATTAGAAACTCGTTTGGTGTAGAATCTATCCCGAAACAACAAGTAAACATGAAATAATTGGGAGGAACTCACGTGGGGTGGGGTTTTAACCCCTTTGAGTGATTAAAAGCGGTGTGTGTGGAGTGTTCTAGTGTAAATCTATGAAGAAAAAAAATCTAAACATGCATGTATGAAGAGAAAAATCAAGAAGAATAGGAGAGAGAAAGTGTAGATGTGAAGAAATGGCCCTATGGAGCACTTCCTGGTCATCTGGAGGCTGAGAGGTCTTCTGGGAACTCGAAGCTCTCTGGGAGAGGAAGAAGTAGACGCCGACCTTGCTTTAAACTGTGCCCTATGAAGAGTTTTATACCCCATTATTCCTGAATGGGTTGGTAGAGGAATAATGAGCTGGAGTCCGACTTTGGGCAAGTATGCTCGTGCAAGGGGAGTCAGAGCGTGGAAAGGAAGGCCTAAGAAAGGTTTCTTCTGAGTTTGGAAGGATTTGGACGCCTCTAGACCAACTAAAAGACGGATTATTCATGAATAGCAAGGGTCCAAGTCTGACTAGGAAAGGCCACGTTGCATGGAAACCAGAACGCGACAGCCTCATGGTCGCTATCAGATCTCGACGCTTCGATACGTTGCCTTCCATAGAAGGAAAGCTTTTAAGCATTTTCTGGAAAATTTCATGGAATATAATGCCAAATAAGAACGGGACGTATCGAGGTGTCGCCTTTTGAAGGAGATCGATTCAGGCTTGAAGGCAAATCGATGTGGGGAAGAACGTGACATGAAGGACGTCGCCTTCGGAATGAGAATGCGACAGGGACATTGTCCCCTTCATGATCCTTCAGCATATGGCTCATTCAAAGTATCTGATCTGTGATACCCCGAAATTTCTTTCTTTTTATACTGTGTATGTGTATTTACTTGTTGTGTGTATAGCATGTGTATTCAAATGTGCGTATTACAATTTCTATACTTCTCATGAACACATGCATGTATATATATATATATATATGTATATGATATTTTATATGAGAATAAGCAATTAGCTAATTTTGTGTATATTGTGTATACTAAAATCCTAGGCATATATTGCTTAAGTAATATTGTGCATGTTTAATCTAATTACCGATGCACATGTTGTATTTATCTATTTCATGCATAATATACATAACTATGTTGTATATGTGTGTGTATGTATTTATACATATGTCAATTCAAGCGTGTGCATGCAAGAATTAAATATGATTATATAGATTATTCTTAGTTAAGTTATTACATATTTCATCTTGAAGATACCGTACATATATTACTATCTAAATTATTAAAGTGCATATTATTGAAGTGCATATTATACTACTTATTCCATGGATATTGTGTGTAAATATATGAAGTACATATGTATATAGGTATGTTATCTTATGCATGTGATATCTATCTATCAAATTTTATGTGCATTAAATTATCTATAGTGTATGAATAGTACTTAAAATAACATTGTGCATGTGATAGGTAAGTATTGCTATATACCATGTAAGTACATGAGAGTTATTTTCGTACACGTATAAATATATATATAAGTGTGCATGTATTATCTAGCTATTAATGTATGCAATAAATCACATGCATATTGTATGTGTTGTGCATATAGTAAGAAGTTATTATCATACATCTTGTAAGCAAGTGTGAGTTTTTTTCCGTGCATGTAATATATTTAAATGTGTATGAATTATTTAATTATTGATGTGCCTATTGTATTTAATTATTTATGCATGTTGTAAGTAACCATGGTATGTATATGTATACATACATATATTAATCTTGTTTAAATGATATTTATCTACTTTAAGAATGTTAAATTATTTATGATGTGTAGGTTACTTAAATAATAATGTGCATGTAGTATTTAACTAATGATGAACACATTTCATTCATAGGTTTATGCATAATGTATGTAATCATGTAATATATAAGTATATATGCATGTATGTATGTTTTTTATGCATATTACCTTTAATTAAGATTAGTGTAAGTTATATTTAAATAAAAATTATGGATTGCATGTACTTTATGTGGTGAGGATATATGTAATTATTTTTACATATATTAAATTATTTAGGGTGTATATATGCATTTATTTTAAGATTTGCCGGTGTTTTGGCCAAAACTGCCAGGCCAGTGGTTGACGGCCAACCCCTGGACGCCAAGACCCTGTTGGCGGCCAAGACCTGGACATCAACTGTCAAGTTGACAACAACCGATGTTGACGTCAATATCCTTCTGCGTAACGGTTCCAGATTTGTTAATGCTCGCGTTTTGGCCGGTTCCAGAATAGGAAACCTATCCTAATGCGTAGGGAACCTACCCTAAAGCGTACCCAACCTGTTTAACTCTATAAAAGCACACCTTCTGGCCGTGCCAAGTCTCTTTTGGTGGTTGTGAAACCCTAGAACTCCCTGTGAGAAAAGCTGATCTTCCAAGGCTTGGATCCGGCGACTGAAGGAGATTCCTGGAGATCTACACCGACTAGAGGGCAACCCAACCATCAAGGAGGCATCCCCAACCCCGAGCATCAAACCCCATCAGCTGAAGGACCGGATTTAAGGAGTTTCTGAGCACCTTCTTGGCAAGGCCGAGGAGGGCTTCATCGGCAATTCTTGATCTTCGTAGATTTTTAGAGGCAAGTAAACCCTAGATCTTAGGCTTATACATGTCCCCTAATTCCAAGGTATTTTTACGGATTTTTCCTCGAGTCCTGGAACCCCAAATTCCCCTTTGTATTGAGTGTTGTCTATGTGTGCTACTGGGAGGAAGTTGGCAGCAGCATCTGCTGCAGTCAAGTTCTTCAGTTGGTGGCAAGGGATGCTGCAGTTGGAAGTAAACGGCCACAGCCCTTGACATCTACTTCTTCAGTGTTCTGAAAATGAACTTTTTGATCTTCTTACGCTATTTAAATGATTTCTAGACATAAGTATATACTGCAATTTTTATGGGTGGTTGTATACAGTCAGTAGGTCATATCATGAGGTTGCCCTAATTTTCTGTGAACTGTGTTAATTATTAAAATTCAGTGACTGACTTATGAGCATGATATGAGCATGTTTAAATCTTGCATAAATAGATTTTGTTGTGAATTGGATTTCATAATTTTTACATGACAGCATGAGGTCTGATATTAAGTTTCTGAACTGTTAGCACCCAACCATGCTCATATGTACCATGTCTAATGATATTTCAATGAATATGCCCGAAATCTAGATTTAATTGTGGAAATTATGTTTACTATTAGAAAAATCTGGAAAATTGCATATGTGATATATTTACTGTTAGTAACCTGTGATAAAAATTTGGAACTAATTTGATGATAGAAAGTGCAATTATTGTTAAATCCCGAGAATTATTCATGTTGGATATGTTAAAAATCTAAACTTGTGTAATTCAGAAATTAACAACATGTTTAGAATGGTAATATCAGTTGTTTTACTTCTGAAAACAGTAGTATCATGTTAGGTTAACTGAGATATGGCAATTGACCCATACTACATGTAAAGTGAGTAAATAGTTTATATGAAGTGTGTGAATAATGAAAGAAAATGCGATAAAGTAAAAGTGTAATAATTGGGCCAAGATTGACACTGCTACCTTAGAGGCTTCGAGAGTTGTACCATAGAAAAGTCCCTATGGGAGGCTCTACGTTGAGAAAAGTATGACCTAAGGGCATTAGGAAAAACCTGGAGGTGGACAAGTACCACTGGATAGGGTGGAGAGGGCTTCTCCCGGTCTGCGCAGTTACCAAGATTCACCACTACATTGCCTAGGTGGTGAGTATGTGATTATGAGTTAGGTGATTATGAGCTATGTGTTATGCGATGCGATGAGTTGTGCTATGAGATGAGTTATGAGTTATGAGATATTGGTTTGCATCCTCTAGTAGGTGGTTAGGACTATGTGTCATGGCATTTTAAGCGATAGAATATGAATAAAGTGTAAGATGATATGCGAATGTGGCACGTGATGAGTGCAAATGATATGTTATGTGATAAGTGAAAATAAAAGAGTAAATGACATGAAGAATAAGTGAAAAGATATGTAAGGGAGAGTTAATGTTAATGAGAGTGTGCTTGCATGTGAAAACCAATGTATTAATGCAATATGTTCATGATTTCATGTATTAATTACCTCAATTGCAATACCATGTTTAGCATCATGTAATGTAGTTTATTGTTCTTCATGTAAATGTGCATGTGAATAAACATATGCAATCATGTCTTTTATGCAATATGAAAAAATGAACATGTGGAATTTCTAAATGAATGAGATTGTGTGTGAACAAATCTAATTCCATGTAATTGAGTCTAATTCATGACAAAACAGCAAGTAAAGTATAGTTATGAATGTGATAAATGCATGAAATAATGCTTAGGTTCCATGCTAAATGTGATGTTTACTTAGCGTAAAGTTCCATGTTTAAGTGCTTATTGTTGCCAACCAACTTGACTATGTTTTAACTCTTCAATTCATGCTAATAAATGTGAAACCATGTGTAATGAAATTTATTTACATTAAAACAGCAAGTAAAATGTGCAATTAAATATGAAAAGTGCATGTGAAAAGTGAATAGTCATCATGCTAGGTTGTTCATTTCTTTATGCTAAATTCTATGTTCTAGTTTGTAAAAATGTATCATGAAATAGATTAATGTTTGGATGAATAATTCATGCTACATGTTAGGTGTAGAAAATGCATACAAGTGTATGTTAGTATCCATGAATTAGAATAAACACGTGATAGTCTAAAGCATGTCTAGGTGATTTAAATATGTGTTACTAGTTAAGAGTATGTACCATGTAAATTGTTGTAGTTAAATGATAGTATGTATTTTGTTATTGTTTGATAGCTTAATATGAATGTGATGTGTTTAAGGTTAAGACTTTGGTTTGCTTGCTGAGTCTTTAGACTCATACTTGCTTCGGCGTACATGTTGACAGGTATTCGGTGCTAGAGGGAGGCATAGCGGAGGACGAAATCTTGGAGGAGTAGTTTGTGGAGTTTACTTAGTAGTGTACTTTTCTTTTTCATAGCATAAATAATGTAATTGTATGGACAATATTTGGATAATGTAGTTCTTTTATCATGTAATAATGTGGACATTGTCATTTTATTTCGCTATATAGACTGTGGAATGTGTGATGGTGATGGATTAAAGTAGAGTTGTTTATTTTAATTCCGCTGTACTAAATTGCTATCCACGTACATATCAACCTATCGGCCAGTGTTGGGTTATTATCCCACGGTAATGACGCCCTTTGTACCGATGGGGATTGGTATAATCGTACCGGTATGAGGAGAGTCGTTATATGATCTCCTTGCATAGGTATCGGATTGACGTGCGGCTTGAAGCGTTAAACTCCCAACTCAAAGAACTACGAAGTGATGATGAAGACTGATTGATATGACCAGGAAGAACCACCAGAGCGATGAACTAATGAGAAAGATGCCATGATTGGAGAGAGCCAGCTAGGCGATGATGAGCCAACATGGGGCGTCAATGATATGACAAGGGATTTGGCTCAACTTATGGGCCGGAAATGGGTGTCTACAATGGGTAGAACCAAGGGTAATAAGATAAAAGAAATCCACACACGCACAAACTTAGTGCAACCTCATTATCTTACATTAAAATTCTCTTTGAAGGAACATAAGCCATAGCAATGGCAGCAGAGCATGCACAACTCTGTGATATGCAACAAACTATTCAGCAGCTCACTCAAGCACTACTTCAGGCTGTTGGAGCCAGTGGAAACTGAGGAGCCGGAGATCTGCATTGGAATTTCCACAACTTGAATCTGCCTCGTTTCAGTGGGACTACTGACCCCAATTAGGCAGAAAACTGGCTAAAGGAGACAAAACGTATTTTCCATGTCATGCAATGCGCGGATGGAGATAAGTTACTGCTAGCAACATTTCAGCTAGAAAGGGATGCCCGTGCATGGTGGGAGTCCGTAAAGGCCACCAGGGCTGATGACAAATTCACCTGGAACGAGTTTAAGGAGCACTTCAACTCCAAGTATTTTTCTGAAAGAGTTCAAGAGAGGAAGGCCTCTAAATTTGCTACATTGAAACAAAGGAACCTTAATGTCACTGAGTATGAAGCTCAGTTCTCCGGTTGGCACGATACGCCAATCACTTGTAGGCACTGAGAGAATGAAGGTGAAGCACTTTCTTAACGAGCTTAGGCCTGCATATATCACCCAACTGGCACCCCTGGACATTCAGACATATGCTGACATGGTCAAGAAGGCCCAACTACTTGAGGATGCGACCGATCTGACTGATCGCATCAAGGGTAGAATGGTCAAGAAGGAACAGACATCAGGATCGACAAGCAAGCCCACCACCGGCAAGAAGAGGCCGTTAAGCATTACCGACGGGCCAAGCCAAGAGCGGAAGCCCAAGGTCTTCACCCCCTCTGCCCCCAACAACAAGCCTAGATGTAAGCACTGTGACAAGCTGGGTCACACTGCCGAGGAATGCTGGAGGAAGGTAGGTGCATGCCTACGCTGCGGGAGTCAAGAGCATCGTATTCCCGATTGCCCCCTGCTTAAAGAAAATGAGAAGCGTCCTATGGGACAGAAGAAACCAGGCAGACTGCAAGCCTTATAGGAAGTGGAGACCACTAAGGAAGGTGGAGTTGTGGAAGGTACTTTACCAGTCTTTTCTCAATCAGTATTTATTTTATTTAATACGGCGCAACACATTCATTCATATCACAAGCATTTGCTGACACATTAAATGTTAAACCTGTGTCTATGGGAACTGAATTACCTGTTACAACCCCACTGGGAGAGAAAGTCCAACTGAACAAATATTTTCCATTAGCTGATGTGAAGATTGGTGAACTAAACCTTAGAGCTGATCTAATCTGGCTATTATAGACTGTAGAAGAGGGAAGATTACATTTAGTGAATTCCATAAGCTGACCTTTACGGGATGTAGACACAAGAGGCACTTGTCTCTCGTCTCTGCTATTAAGGCACAAAACATGATAAGAAAGGGATGTGTGGCATTTCTTGCCGCCATAGTAATTGAAAAGAAGGCATCCAAGATATCGGACATACATATAGTACAAGAGTACCCCAACGTATTCCCTGATGAGCTGTCAGGCATTCCACTTGAACGAGATGTGAACTTCTCAATTGATCTAACACCTGGAGCTGCACCAGTGTCACGTCAGCCATATAGAATGTCTCCTGCGGAATTGAAGGAATTAAAGGAGCAATTGATGGAACTGCTAGAAAAGGGATTCATCTGACCAATTACTTATCCATGGGGATCACCTGTGTTATTTGTCAAGAAGAAGGACGGATCCATGAGACTATGCATCGACTACATACAGCTAAATCATATGACTATCAAGAACAAATACCCTCTGTCTCGTGTCGATGAATTGTTTGATCAAATATCAGGAGCTAAATACTTCTCTAAGATTAACCTAAGATCGGGATATCACTAAATGAGAATTAAAGATGCGGATATTTACAAGATGGCTTTCAGGAGCAGGTACGGTCATTATGAATTTGTAGTCATACCTTTTGGACTAACCAATGCTCTTGCAGCTTTTATGCAACTGATGAACAGCATGTATCGGCCCTACCTCGACAAATTCATCGTGGTATTTATTGATGACGTTCTTATATATTTCACGACCAAGGAAGAGCATGAGGAGCATCTGAGGATTGCTCTGCAGATCTTGCGTGACCACAAACTCTACGCCAAATTGAGCAAGTGTGAATTCTGGCTCGAGGAGGTGTCATTTCTAGGGCATGTCATATCAAAGGATGGTATAGCTGTTGATCCATCAAAGGTTGAAGCTGTACTCAACTGGGAGAGACCGACCAATGTTACCGAGATCAGAAGCTTTTTTGGACTGGCTGGCTACTATAGGCGGTTCATCAAAGATTTCTCCAAGATAGCTATATGTCTTACTCACCTTACACGAAAAGAGAACCCCTATGTCTAGAGCAAGGAATGCGAGAAGAGCTTTCAGACATTGAAGCAATGCTTGACCTCTGCACCTGTCCTCGCGTTACCAGTCAAGGGCGAAGGATTCTCAGTCTACACTGATGCATCTGGACTCGGTCTAGGCTACGTGCTAATGCAGAATGAGAAGGTGATAGCCTATTCATCAAGACAGTTGAAGCCTCATGAAGTTAATTACCCTGTCCATTGTAGGTTATGTTTTTCGCTCCTTTTCAAGGGGACGAAGAATAGTAAGCCCACAAAGAGGGGTGGAGAATGAAAAATGGGTGGAAAAGACAAAAAATAAAATAAACGTGATCACCAGGCACACGAGGGTGCCGAATGGAAGATGCACGGCGAGGGGTGCGAGGTGGAAGAGTGATCGCGAGTGTACCTTTTGGAGCGGGGAGATTGCGCGGGGATAATGTGGGTCCTCTCTTCCTCTACGAACACGGTCGGCCACGGTAGAGGGCGTTTTCCTCATTTGATTACCCTGATAAGAAAGACAAAGAAAAAATAAAGAGATTAGCCAAACAAGACGTGTAGTATCGAATCCCGAACGAATAAGTGAAATGAATAAAATGGGGAGGACTCAACGGATGGTGGTTTTTAAACCCTAAAAACATAGGTGTGTGTGTGTGTATGCATGCATGTGTGTGTGTAAAGGAGTAAAATGGGCCATGTGGGGCCCGAAGGAGATAAATGAAAAGAGAAGAAAGGGGAAGGGGGGTGCTTCCCCAAATGTTGGTGCGGCGTGATGGGCCGTTGCCGGAATTGATGGAGGACGTGGAGGAAAATGCTCCCGCCTCACGTGTGGAATGGAAGGAGACGATGGCGCCGGACTCCGGGGAAGGACGGCATGGATTGGTGCGAGGTAGAAGATCCTCTTGGGCCAGAGTCGAGGCAGAGATTCGGCAGGGCTTTGCCACTTCATGGAATCCCCCCCCCCCCTCTACAAATGACCCTCGGGGGTCAATTTATAGAGGTGAAATCATTGAATCGTGTCGGGTATAGCTGCCGCAACAAGAAGCTAAATTGCGTCTGGGTGGCATGCTGCGACTTGAATCACGTCAGGCTTGCACGCCGCGACAAGGATTGAATTGCATCCGGGCGGCAAGCCACAATAAGCAATGTCAATTTGATGAGATAGGCGCATGATTGCCATCATGACTCTGAATCGCGTCCTATCAGGATGCCGCAATAAGGAGGGGAATCACGTCCGCCAGGGCTGCCGCGACTTGAAACGCGGCGGCCATGGCCGTCGCGATTACCTTAGGGGCAATTTTTGAGGAAATTGGCTTATAAATGCTCTGGTCGGCTGGTAGCTTTAGGATTTGACCTTTTAAATCGTGTGACTCTGATAGGACGTGATTTCTGGATTTTGTCATGATTTCCCGGCATAGGCTCTCAAGTGCGGCGACTTATGGGGTATAGCCTTTTGACTTTTAAATCGCGGCGGTCATGCCGGGCACATTAATGATATCGCGTCCCGCATGGCCGTCGCGTTGAGGTCGCGCCCCCGGAGGCCGTCGCGTTAAGGTCGCGCCTGTTGTAGCCGTCGCGATAAGATCCTGAATCGCGTCTGGGATACCGGACGCGTTTCATAATGCGGTAGCCATACCCGTCGCGACATGAATTTGATGCCCATAATTCCTGAGGGGCCCTGGAAATGGAGGGGAAACACAGGGGAAGAAGGGGGTGAGGTCTAGAAATATCGGGAAAAAACTCTTGCACGGAAAAAGAGGCCATTTGTGGCATTATGGCGCAATATGAAATTTGCCCGCGGTGGAGCCAAATTCGCGTGTCTACAGCTGCCATGCCTTGGCGTCTGCTTTGCAGGGGAGCGAAACGAAGAGACACGAAGTGGAGTGTAATAGGGTGTAATGGAGTGAAATGGAGTGAAAAGAAATGAAGCATAGCAAAGTAGAGTGCAGCGGGAGCGAACTAAAAAGTAGACGCCAAGGTGAAAAATAGACACGCGTGAGCAATGGGGTGACTGCCACCTGATAAGAGTCTTTTACCAACCACCTAGGAAGTCACCACCGGGAAGAAGACCTAAAGAAAATGAATGCTTGGACAAAAGGAAAGGGATAAGAAAGGAAAGGTGCGTGCGGGCACAAAAGGAAAGAAAATATCAACTTCCAGCATCGGGGAAGTACCTGAGGACACAATCTGTTAGGTTGCACCATCGGGGGCGTCTGCCACTGCCATAGGTGGATCTTGGGGAGAGAAGGAGAGATCCACTTCCAGTGTCCGGGAAGTTGTTGGGTTGAGTGTGTTTTGGAATTTCCTAAAGTGGTATTTTAATGATGACCAATGAACATCACTCACACTTTGATTTTGATGATGATATATTGTGATTTTAATGATGACATATTGTGATTTTGATGATGACATGTTGAACATGTTATACATTTATACATATCACAATAATGCTCAAACAACATATTTTTGATGTTTAATATCTCATATTTTAATGATAATATCTTATATTAATGGTTTACACTTTATATTTTCAGGTTTACACAAATTTGTCTCAGTGGTGTCGACACAGTCCACCTGTGTGTTGACACGGTCTGCCTGTGTGTTGACACAGTCTGCCAGTCGTGTCGACACACTCAATGGTCAGGTCGACACTAGTTCCAGCTTCCAGGAAACCTGTTCTCATGTTTGGGACAGTGTGTCGACACACACCCTGGTGGTGTCGACACAGTCCATCTGAAACTCAAAAATGCGAATTTTTCTGGACACGTGGCTGCTTGGGAATTGAGGGATTTGACCTAGATTTTTGTGCCCACGCACCCCAACGCACCTCATGGACATATGGGGCTATAAATACCCCAATCCTTGTACTCCAAAGGAGGACACCACGAAGGAGAGCCCATACAACACCCAGAAAAGTTGTTTGGCGAAAAAGGGGTTTCTCCATATCTTGCTCCATCTCCAGAAGCTGTAGGCCATCCGTTCAAGAGGAAGGACGTGGGAATCAAGGGGAATCTATGGAGAGAAGGTTGCTGTGCTAGGAAAGGGAGCAGATCCAACTGAAGAGCAGCAGGAGAAGAAGGATTTCTGGCATTTCAGATGCCATCAAAGCAGAGCATCGCCAATTGAGGAGAATCTACATCGATTTCCATCAAGGCTCCTCAATTGAAGTGTCTGCAAGGTCTCTTCATCGAAGACACTCATTCTACATCCATTTCTCTCACTTCAGAGTTTGTTCTTCCTTATTCCGTCTATGAGATTTATGCATGAAGTTCTGCACAAATTTCTGTGTACGAATCTGTCTTGAATCAGATCATTGCTAGAGGATCTGATCTCTTTTGTGTTTGATCTAGCTTTTGTACTATGAGCCGTCGAGCTCTGGTTTGTGAGTCGTCGCACTCATTGTGTGGTTTGAGCCTTCGTGCTCAATTTGGAGTCGTCGTGCTCCAGTTGTTGTTTGAGCCGTCGTGCTCAGTTTGTGAGTCGTTGAACTCAAGGTTGTTGGAGTCTTCGTGCTCCGGTGTGTGTTGTACTCTTTTGAGTAGTGGAGCCTCACTATGTGAGGGGTGGATGTAGGAATCACATGGTGTGATTTCCGAACCACTTAAAAATCCTATGTGCAATGGTTTGATCTGTTTGTCTACGCTAGATGCTTGCATAGGATTTCGTACTCACACTAATTGTTGAATTGCTTCACACATCATCTACACACACTCACACTTCAGATCAGTAAATTGTTTGTGTGAATTGATCTTTGATTCGAAGCAATTTTTAATTGCTTAAGCTTCCGCATTAATTGGTGTCAGATCTATTCACCCCCCCTTCTAGATTTGATCCATCCACCTATTCGATCCTACAAGTACCTAAGGACACAATCCGTTAGGTTTCACCATTGGAGGCATCCGCCACTGCCTCAGGTGGATCTATGGGAGTAAAGGCGAAAAATAAAAGGATAAGTTCAAACAAAGGTTCTGAAGGAAATCGGCCCGGCTGCAACAACAAAGGGAGTTGGGTATTCAACTCGGAATGGAATATTTCAAGGTTGCTTGGAATTTAAGGTGCAGATGGCCCTCAAAATATATTGGAAGAGTGGATTTCCACTGAGATTTCAATATGCATGTATGCTGCGCTAAAAGAAAAATAAGATTAAGAGAGGAGTAGAAAATAACCAAGGATAATATTGTTACGCCGGTGAGTCAGGACCGGGGGGTATGCATGGGTCCGTCGTCCTCACATGCTAAGCATAACGGCCTATCCGCATGGCTAAGGATCCTCTGGGATAATTATTGTTTTTGATAAAGGGGAACTCAAATCCCAAATTCCTCAGAGCCACAAGGTCCTTGGTGTGCTCTAAGGGTATAACATATAGTAGATGCAGATAGTTGATGGTGAAGGTAGCAGCAGCTTGATGTAGCGCCAGATGAGGTAACTCGAATCCTGCGCTCAAAAACCCATTAACCAAAAACAACAAACATCATGGAAAAATAGCATTCATAGCATGGAGCATGACTAAAGTAGTCAACGACAGAATAGCTCAAACAATTTGTTTGTTGGACCATGAGGATAGGTGATCTCTGGCTAAAGAGATTGGAGTTAAGATGGGAGGAACCCAATGATTGGAAGGATTAGCATCAATCTGACGCAGACAAGATCTGCTTGCCATGTGCAAACCATCATGAATTTTTTTGGATTTTTTTTAAAATATTCAAATTTTTGTGGATTTTGAGAAATATTTAATTTTTGTGGATTTTTGGAATATTTGAATTTTTGTTGGATTTTGAAAGTATTTGGATTTTTATTTTAAAAATATTTGATTTTTTTTAGTTTTGAAAGTATTTGATTTTTGTGGGTTTTGGAAATGTTCATATTTTTATGGATTTTTGGAAGTATTTGATTTTTTGTGATTTTGGAACATTGCCATGCCATGGCGGCATTAGGGTTATAAAAATTGACTGGCGATGGGTCTTTTGTTATCTCCTGTTTCATTAAAGAATGCCCAGAATAGGGCGTGCATTTTAACATGGAGCCCACGGGCTAATTGCACTTGTTTGACAGTGTTACCACCAAATCCATGTCTTAAAGGGTGACAAGGTCTAGCAGGGAGGAGGGAAGAAAAACTTGGAGATAAGCTTGGTATGGGTATCGAGAAGTTGGGTGTGACTTCCTTCCTTGGCACAATCGTCAGAAGGTTCAGTCTTATTTAAGCACTGGGGCTTTTGAATTATTTGGAATCTTGAGTGATGACCAATTGATTGTAGGGACATGCGTACAACCGGGTCCATTTGGATCTCCGCGGGGACTTTGCCACTCTTTGCCATGTCCTATTGACTTTGATTGATTTTGATTTTTGCATGCATACGGTCGGGTCCATTTGGATCTCCGCGGGGACTTTGCCACTCTTGACATACATTTGACTTTGATTTTTTTGTTGGTCATTTGATTTGCCTGTTTTTGAGACATCCTCTTACGACGGAGTGCTTTGGGTTGGTTGCCTTGCCCAGACTACCTCTACTACCCATACTTCGGCCGAATAAGAGGAGAAACAGACATTTGTGCCTTTCAGGCGTGACTGTGACGGTGACGGTGTCTACCATGAGCAATCGGCTTAGGGCGCCGTGAAGTGTGTGCAGGTGCCCATGCCAAGGGCAAACTTTAATGACCCAGGAGGGAATTTTGGACTCCTGGCGCGGAATTCTTATAAAAAAATGCTGCGACGACATGGCAATGTTGAACATTCATTTTTTTTATTTTTGATATTGCTAAAATATAGTAAGTTTTTAACATATATTTTTTTCGGAAGGTAAAAGGGAACGAATGCCCTGCGGTGGGGCGAGACTCGGGGTCTACAAGAATTTACATTTTTTTGTTTGGAATTAAAATAACGAGTGGGGGCTAAAACCTCGAAAACAATGCGAGAAGGGCCGAAGGACCGATTAAAAGTGGCGAGGAGAGAGTGGAGGATAGATTTTGGAGACTCTGGCGAGGCCGGAGGGGATTGGAGAAGAAGGAGGGCGCGGTGCCCTGAAAGAAGAAAAGAACCCGGTGGGGCCGGAGGGGAGAAGGGAAAAAGTGGGCCGCGAGGGGCCGAAAGGGAGGGTGCACAGCGTAGGGCGCGAGATGGAGACGTGCCGCGTGGGGCACAAGAAGGAGACGTGCCACGTGGGGCACGGGATGGAGACGTGCTGCGTGGGGCACAAGAAGGAGATGTGCCACGTGGGGCACTGGAAGGAGAGTAAGGGGTACAAAATGGGGCGTGATGCCGGTGTAAGAAAATGGATTATAAAAAGATGAAGATAAAATGCTTCCCATGGGGAGGGAATGCGGAGAACCCATGGGAAGGTGCTGAGAAGCACAAACGATGATTGGAAAGAAAATGAAAAAGATGGAGGAGACCCCCTGGTCTTTTGCCTTGCCCGGCGTTTAGGCTTCCACTTGGGAATCGGCGTTCTGACCCTCAGGTACTTCCTCATAAATTTTGCCCAGTGGGCAGATGGTCTTGCTCTTCTCCGAGGGATTGAGCGGTTCTCAATGATTGGAGGGTTGACTTCCGTCGGAGTTTCAAGCGACAGTGACAACTCCCTTGGAATGTAGTTGAATGAAAGGGTGGGGAGTTCCTCCGTAGAGTTGGAAGCAACAAAAAGGGGACCGTGCTCAAAGATTGTAAACTGTTTGATATAGAAGGGGGCATGACCCCTTGAACAATAGATTGTGTCAATGATCTGGCGTTCGAGTGCGTGAGCACAATCTGAGAAGCTGACCCCTTCACTAGAGTGGGAATGCTCACAACAATGGTGTGAGGGGTCATGAGAGCTTGGAGGGTTTGACTCCCTATGAGTATTTTAAAATGAACCGGTTGGCAACGGGTATGAGTGGCATAGATTTAGAAGGCCTCTTGACGGCCATGATGGAGGGGAGGACTCTCGCTCGGTAAATGTGCCCGGTATATTGACAATGACCGGCATGCGAGGAATACAATCTTAGAGTTTGAAAAGCATGCCCGGTCCGGGACTTCCTTCTGCTGACGCTTAAATCTGCTTAAATGTCTGCACCTGCTCCGTTGGACGGGGGTGGATATGGTGGGTGTAATGGCAGGTTGTATGGCCTGTGGAGGCGTGATGGGTATGAATGGGACGATTTGCTCGAGATCGGTTGCCAATGGTGGTGGCGAAATGGGAGGTGTAATGATTGATGTAATGGTGGGTGGAGGCTTAATAGTGGAAGGCTTAATGATAATGGATGGAAAGGGGGAGGTGTAGGTAAATAGCGTACGAACATGACCTCGGAAGGTTCATCGTTGTAGCACCAAGTGGTTTCACAGATGGGTGGTCATTGGCAACCTCAGAACGAGCAACAGGTTGTGGTGGAGGTGGAGGTTGTTGTGGTTGTTGTGGTGGAGGCATGGGAGCTGGCATAGGTTCCGGAGCAGGCGCAACGTAGGGTGCATGATCTTCTTCTTGAATGGGGGCATCGTAGGGCCCAGTTGGAGGTTGTTGAGTATGAGGAGGATAAATCAGTGGACACTTGGGTGGCGGCATGTTGTGGTAAATGGGAGTTTGTGGAGGTATACACGGGGTGTATGTTGTATAGTGGTGAGGTGGATGGTGGATGGCGTCCACTGATCCATTCTTTCTCGGTTTAATTTGATAAAAAAAGATCCACGATCGGGGAGTCCAATAGATGGGCTTGAATGTAGCGTCCCCATTCGTAGAGCTCCTCCATGGAGGTGATTTGATTCATGGCCAAAATGTGCTTGAACCTCGGAGTAGAATTGGAAATGATTATTTGACTTGCTCTGACTCCGAGAGTTCATGATGTATTCTCGTGGTCATTGACCTCCAACGGTCAGCAAATTGTACAAAGGCCTCGTCGGCCCTCATCTTCTCGGATGCTAGATCCGTGACAGATAGATAAGGGCTAATGCGGTCTTTATACCTTTGAAGGAATCTTTTGTGCAGAGGGCAGAAGTCTTCTACCTCACTTGGCTCTAGAGTGTAGAACCATTCGAGTGCAGGGCCGTCAAGAGATTTTCTAAATAAATATGCCAGGGTTATAGGGTCTTGTTGCCAACGGGAAGACTCATAGAGAAAATCTTTGATGTGAAGGTAGGGATTGCCCGTGCCATTGTACAATCGGTACGACGACATCTCCAAAGGATGTATATAAATTTGAGGGAGAGTCGGCATGGCGGCAACGGGGTCACTCGTGGAATTTGAAAGCTTATTGATTTGATTCTCCAAATTATTCAATTTCTGGAGAAGAGCACTTTGGAGTGGAGTAGGCTGCTGCTGGGCATGTGAGGGAGTACATGGGGGTGGCCTTGAATTAATGGGTCTTCCCAAGGGGCGATCTGTTCAGACCGGAGCATGGGAGTGCAAATGGCCAGGGGGCCGAAGCGATGGAGAATGTACAGAGGCATGTGGCGAAGTCGCTGGAATGTACAAAGGTGGGTGCCTAGGGGAAGGAGAAGGAGAAGGAGAGGGAGAAGGAGTCACACCCTCAACTAAAGATTGGATCAGATTAAGTTGTTGAGGGATGAGTTGATCGAGTGCATGCAGGACAGTTTGGACTGTTGGATCATGGTGGGGGGAAGGCTCTTATCGAGTTCTGATTGGAGTGAGGTAAGGAGGGACATCAGATAGGCTAGTGCGCGGTGTGCGCACATAACCATAGGAGGTGGAAGGTTGTCCCTCACAGTGGTGAAATGGACGGACATGGGATTGGAAAGATTGGATGCTTGAATTATCCTCATAGCCCTCATAATAAAAATCGGCAAGATAATATTGGTCCATTTTTAACAAGGCAAGCAGACAAACAAGTTGAATAAAGATTAATCAATTAAAGATGGTTCAAACAAGTTAGAATCCTTGGCGCTTGTTTTTAGGAGTTTCATAATTAATTAATGGAATGAAAAATATTGTGTCACTCCAGGTGAGATCCTAGTTGGGTAGAGGATGAGTACTTCGGGGTGCAACTAGAATCACCTCTCACCACGCAATGGGATGTCTAACCCGGGTCAACGGTGGGGTACAACCAGCTCGGTCCGCCATGAGGGAATCCACGGGGTACAGAGTCTTACGGCGTTCCGGGAGAAGGTTCGCTAGTCCAAAGGGACGGAATGCCCAATGGAGAGCTTGACTTCACCGGAAGGGTGTGTGGAGCCTAGGATATGAGAGAAGGAGGTCCCCAGACCGATGCAATATGCCCTATATGCATCAGTTTATAGCAAAAATGGCAGAAGGGGAGCGTTTCTGTCAGCACTGTGAATCGCGGTAGGGACAGCCGCCACGACTACATAATCGCGTCTAGTCACCTGGACGCGGAACTGAGAGCCCAAGAAGGCCGTCAGTGCCGCACCTGGTCCCTGTGGATGACTGCTGGCAGAGACGCGTCGGCTGCTGCCGCCGCGACAAGAATGTGTCGGCCTTAACCAGCGCGACAAGAAACTGAAACGCATCCGATCTGCTGGCCACGTTATCAAGTGAATCGCGTCCGCTGTATGGGACGCAATTCCGATCAGGCACTCAAAAATGAAAAAGGAAAGTAGTAAGTAAGCGGTAAACAGGGAAGGTGGACAGGAAACAAAAATCTAGATATACAGAGACATGTCAGACTTAGCCGCCGCGATAACAGAGACGCACCGGCTAATGCCGCCGCGACTAGAAGACAGTGACACACCGGCCTTAGCCGCCACGACACCAAACAAAGATGCGTCTGGAGTGCCGGCCGCGTTCTCAAAACTGAATTGCATCCGCTGCGTTGGACGCGATTCCAGAAGACCACCCGAGAACAAAAAAAAAAACAGGAAACGACAAGATATGTATATGAAACAAAGACAAAAAAATTAGGACTAAACACACAACATGCTTTTGCGGAGTATAAAATAAATATAAAAGAAGAGTGCCACGTGGGGCACGAAGGGAGGAGGGTAATCAAGTGGAAGATGTAAAAAGATGTCCCACCGTGATCGCTAATTTGTAGGTTATGTTTTTCGCTCCTTTTCAAGGGTACGAAGAACAGTAAGCCCACAAAGAGGGTGGAGAATGAAAAACGGGTGGAAAAGATGGAAAATAAAATAAACATGATCGCCAGGCACATGAGGGTGCCTAATGGAAGATGCACGGTGAGGGGTGCGAGGTGGAAGAGTGATCGCGAGTGTACCTTTTGGAGCGGGGAGATTGCGCGGGGATGATGTGGGTCCTCTCTTCCTCTGCAAAACACGGCCGGCCGTGGTAGAGGGACTTTTCCTCATTTGATTACCCTGACAAGAAAGACAAAGAAAAAATAAAGAGATTAGCCAAATAAGACGTGTAGTATTGAATCCCGAACGAATAAGTGAAATGAATAAAATGGGGAGGACTCACCGGATGGTGGTTTTTAAACCCCTAAAAACATAGGTGTGTGTGTGTGTATGCATGCATGTGTGTGTGTAAAAGGAGTAAAATGGGCCATGTGGGGCCGGAGGAGATAAATGAAAAGAGAAGAAAGGGAAAAGGGGGGTGCTTCCCAAATGTTGGTGCAGCGTGATGGGCCGTTGCCGGAATTGATGGAGGACGTGGAGGAAAATGCTCCCGCCTCACGCGTGGAATGGAAGGAGACGATGGCGCCGGACTCTGGAGAAGGACGGCATGGATTGGTGCGAGTAGAAGATCCTCCTGGCCGGAGTCGAGGCAGAGATTCGGCAGGGCTTCGCCGCTTCGTGGAACCCCTCTACAAATGACCCTCGGGGGTCAATTTATAGAGGTGAAATCATTGAATCGCGTCGGGTATAGCTGCCGCGACAAGAAGCTAAATCGCGTCTGGGTGGCAGGCTGCGACTTGAATCGCGTCAGGCTTGCACGCCGCGACAAGGATTGAATTGCATCCGGGCGGCAGGACACAATAAGCAATGTCAATTGATGAGACAGACGCATGATTTCCGTCATGTCTCTGAATCGTGTCCTGTCAGGATGCCGCAATAAGGAGGGGAATCGCGTCCGCCAG
This sequence comes from Colocasia esculenta, assembly GCA_014218235.1. Classification (NCBI taxonomy): domain Eukaryota; kingdom Viridiplantae; phylum Streptophyta; class Magnoliopsida; order Alismatales; family Araceae; genus Colocasia; species Colocasia esculenta. Next base: position 125,204,950 of record CM024762.1, read on the forward strand.
GGCTGTCGCGACTTGAAACGCGGCGGCCATGGCCGTCACGATTACCGTAGGGGCAATTCCAAGGAAAGGCTCATAAATGATCTGGTTGGCTGGAAGCTTTAGGATTGACCTTCTAAATCACGTCGTGTTGACAGGACGTGGATTTCTGGATTTTGTCATGATTTCCCGGCATAGGCTCTCAAGTGCGACGACTTACGGGATATAGCCTTTTTGACTTTTAAATCGCGGCGGTCATGTCAGGTGCATAATGATATCGCATCCCGCATTGCCGTTGTTAGTTATGGGTGTCCTCAAGCCAATCATAACTTGTACAATCTTGTTCTTTGATAATAATAATAAGGCTTTTATATTCATTATGTGTAATTCCTTTATCGTTTCATTATGAAGTCCATGAATATACGCAATGGATATTAATTATGATGAGATCATAACAATGAGATTAATATCCTTTAAACGTATATTCTTAATTGTTCCTAGTCGGAGGATATCGAGAAGGACATCGGATATCCGGTTAGGCTAGTACAGGTTGCACCTGCTCATATGATGAGGGTGGCTGGTCTCATAGTCACTTGTGTGGGGACACTAAGGTGAATCTGTAGGTGCTCATTAGAGAATGAGTTCACTGAACTGATCCGTTATGAATCGCTGGATGGTAATGTTACCTAACTGTCAACCAGCTAGATTCATTGTCACAGTGGCGTGATTGGTCCTTAGACCTGAGACACCAAGGACACCTTGTTGGTGGACTTCTGGGTTTTGACCTTGACTTATAGATCTCTAGCCATGAGGTCTTAATCAGTTAAGTGTTCGGATCTAGCGGAATACCTTCGAAGGTGATTGTGTGGTCAATATGGGATCGCTCGCTCTCGGTAATAGGAGAGTGAATGCTCTACGGAAGGATGCCTGATAGTCCCTGGCCAGGGCAAGACTACTTATCAGAAAAGGAGTTTTCTGATATAGTTATGCGGCATCTAAACCGAGTGAGTGTGCAATTAGGGTTTGACAGTTGACCATACCCTAAGTGCACTCGGGAGCATTGTACGAGCGAAGGATTATAGTCACGTGGTAACTGATGATACAAAAGGTTCCTTGAATGGGTTGCTGAACCCCAATGCTTTCCAGGATCAAGTGGTGTTGCTTGGCACCCAACTTGATTGGAAGCCCGGTCAATTATCGTGAGACGATAATTGATTGTGTAATTAATTAATATGAGATGTTAATTAATTACCATAAGTCAATAAAGAGTTATTGAGCTTAATGGGCTGAAAACTGGACTAGCAGTTGGGCCTAGAGGGTCACACGCATAAGAGTTTCGAACAGACTGGGCAAGGTGTTCTTTATAGACAATGACTGGGTTTTGTGAAAAACCGCGTGTCTATAAATATACGCTGAGAGTTAAACCCTGGGCCAAGCTCCAGGCTTAACCCTGGCCGCCCCCTCCTCTCTCTCTCCCAGGGCGCCCCCCACCCTCTCTCTCCTCTCTCCGGCACATGGTGGAGCTGAGATCCGGGAGACGCGTGGAGAACGAGGAGATCCCGTCTGCGTCCGGAGCTCGCGTGGATACGTCTAGAGGCCGGACACTTGAACGGCTTGAAGCACCGGCGCCTCCTGCGCCACCTCCTCCCCGGATTCGGGAGTTACGCAACCCCGCAAAGGTAAAGATGAGATCTGCCTGTGCGTGGTTTACCATTTTTGTTCGATCCGACCGCCAGCAACGATATCTACTGGAAGGATTCGCGTTTCCGCTGCGCTCTGTCGTTCCTTACAGTGGTATCAGAGCCAGGTTGCTGGTACGTTCGGAATCGGCATCTTGTGTATGATATTTCATGTGTTTTTGTCGATTCGCGTTGTGCATGAGTCGCCATGTTTGTCGTGTTCGTGGGTCGCACATGGGATGTGCACTTGCCGCTTGGTACGTGGAAGGTGTTCCTGGTACCAAGGCCTTCGCGAAGAACCCCTCGTGCCGTCGTTTGGCCATCTTAGAGGTCGTACGGCCGCCTGCAAGTGCCGCCGTCGCGCAGGTTGCTTCTTGGACAGTCCAAGATGGGGCGATTTTTGCAGGTTTTTGGGGTTTTCGGGGTTTTCTGGGCGTTGTGGGGCGAGGGCGGCGATCTCGGCGCCGTCGGCGCCGTCCCGGCCGCGGAGGCGGCGCAGGGGCGACGGGCCGCCCTCTGCCGGAGGGCGGCGGCGGCTAGGGTTTCACCCTAGCGCGCGCCCCTCCGTCGGGCGGAGGGGGCAACCCGCGCGGGTCGCGCAGATCCCCGCGGGTCCGCCGCGGGTAAGTCCCGGGCGGACCCCGCGGGTCCCAGGCGGACCGCGATCGGATCCGGCCCGCGCCGGATCCGACCGGCCCTATTCCCCATTTTTTAAAGTTTTTAATGTTTTTTAAATTGTTTAAAATTCAGAAAAATGTTTTAAAATCCAGAAAATTATGAAAAATGATTTTTTGAGTTTTAAAATTGTTTTAAGTCTCTGTAAATTATTTCATATAAATGACCCATTACTTAATTAGTTTAAAGGAAATCTGAAACCGTTTTAGTTATTTCCTCTAATCTAATTAAAGACATGTTAATTGATTTAGAAATGTGATTTTTAAATTAATTAACTGTACATCTTGGCGACTTCATGCAGTAACGGTGAATGACGTTTATCTAATGTTGATTAGATATTATCCATGTTAGCTAAATTGTTTAGTTAAATGGTTTTCAAAATATAATTATTATATTTTTGAAATAAAAGTTATTTCAGAAGTAATTATGTGATGATTGCTTATTGATGCATGTGATGTGTGTGGATGGATGGTCATGGACTTAGATATCATGTGATGATTGTTATGGTTAATGGCAAATGATGTAATTTATGAGGACTGCGTGCCTCCCTCTCTCCCTCCATTGAATCCGGGTTGTACATTCTATCTCCCTCTTATTATGTACTCCCCTTGACTTGTTCAAGGTTTCTTATTATTATCTGATGTACATTTATGGGCCTGCGTGCCCAATTTAAATATTACTTGTAATTGTAAGAAGCGGATTGGCGGAGATGGAGGAGAGTACCATGCAGGACCTTCATGGAGATAGAGTTACATCAAGCAAAGCATTCGATGCGGGGCTGCCATTTATTCACCGTGTTTGTGGATTACCAACTGGCTCTGGTAATGCCACTCTAGGTTAAAGTCCATGATCATCCATCATATTTCTTCATGTATATGATATGTGTGGAATGTGCTATGGTATATATAATTAAATATATGATATTCCAAATTTATATATCAATAGCACACAGATATAGAGACCAAGATAAAATATATCAAAATCCCTCCTCGTTTAAATTTAAGCCGTAGCGTAATCATTGAGAATGAATTACGTGGCCCTCCATCATTATAGTTTTAGGATTGCCATTAGATCGGGCAAGTTTGTTGTGCTATCCACAAGGCTTGCCAAATCTGATGACAGACTAAAACTATGGCATAGTGATGTCTTAAACGGGATAGAGGACCGGTGTAGCTTTGTTGTGCTATCCACAAGGGCTACATCCAAATCTATGCTCGTTACGTAATGATGGTACTGCTTAGACTGGATTTAATGACTTGTTGTGCTATCCACAAGGTCATTAAAATTCAGGGGCCAAAATAAGATCGGATATTGCAAGAGTTGCAAGTGTCAAGGGTTGACCGCTTTCAGATCATAGTATGGTTTGTTGTGCTATCCACAAGATCATGCTATGAGTCTGTGAGATTCCGATCCCCACTAGGAGACCGTCGGTGTCTCCCATTCTGTATATCTGAGGGTTATACAGTCTGCCGAAAATAGTGGGAGCTAATCTTGATTAAAGTCCTAATCTAGATTTAATTATTATTATGAACATCTGCTAATTGTGTTTACATTTCCTTTATAGGCAAAAATGTCGTCAGGTAACCCACTCCGTGGCATACTGGATGCCAACAGATTGACAGGCCCGAACTACTCGGATTGGCTCAGAAACCTGAAGATTGTCCTCAGGTCTGAGCGCATTGCCTATGTCCTGGAGGGTGAGATCCCAGCTGAACCACCCCTTGATGCACTGAAGGGGAAACGCTTGAGTTTGCGAAGTGGAAGGAGGATTCCACTCTGGCCCAATGCTACATGCTTGCCTCAATGAGCAATGAGTTGCAAAGGCAGCATGAGAACATGGATGCTAGATCCATCATGCAGCACTTGCAGGAGCTCTTTGAAGAGCAGAGCAGGGTAGAGAGATATGAGATATCCAAGGCCCTGTTCAGAGCTCGCATGGCAGAGGGGTCTTCAGTACAGACTCATGTGCTGAAGATGATAGAGTGGATTGAGAGGCTCGAAGGGCTTGGTTTTCCTCTTGACAAGGAACTAAGCACGGACCTCATTCTCCAGTCACTTCCAGATTCATATTCCCAGTTCATTGTGAACTTCACAATGAACAAGATTGAGGTGAGTTTAGCTGAGATGCTCAACATGCTGAAGACTGCTGAGGGCAACCTTAAGAAGGAAAAGCCCACTGTTCTCATGGTTGGAAAGTCCAACAAGAAGAGGAGAGCAGGGCAAGCCTTTAAGAAAGGCAATGCAAAGAAGCAGTCTAAGCAGAAACAAAAGAAGGACATAAGCAAAGGAGAAGAAAAGGGCGAGTGCTTCCACTGCAAGAAAAAGGGGCACTGGAAAAGAAATTGCAAGGACTATCTTGCAATGAAGGCTCAGGAGAAGCAGAAGCTTGGCGAAGCTTCAGGTATCTATATGATAGATCTTCACTTGTCTATTAGAGATTCTACATCTTGGGTTTTAGACACTGGATGTGCTTCTCATATCTGCAATGATGTGCAGGTGCTGACAAGTAGAAGGAAGCTGAGCAAGGGCGAGGTGAACTTGAGGCTTGGAAACGGCACAAGTGTTGGTGCACACACTGTGGGGACAGTGAAGCTCAAGTTACCTTCTGGAGATTTGCTTTTATTAGATGATTGCTACTATGTGCCTAGTATCATTAAGAACATTATTTCTGTTTCTTGTTTAGACAGAATTGGATACATGTTTACCATTGAGAACAATAGTTGTTCAGTTTATTTGAGAAATAAACTAGTTGCTTTAGCAAGTTTGGTGAATGGTTTGTATCTGCTTGATGTCTCTTATGAAAATCTCCATGTTGATGTTTCTCCTAAGAGAAGTAAGAATAGTGTGAACACTGCCTACTTATGGCATTGTAGGCTTGGTCACATTGGCGAGAATAGGCTTCAAAAGTTGCATAAGAATGGATACTTAGATCCATTTGATTATGAATCATATGCAACTTGTGAATCCTGTTTAATGGGTAAGTTGACCAAATCTCCATTTAGTGGACATGGAGATAGGGCCAAGGACATATTGGAACTAATACATTCGGATGTATGTGGTCCAATGTCTACCCAAGCCAAGGGTGGCTACTCATACTTCATTACATTCACGGATGACTACTCAAGGTTCGGATTTGTTTACTTAATGAAGTACAAATCTGAAGCTTTGGGAAATTCCAAGAATTTAAGAATGAAGTTGAGAAGCAAACTGGAAAAAGTATTAAAATCCTACGGTCAGACCGAGGAGGTGAATACTTGAGTACAGAGTTCACACAATTCTTAAAGGATAATGGTATCCTTTCTCAATGGACTCCTCCCTATACACCACAGATGAATGGTGTATCGGAAAGGAGGAATCGCACCTTGTTGGACATGGTACGATCCATGATGAGCCGTTCATAGTTACTAGTTTCCCTATGGGGATATGCGCTAGAGTCAGCGGCATATCTGCTGAACAGGGTTCCCAGTAAATCTGTCTTCCACTCCATATGAGATATGGAAGGGTAGAAAGCCTGATTTTAAACATGTTAAAATCTGGGGCTGTCCTGCCCACGTGAGAGACATGACCCAGATAAACTGGAATCCAGAACCGATAAGTGCAGGTTTGTTGGATACCCAAAAGAAACATTTGGGTACTACTTTTACCATCCTGGTGAACAAAGAGTGTTTGTTGCCAGGAGAGCTGTCTTCTTGGAAGAGGAGTACCTTACCCAAGAGGACAGTGGGAGTAAGGTAGATCTAGAAGAGGTTCTAGATCCACAACTGTGCAAAGTCCACCAGGTGAAACATCGGTTCCGGAACCTGTTCAGGAATATACACACATTCAGCGTAGGTCTGGTAGAGTACCTAGACAGCCTGAAAGATATGTTGGACATATCAGTGAAGGCATGTCTTATGATGAGGATGATGATCCAAAGACCTACCAAGAGGCTGTTGATTGTCCTCAGTCAGGGAAATGGCGAGATGCCATGAATTCTGAGATGCAGTCCATGTACACCAACCAAGTTTGGAACTTGGTAGACTTGCCCGAAGGTATTGTACCTATTGGGTGCAAGTGGATCTTTAAGAGAAAGATCGGTGCAGATGGACAGATCGACACTTATAAGGCAAGGTTGGTGGCAAAGGGGTATCGTCAAAGGCAAGGAATTGACTATGACGAAACTTTCTCACCAGTTGCCATGATAAAGTCGATCAGAATTCTTCTTGCCATTGCTGCATACTTTGATTACGAGATCTGGCAGATGGATGTAAAAACCGCTTTCCTTAATGGAAACATTGAGGAGGAAGTGTATATGATACAACCTGAGGGTTTTACATCCAAAGAGTGTCCAGACAAAGTATGCAAGCTTCAAAGATCCATCTATGGATTGAAGCAAGCTTCTCGTAGTTGGAACATAAGGTTTGATGAGGCTATCAAATCTTATGACTTCATTAAGAATGAAGATGAACCATGTGTGTATAAGAAAATCAGTGGGAGTGCTATCACTTTTCTCGTACTTTACGTTGATGACATCTTACTCATTGGGAATGATGTAGGGATGTTATCATCAGTAAAGGTTTGGTTGTCAAAGAACTTCTCCATGAAGGATTTGGGAGAAGCATCCTACGTATTAGGAATACGTATCTATAGAGATAGATCTAAGAGGATGCTTGGCTTGACCCAATCCATGTACATAGATACCATTGTCAAAAGGTTTGGCATGGAAAATTCCAAGAGAGGTCTCATACCAATGAGACATGGGATTAATCTCTCTAAGGAGCAGTCTCCTAAGACTCCTGAAGAGAGGGCAGCCATGGATAGAGTCCCCTATGCTCGGCTATAGGGTCTATCATGTATGCCATGCTATGTACAAGGCCTGATGTGGCATTTGCTCTAAGTGTTACGAGCAGATATCAGGCAAATCCAGGTGAAACACACTGGATGGCAGTGAAATGTATCCTTAAGTACTTGAGAAGGACTAAGGATATATTTCTGGTTTATGGAGGAGGGGACTTGAAACTTCGGGCATACTGACTCGAGTTTCCAGTCAGATCCAGATGATAGCAAGTCTACATCTGGGTTTGTGTTCACTTTGAACGGGGGTGCAGTGAGCTGGAAGAGTTCCAAGCAAGAAACCACTGCAGACTCGACGACAGAAGCTGAGTACATTGCTGCAGCTGAAGCCGCCAAGGAGGCAGTGTGGATGAAGAAGTTCATCACCGACCTTGGTGTGGTGCCAGGTGACTCTGATCCAATCCCATTGCTGTGTGACAACAATGGGGCCATTGCGCAAGCGAAAGAGCCGCGGTCTCATCAGAAGTCGAAGCACATTCTGAGGCGATTTCACCTGATCAGGGAGATAATCACTAGAGGAGATGTACTGGTGGAAAGAGTTCCTTCAGTCGACAACATTGCAGATCCATTGACGAAGCCTCTGTCTCAAATTGTGTTTGAGCGCCACCTAGAGTCTATGGGTTTAAGACATAAAGGTGATTGGCTTTAGTCCAAGTGGGAGATTGTTAGTTATGGGTGTCCTCAAGCCAATCATAACTTGTACAATCTTGTTCTTTGATAATAATAATAAGGCTTTTATATTCATTATGTGTAATTCGTTTATCGTTTCATTATGAAGTCCATGAATATACGCAATGGATATTAATTATGATGAGATCATAACAATGAGATTAATATCCTTTAAACGTATATTCTTAATTGTTCCTAGTCGGAGGATATCCGAGAAGGACATCGGATATCCGGTTAGGCTAGTACAGGTTGCACCTGCTCATATGATGAGGGTGGCTGGTCTCATAGTCACTTGTGTGGGACACTAAGGTGAATCTGTAGGTGCTCATTGAGAATGAGTTCACTGAACTGATCCGTTATGAATCGCTGGATGGTAATGTTACCTAACTGTCAACCAGCTAGATTCATTGTCACAGTGGCGTGATTGGTCCTTAGACCTGAGACACCAAGGACACCTTGTTGGTGGACTTCTGGGTTTTGACCTTGACTTATAGATCTCTAGCCATGAGGTCTTAATCAGTTAAGTGTTCGGATCTAGCGGAATACCTTCGAAGGTGATTGTGTGGTCAATATGGGATCGCTCGCTCTCGGTAATAGGAGAGTGAATGCTCTACGGAAGGATGCCTGATAGTCCCTGGCCAGGGCAAGACTACTTATCAGAAAAGGAGTTTTCTGATATAGTTATGCGGCATCTAAACCGAGTGAGTGTGCAATTTAGGGTTTGACAGTTGACCATACCCTAAGTGCACTCGGGAGCATTGTACGAGCGAAGGATTATAGTCACGTGGTAACTGATGATACAAAAGGTTCCTTGAATGGGTTGCTGAACCCCAATGCTTTCCAGGATCAAGTGGTGTTGCTTGGCACCCAACTTGATTGGAAGCCCGGTCAATTATCGTGAGACGATAATTGATTGTGTAATTAATTAATATGAGATGTTAATTAATTACCATAAGTCAATAAAGAGTTATTGAGCTTAATGGGCTGAAAATGGACTAGCAGTTGGGCCTAGAGGGTCACACGCATAAGAGTTCCGAACAGACTGGGCAAGGTGTTCTTTATAGACAATGACTGGGTTTTTATGAAAAACGCGGTGTCTATAAATATACGCTGAGAGTTAAACCCTGGGCCAAGCTCCTGCGCCACCTCCTCCCCGGATTCGGGAGTTACGCAACCCCGCAAAGGTAAAGATGAGATCTACCTGTGCGTGGTTTACTGTTTTGTGTTCAATCCGACCGCCGGCAACGATATCTATCTGTGGAAATCGCGTTTCCGCTGCGCCCTGATCGTTTCCTTACAGCCGTCACGTTGAGGTCGCTCCCCCAGAGGCTGCCGCGTTAAGGTCGCGCCTGTTGTAGCCGTCGTGATAAGATCCTGAATCGCGTCTGGGATACCGGATGCGTTTCATAATGCGGTAGCCATACCCGTCGCGACATGAATTTGATGCCTATAATTCCTGAGGGGCCCTAGAAATGGCGGGGAAGAAGGGGGTGAGGTCCAGAAATATCGGGAAAACACTCTTGCAAGGCAAAAAAGAGGGCCATTTGTGGCATTATGGCGCAATATGAAATTTGCCCGCGGTGGAGCCAAATCCGCGTGTCTACATCCATGACATAGAATTAGCTATTGTGGTATTTGCACTTAAGATTTGGAGGCATTATCTTTATGGAGAGCAATTCATTGTCTACTCTGATCACAAGAGTCTCAAGTACCTATTTTCCCAGAATGAGCTCAAAATGCGACAAAGGAGATGGCTGGAATTGTCACGTCCTATTAAAATTGCATTTATTGGAAATGACAGATTATAAACATGCAAATAACGAAAGGTATATTTATAACCAACTCGGTTCGCGGAACTTATTACACGATACTCCTCATTATAGTCTAAATGAGGATTAAACAAAAGTAGATTGTATCTTTATTACATTCTCCTTTTTATCTACAAAGAAAGCAAAAACTAATAGCTTTGCTCGGCATTGGGTTATCCGCTCAGCACACAAATTCCCTTTAAGCATCAACTCCATCTTGATCACCTGAAAATGTTAAATTTAATGAGCTAACTAGCCCAGTAGAACTCAATTCTTTTAAATCAAGAGGATTTAGATGATTATAATCAAGGATAGAAACAAGTGTGGATCACTGACATGAAGTTCAAGATAACGAACAAGTATGACATAATCAAGATACACAAATTCACATGAGTGCTTTCAGAAGCAAGAGTATTCTCACAAGAGGATACTTAAATTCAAAATAGATATTCTCATACACACAAGCATGATATGATGACTAATCAAACATAATTGATGCATGCCAACATCCAGAAATTCTCAACGTCCCCGCGCGGCCAGTGACGAATTCGGGCGCTCTCCCCAGGACTGAACCAGCCCTTATTTGCCTGGCATAATTATCAAACGAGTCCAAGACTATATATTGTCATCTTCACACACTCATTCTTGCAATAGATCAAGGACACAAGAGAATAGATTATATACAAGAATTTGGGAACTGTTCCCCTTCATTGAATTCAAGTAATGACAATTTGACGAAGTCAATTATGCTCGGAACTTTGGAGTGATAGTTCTGGTATAAAGGGATAAGCTTGACTGATTTAGTATGTGTTTAGAGTGGTAAAAACATATATGAATGAGTGAACACTTGGTTGGATCAATTGGGTGTGATTCCAATCACAAAACAAGTCAAACTAGGTGTAAAAATTTCTGGACTGAAGGTGCCTGTCGACAGACAGGGTCTTGCTGTCGACAGGGAGGCTTTTCTAGAAGCTTTTCTCTCTGACTGTCTGTGGCTGTCGACAGCCAAGGAGGTTGCTGTCGACAGCCCAGCACAGGTATCATTTTCTGGGTTCTGGATAGAAGCCCCTGTCGATAGGGCAATGCTCGGCTGTCGACAGGTGCAGTGTAAACTTACAAAAATGACTTAAGATCAACCAGAAATGATACAATAAACCCACCTATCATACCAACCATGATTAGGACCTTATAAGGTATGATTTTAGCCTCAAACATGAAGCTAAACATGACAAGAAAGTCAAAGAAAAGATATGGAATGTAGTTTATCTAAATGATCGATAAGATCTAAGAATTGTAGTCAACATGATCTCAAAATGGCACAAAGGTTAATGGAAGAAAAGGATGACATTGTCTTTCATGGAAAACATAAAACCTTATGTGATGAAGGCTTGAACCTTATCATGGAATGAATCTCCAAATCTGAAGGTCAACAAACTCAAGAGAAATGATTACTTAACTACTTAGATTACACTGAATTGTGGAAGGAAAAGAACATGAATAAGAATGGATCTCTAAGACCTCATACTAAGATAAACCTTATAAAGAAGAGATACATGATTCTCACAAGATAACTCACACACTTAAAGCAATTAACAAGTGATCAAAACTCCTTAAACTAAAGAAGATGTCAAGAGTATGTGGAAGATGGATACAAGAATAGAATTCTACCAGTACATAAGATTATATTCAAAGTCGTGAGTGTTGATTAGCAACAATATGAACTCAATGGTAACGAATTAATCAAGGAAGCTTACTAAATCCATATTCACATGAAGTCAAGATAGCTATTGGATTTCAAGACTTAATAAGGAAGGAGAATTAGAAGATGGTGATCAAAAGATTGAATCCTACCTTGGTTGAAGGAGGTAAAGAAGATAATCACAAAGAGATGAGTAATTAGATGTAGCTTGGAACAATAGCTTTAGCTTCCAAGATAACTCTCCAGATGCTCCTTAGCAACAGTTCAATCAGAACCTTGAGCAGAGGTAAGATGCTTGAACAGGAAAGAGAGAGAAAGAACAATGTCTCCCTCGAAATGGCCTCTCCACCCGGATTCTTACTCAGAAAACCTCTCACTCCTAAAGTTGCTTCAAGCTATGGTAGAAGAAGAACAAGGAATGCAAGAAGTGGAACCTATCTACGATGGCCCTTGGGGTCCTTTTATAAGCAAGGAGCCTTCCCATGCATGGTGACACGAAGCTCACCCATGTGTCACCGTAAAAGTGAAAGGCTTTTACCATGGGACACGGGTAGCATGCAAATTTCCTGGGTAGGACACCTCAAGTAAGTGGTTATGAGGTTTTACCCCAAATGCTGGCCTTCCAACAAGCTTACACGTAAGCTTCCAGAAGATCCAAAGAAAATGCAAACCGTAAATACTCAATAAATCAACTGGTCCAATGTTTGCTAGGCAAACACATTTAAATGGTGTCCTTTTGTCATGAAATTTTAACCATAGGCTAATAAGATGGTTTTACAAATTGTAGTAATTTTAGTTTAATTTTTAGATTTTATTTTACAGTATGTGAAAAATCACCCGGAAAATGGTCGTGTCAATTGTACGTTAAAATCCGTACGTCGAAAAATTCATGTAATTACATAATAAATTTCTCCACATTTTTATGGAAATTATGATGTTCTCGGATTTTTATTTTGACGTCATTTTCCAGAATCGCCCTGTGGAGGCACGCACTTCGATGCGCGTCACTGGGGTAATGTTCGTTACCACCAGTCATACTTACATGTCCATTATTTCAATTTATTGATATCGTTAAGGTATTATAACTGAATTATCCTTGTTTTGGAATAAATAAATAGTAATATAAATTTGGGGTATTACAGGAATATTTGAAGGATTTTGATTTCAATATCCAATACCACCCAGGCAAAGGTAATGCAGTAGCAGATGCACTCAGTAGGAAGCCAGTAGCATCCTTATTTTGCTTAGTCATGGGTGAGATGCAACTATTAGAGCAATTTGCCAGTCTGGATCTAAACATTGAGCAGAGAAGTGATCAGGTGTTAGTGGCCAACCTTAGAGCTGAACCCGACATCTTTGTCGAGATCAGGAGCAACAATCAAATGATCCATTTCTAATTCGAGTCAAAGAAACCTTAGCTGACCGACCAGACTTCTCCATCACGGAGGACGGGAGGTTATTATTTCAAGGAAGGACTTGTGTACCTGACAATGAAGAGTTGAAAAGGAAACTGATGGATGAAGCCCATAAGACAAGGTATACAATTCACCCAGGCGCAACCAAGATGTACCAAGACATGAAAAGGTCATTTTGGTGGCCCAATATGTAGTGTGAGGTTGCTGAACATGTTGTGCACTGCCTCACATGTCAACAAGTGAAAGCAGAACACCGACGTCCTGCAGGTGTATTTAGACCCCTGGACATACTTGAATGGAAGTGGGAGAGTATTGGCATAGATTTCATCATGGGTTTACCCAAACTCGTGGTGGACTCGATGCTATTTGGGTCATAGTGGACCGATTGACTAAGTCCGCACATTTCCTAGCAATTAAGAGTACCTGGAGTGTTGATGTGTTAGCAGCCCTGTATGTAAAGAGATTGTGATACTACATGGTGTTCTTGTGTCCATAGTCTCATATCGTGACCCTCGATTCAAATCCAGATTCTGGAAGGGGGCACAAAACTAAATTTTAGCACAACATTCCACCCACAGACAGATGGGCAGACAGAGAGGACAAATCAGATCGTAGAGGATATGCTACAAGCCTGCACGATAGATTTTGAAGGGTACTGGAATGAACAATTGTCACTGATAGAATTTGCCTACAATAACAGCTACCAGGCCAGCATCAAGATGGCATCATTTGAAGCCTTGTATGGTAGAAGTTGTAGATCGCCAGTTTGCTAGAATGAAGTAGGTGAACAACAGTGGTTGGGACCATACATGGTACAGAACACCAGCAAGGATATATAGATCATCAGGGACAGGATTAAAATAGCTCAGTCCAGGCAAAAGAGCTATGCAGACAAGAGGAGAAGGGATCTGGAATTTCAAACCGGAGATCATGTATTACTCAAAGTATCCCCGACCCGAGGATTTCAAAGGTTTGGGATGAAAGGAAAGTTAAGGCCAAGATTCATAGGTCCATTCGAAGTACTGGAAAGAGTTGGCGAAGTGGCGTACCGTCTAGCGTTACCACCCAAGTTTTCCACTGTACACAATGTCTTTCATGTATCAATGTTGAGAAAGTATGTGTACGATCCATCACATGTAATCAGCTACGATGACATAATTCTAAATAAAGATATGACCTATGAAGAGAAGCCGGTGAGAATCTTGGACAGAAAGATACAGCAACTTCGGAACCGACCTATATCTGTGGTCAAGATACTTTGGAGAAATCACGAAGTTGAAGAAGCCACATGGGAACCTGAAACAACAATGTGACGGAATTACTCGGAACTATTCAGTAAGTCATTCTTCCTCTTACGATCATATGAATTTGGGGACCAAATTCTTTTAAGAGGGGGAGGATGCAGCAACTCTAAATTTTGAATATCGATAAATGATATTAAATTAAGAAAAATAGAATTTAATTTAATAAATATGATAAATATATTAAATTAGAATAAAGAGTGAATAAATGGAATAAAAGGGAATTAAATCAAAACCCATTAAGCTAAATTAGTAAATGGGTTGTACTAATAGGCCAAACATGAATGAATGAGCCAATTTGCAAAGAGCCCAATTTGGATGAGAGATCTTTTAGCCTAATTTCGGAGTTAATTAATTATTAAATTAAATAGGGGTAAGATAAAGCCTAAATGGGTTGTAATTATCCTAAAAAGGAGTCATCATCCTATCCTAACCCATTGCCCACGAAATAGGACCTCTCCCCAATCCTATTAGGCAAATAAAGGTAAGAAATAAGGAGATAAATAAGGAAATTTGGAGTTTGAAGGAGAAGGAAGAGTTTTAACTAATTAGGACTCTTAAACAACCTAATAGACCTCTAATTCGTGTCTGCCAAGCCCCATTTCATTGCTGGAGCTCTGGAGCACGAGGAGAGAAGGCTGAGGACGAGGAGCAAGGAGAGGAAGGGCTTGGAGCAAGAGGATCTCACCTCCAACTTCATCCAAAACCCTAGGTTTTCTTAACAGCACAAAAAGGTAGGCAATCTCTCAAGCTTAACCTAATTAAACTCGACCCTGAGTAGACCTTGATCCCCTCTATCAAAGCCCCATAATTTCCCTACATTTCGTTGCTCCATGTAAGAGTATTAAATGCTCTAATCTCTATCATCACCATGTACCCGAACCTACATGTTTGCTTTCAATCCATGATTATAATTGATCTCATGCCACGAAACTTTTATCATAGTTACTGCATGATGTTAGGGTTCTAATGATCCTATTTCCCCAATTTTCATCATGCATCCTATGCGAATTAAATTATTTTCCATGACTGTGCATGTTTTAGATCACTAAAATGTAACCTAATTAAAGCATGTACAATACTTGTCTATTTTCTAATTACTCATGCCTGTTGATACATCTACGTGTCTACTTTCGTTTAAAACTAGTTTCATAATTTTTGGATGTTCCTATGATTTTATACGGATTTTTAAAGGGTCCTGTATCCTGCCATGGAAGGAAGGGCCGACCTGAAATGGGTTGTTTTCTCCCTTTCTGGGTTGGGCCGCCCTTCTGAAATCGCGACGGCCCAACCCGTCGCGATCTCAAAAGGGTCGTGACTGGCCAGTCTGCCGCGTCATGAATGCGACGGCCCGACCCGTCGTGATTCCCGACGGTTCACCCAGACCGGCCTGGTTCAAGCAGGACGCGACCGGCCGCCCCGTCGCGATTTCAAAAGGCCAGCCAGAACTCGAATTTGCTCACGTACCCCTACTATATATGCCATTTAACCCTTGTTTAAACTTAATCATGCACTATTATAAATAGTGTTAATCTGAATATTAATATTTGGTAATATTTGCATAAATTCAATTAATTCAAAACCATGTGCACGATTATTCATGCTCTCATGATTTCCTTACACTTGCACACACTTAACATAAATGTTTGCCATGAGACCTTATTAAGTTACCCAATAATGTATCTAGTAATTAAGTATAATTATTCACTTAATTTCCCAATTATTTAAATGATACTTGTCCTCGTTTTATTCGCGTGAATTGTACATCGTTATCGCGTCCCTCTGCCATCGAGCACTCGAGGCAAGACGAACAACGTTTTGTTACACACTTTTTCTTAGCATGGACCCCTCTCTGTTGGGAATACTCCTAATAGGATCAGGGACTCCTTGTCAAGGCCTCTGTAAGTCTCCTTGGCTTTGGCGTACATCCAATGCCGACGAGCTGGTTGTACCCTTAAAACCCTTTACACCTTTAAGGATCAGTACAATCCAAACGGCCTTAGTGTGTTCCCTTCTTATCTTGGAATCACGCCGGACCATCTGGTCAGTGTTCACAGCACGGCTAGTGGGCGGTTGTGACTTCTACCAGACTTCCGGCACTCGACTGAGTGCTGTGCAACCGTTACTATCGTTGTTTATCGACGTTTTATAAATATGTCACCACAAGTGAAAGCGGTGTTTCCGACGGACAAGATCCGTCGGAAATCCGACAGAATTCCGTCGGCAAAGGGGCCTTCCAAAAACTTTCCGTCGAAAGCTCATCAGAAACGATCCGTCAGAATATCTGGTCAGAAATTACCGACGGGCTGAAAAACCGTCGGAAATCCATCGGAAATTCCGACAGAATATTCCGTCGAAAAATCGTCAGAAATCTGTCAGAAATTTCGACAGAATATTCCATCGAAAATAGCGTCGGTAATCTCCGACAGAAATCGTCAGAAAATATTGTCAAAAATTCGGTCAGCATTTTCTAACTGAAAACTGTCGAAAAATCCGTCAGAATTTGCGTCGATAAATTTCGACAGAATAATCCGTCGGAAAATAATCCGTCGGCACTTTAGACAGAAATACTGATAGATTATTTCCGTCGGTAAACTGGAATATTCCGACGGATAATATCCGTCAGAAATTAGTATAATTTTTTTAAAAAATACAGAAATAACAATGATTTTTCAAACCTGCTAAAATATTCATACATTTCACAACAACAAGTACTCACAATCAACATAAAATCATAAAACACAACAAATATAAAATCATACACAATAATGAATGCTAAAAATCAAGACAGGTCTGCTGGATCGTCTGCTGTCCCCGCCTCATAATCGTCAGGTGCCGGAGGTGGATCCTATATTAAAAAAATTAATATGAGAAACATTAATAAAAATTAATATACATACATTATTTTCAAAAATTAAATTTAAAATATGTGATTATTTCTCATATTTAATTAGAAAATAGTTTTGATCATTTACATTTGAGTTTTCTTTATATTAGTGATTTGAACGCCCAACCCAATCCGAGAATCCAATTAGGATTTCGTTAGTTCCCACACGTCATTTTCACCCACCCGGTCGTGTCGGAGCGAACGGCACGTCGATCGGATCCCTATTTGTGATTTTGGACCTTTGGGTGCTTGTTCTGATCCTTTACATTTGAGTTTTCTTTATATTAGTTATTTGAACGCCCAACCCAATCCGGGAATCCAAATCAGATTCTGTAAGTTCGCACACGTCAATTTAACCCACCCGGTTGTGTCGGAGCGAATGGCACGCCGATCTGATCACTATTTTGGATTTTGTACCCCCGGGTTGTGTGTTTTGACCCTTTAGACTTGGGTTTTTTTTAGATCCGTCATTTCAACGCCCAACCCAATCCAGGAATCCAAATCTGATTCCGTTAGTTCGCACACTTCAATTTAACCCATCCGGTCGTGTCGGAGTGAACGACACACCGATCTGATCACTATTTGGGATTTTGGAACCCCGGGTTGTGTGTTTTGACCCTTTAGACTTGGGATTTTTTAGATCCGTCATTTCAACGCCCAACCCAATCCGGGAATCCAAATCGAATTCCGTCAGTTCGCACACGTCAATTTAACCACCCGGTCGTGTCGGAGCGAACGACACGCCGATCTGACCACTATTTGGGATTTTGGACCCCTGGGTTGTGTGTTTTGACCCTTTAGACTTGGGTTTTTTTATATCCGTCATTTCAACGCCCAACCCAATCCGGGAATCCAAATCGGATTCCGTCAGTTCACACACGTCAATTTAACCCACTCGGTCGTATCGGATGAACAGCACGCCGATCTGATCACTATTTAGGATTTTGGACCCCCGGGTTGTGTGTTTTGACCCTTTAGACTTTAGGTTTTTTTTAGATCCATCATTTCAACGCCCAACCTAATCCAGGAATCCAAATCGGATTCCGTCAGTTCGCACACGTCAATTTAACCCATCCGGTCGTGTCGGAGTGAACGGCACGCCGATCTGATCACTATTGGGATTTTGGACCCCCAGGATGGTGTTTTGACCCTTTAGACTTGGGTTTTTTTAGATCAGTCATTTCAACGCCCAACCCAATCCGGGAATCCAAATCGGATTCCGTCAATTCGCACACGTCAATTTAACCCACCCGGTCGTGTCGGAGTGAACGGCACGCCGATCTGATCACTATTTGGGATTTTGGTCCCCCGGGTTGTGTGTTTTGACCCTTTAGACTTGGGTTTTTTTTAGATCCGTCATTTCAATGCCCAACCCAATCCGAGAATCCAAATCGGATTCCGTCAGTTCGCACACGTCAATTTAACCCACCCGGTTGTATCGGTGTGAACGACATGTCGATCTGATCACTATTTGGGATTTTGGACCCCCGGGTTGTGTGTTTTGACCCTTTAGACTTGGGTTTTCTTAGATCCGTCATTTCAACGCCCAACCCAATCCGGGAATCCAAATTGGATTCTGTCAGTTCGCACACATCAATTTAACCCACCCGGTCGTGTCGGAGCGAACGGCACGCCGATCTGATCACTATTTGGGATTTTGGACCCCCGGGTTGTGTGTTTTGATCCTTTAGACTTTAGGTTTTTTTTAGATCCGTCATTTCAATGCCCAACCCAATCCGAGAATCCAAATCGAATTCCGTCAGTTCGCACACGTCAATTTAACCCACTCGGTCGTGTCGGAGTGAACGACATATCAATCAGATCCCTATTTGGGATTTTGGACCACCGGATTGTGTGTTTTGACCCTTTAAACTTGGGTTTTTTTAGATCCGTCATTTCAATGCCCTTTACACTTCTGTTAGGTTAATTAATTTAGATTTCTTTTTTTCCCTTTAGACATTCTTTAGTGGCTTCATTTCATTGAAAGTATATGAAATTAATAGTAATACTGACCTGAGGGGCTGGCTGTGAGGGGCGTACTCCCTGCATGACTGAGATCAACTGCTCAACCATAACGCCAAAGTGCGTCCGTAGCTCTTCCCGTAGCTCTTCCCGAATGAGGGTTCTAATCTCCTCTACACCACTGACGGGCGGCGCAGCAGATGAACTCGCGTATGCTGGAGGAGTGATCAAACTCGCATATGAGGACAACACTGGAGTAGTATCCAGGCTGTCCCCAAAGCCGTAGACTCGACCCTTCCTCGGCCCTCCCGTTGCGTCAACCCAAGCCTCCGGATCCAAGTATGGCTGGGGAGTGCCCTCTGCATAGCGATCCTGTCATAGGTCTACTGTAGAACAAATTAAAACTAAATTATTGAAACAAATTATTTTAATATCTTAATTGACTTTATAGCTTGACTTACAATAATCGTGCGAGCACTCTCGCTGACATAGTCATTCGTCCCCTTCTGCTTATGAGTGCGATCAAATAACTCGCGAAAAGTAGGGGCACGCTCGAGCTCGTGATGCTTACAATTCAACAAAATTAGTTAGTTTCACAATAATAATCAATGTATTAAGCAATTGAACAATAATATGGTTACCAATTTTTGGCTGTGGGTCGCATAAGATATAGACCCACTATTATGCACATTCTTCTCGGATGAGTTGATCGGTTGCGTTTTTCCGCCTGTGACCGCTCCTGCCATGGTCCAGTAGCCCAACGCTCACAAAGGGACTCCCAATAGTCCCTCCTCAGCCAAACAGGGCCGTAATCCAGCCAAGCCATAGGATCCCGGTTGCCTGTGGTCTTCATTGCCTTGTCCCGGGCCTCCCACATCAACTTTCTTAAATTAGTCTAGGCAGTAGACTCCCAGACGACTTGAGCTCGAGGGTGATCCTCGGGTCTCGTGAACGTGTACCTCCGCTGTAAAGAAATAAATTACTCAACTTTCTGCACTAACAGAGATAGTAATTAAATAAATGACTTCAAATCAGTAAAAATTAATAATACTGTGAACATGTCAAATAATAAATCCTGGACGGAAACCGGGAACTCTCTCCATGCATCCACTGGTCCTGGAATATGTGCGTGGACCAGCGTCGTAATATAGCGGGAAGCAAAACCGGGATCTATCTTCCCCCTGTAATTGCACATTAATTTTGTACATGAAATGTTAACATAAATAACAAATACAGTAAGTTTGAAGTGATCAAGTTTACCCTGAGATCCAACATGGCTGCCGTCCAGGTAGCTGAGGCCCCTCATCCGCTACTGGATGCTGGCTCTCCACCTCTGTTGAAAACAATTAAGTACACTATTGTTGTATAAATTGGAAGAAAAGAAACATACTAATATATGGAAACATACATGTACCTGGTGGTGAGGAAGAAGGA
This sequence comes from Colocasia esculenta, assembly GCA_014218235.1. Lineage (NCBI taxonomy): Eukaryota > Viridiplantae > Streptophyta > Magnoliopsida > Alismatales > Araceae > Colocasia > Colocasia esculenta. The sequence goes on from CM024762.1 coordinate 125,225,288, forward strand.
AAGGTGGCGCTACTCGCGTGGTCGACGGGGAGGCGGTCCCTGCAAAATTATATACACATTGGAAAATATGAATTTAAATTGAACAATAATATATAGAGTTTTGTGTTTACATATACATATACCTGTCGCTGGGACGACCGACGTGGACGGGGAGGCAGTCCCTGCAAAATTGTATGTACGTTAGATCTCGTTAATTTAATATGAACAATAATATATAGAGTTTTGTGTGTACATATGCATATACCTGTCGTCGGGACGACTGGCGTAGACGGGGAGGCAGTCCCTGCAAAATTGGTTGTACGTTAGAAAATATGAATTTAATATGAACAATAATATAAAAAGTTTTGTGTTTACATATACATATACCTGTCGACGGAAGGACCGACGTGGACGGGGAGGCAGCCCCTGAAAAATTGTATGTACGTTAGATCTCGTGAATTTAATATGAATAATATATAGAGAAACGTGTTTACATATACATATACCTGTCGTGGACGAGGACGCGGACCCTCGGCCTACGGAGGTGGAAACCGTCCGACTCCGTCCTCCACGTACCATATCTCTATTGAGATAAATAAAGATATAACATGTCATCAGCACTCAAATTTGAAGTAGCTATTGAATAACATATAATTAGCAACAACATGAAGTTCTTACAAAATGTAGGGTATATTATCTATATTCATCATCAGATGCTAAAGATATGTTTAATTCAGCGTCATCTTCGTCATCCTCCTCGAATTCGTCCTCATCATGCCGGGACTCTTCCTCCACATCAGACTCCACCTCCCGTTCAAGGGCATTTGGGTCAACTTCTTCCTGTTCGTTATCCTTATAAGCAAATTGTTTCATTTATATCATCAACACTGAACTGCGTAGAAGTCGCCAATTCTCGTGCGTCACTCCGATCTGATTGGAAAAAATTGTCATTAACACCTTCGAGCTCATCACCAGCTGGGAGAAGCTCATACTCAGGGAATAGCCTTGATTTCACTCTACATGCAGCCCACCAATCTCTTAATTTGAGGGATGAATAATTTGAATAATAAACTTGTTGGGCTTGTGCCGCCAGAATGAATGGTTCATACGTACTCAACTTGGACTTATGCTTGACATCGACAATCCCATATGTTGTGTCATTACGAATAGAGGTCGAATCAAACCAATGACACTTGAAGAGAAATACATTGTTGTCTTGTCCCAAAAATTGCAGTTCAATGACTTCTTCGAGAATGCCATAATAATCTAATTCATTTTCATTGTAGGCACTTCCCTTCACACATACGCCGTTGTTCATCGTAGATTTATTCCGTCCATAATCCCTCGTGTGAAATCGGTATCCATTCACAATGTATCCTGGATAGACACGTACAATCTTCGAGGGCCCATAACTGATCTCTTGTACTCTTGAATCAGTAATCAAACCTTGTTCAACCTATTATTAAAAAAAGGAACAGACAATGACAAATTACGCCAACTAAGTATGCATATGAGCATAACACTTATGCTCCAAAATATTTAGACACTTACTCGAGATCTTAACCAAGTAGGAAAAGACTTTTCTCGTTCCTTTTCAACCTGTACGTCAGTCAGACGTGGATTCCGTTACAGTATGACCGAGTCAAACTCTCTGCAATGTAAATGTCACACAACCTCTAAGTTCTACAGTATTTCTCGCAAATGATGTACATCATTAGTGTTGAGAGCTTACTCAATGTAAGGGTCTAGTTCTGCGCAATTCATAAATACGTAGATCTCCGCAGCTACCAACTCTCTGTCTTCTAGTGCGCGAGTAGAAGAATATCCAAATGCTCGCCCGGGACACTTGAACACAGAAAGTTGGTCAGACACATTAGAATCTCCACCATCATCAATACGTGGAGGTTGAGTGCGTCGGGTTCGGATCTCCGTGTCCAAGTACATCGAACAAAAGTTCGATATCTCTTCAATAAGGTACGTCTGGGTAATGGAGCCCTCAACTTATGCTTTGTTGCGGACTTTCATCTTAAGATCGTGCATGCACCTACGACAATAATTCAAATGAATACATATGAAATATAAAATATCGTCGTAATGTGAATAAATTGAGACATAGGAATATACCTCTCAAACGGATACATCCATCGAAATTGTACTGGTCCTCTGACCCTAGCCTCATATGGTAAATGGATGATCAAAAGCTCCATTGAATCAAAGAATGTTGGAGGAAATATCTTCTCTAATTTGCAGACTATCTGTATTATATTTTGCTCCATATTTTGCAAGTCATGAAGTCTGAGTTCTGATGCAGCTAAAATCCTGAAGAATTGACTCAGCTCAGTCATTGCTCCCCATATTTGCTTCGGCAACAACTCACGAAAAGAAAGTGGCATCAGTCTTTGCATGAAAATATGGCAGTCATGACTCTTCATTCCGTATATTTTCCCCTCGTTGACATTTAAACAACGGGCAATATTCAAGACATATCCATCCAGAAATCTCAATTGCTTCAACCATTACAACACTTCCTTAATCTGTCTGGCCCCAAGCACATATGAAGCTTTCGGTTGCACCACTTTTCCACTAACATGTTGTAGCTCTAGTTCTGGACGTCTACAAAGTACTTTCAAATCCATTCGTGCCTTGACGTTATCTTTCGTTTTGCCTTTGACATCCATAACTATGTTGAACACATTATCAAAAACATTCTTTTCTATATACATGACGTCTAGGTTATGTCGTATCAAAAGTGTTGACCAATAAGGCAATTCCCAAAATATGCTTTGCTTCACCCAATTGTGATCCTTCCCAAAGCCTGGGATTTTTCGGGTACTACCAGCCAGTTGTGATACAGTCGGTAAGTTCTGGACCCTCCTCGCCATGTTCCCACCAGACACCCGTTCCATATCTACCTCCTCCATCACAATTGTATTTTTCATAAAAGAATCTGTTACTTTCGGAAAGGATGGTCACTCGGTAGAAACCAATGATGACAATCAACCAACATGATTTTCCCCCAGATTTCAATACGAATGATTTAGAATCCTCCATGCAATAAGGACATGCCAACCTCCCATGTGTGCTCTAGCTAGATAACATGTCGTACGCTGGAAAGTCACTTATTGTCCACATTAATGCAGCCTTCAAATTGAAATTTTGTTTTCTGGATGCATCATAAGAGAGAACCCCATCTGACCATAACAATTTCAGCTCATCAATCAACGGTCTGAGATATATGTCTATATTTTTTTCTGGACTTTTTGGACTTGGAATCAGCAATGAAAGGAACAGATTCTCACGCTTCATGCACATGCCTGGCGGAAGGTTGTACGGTGTTAGGATACTGGCCAACATGAGTAAGATGCCACCGAACCTCCGAATGGATTGAAACCGTCTGTACATAAACCCAGCCGCACGTTGCGTGGATCCCTTGAAAAGTAAGGATGAGTACGGCTAAAATGGCCCAAGCTTCACCATCGGCAGGATGACTGATTTCACCATCATCACGACAGACTATTTCCGCATGCCAAGTCATATGTTCAGCTGTCTTCGGAGACATGACAACCGCTGCAATCTGGGTGTGATCGAAAAGTACCGCAATGACTTATATGGAACATCCTTCTGCTTTGACTTGTCCCCTCTCTTAGGCTTGAATCTATCATGCTTACAAATACAACATGATGTCTTATCTACATCATCTTTATAGTACAGCATATAGTGATTCGGACATGCATCAATTTTCATAAAACCAAGCCCCAGATCATTCACCATCTTCTTCGCGCGGTAAAAATCACCAGGCAACCTCTCTGATTGAGGAAGCATACTCTAGACGAGAGAGAGAAGTCGATCAAAACAACTCTCGCTCATATGAAATTCAGACTTCAAATTCAGTAGCTGCGACACTGCAGACAACCGTATATGCTTCTCACAACCATCCCATAATGGCTCATCAGCATCTCAAAGTAACTGATAAAATCTCTGAGCTGTATCATTCGGCACTTCTTCATTTCTTTGGTCATCATGAATATTGAACTCCGGACCAGCAGCATCGACAACCATGTCTACGTACGTACTTGTGGAGACAAAGTTGGCTGGTTCAGACGACTGAATATTCAACTCACCATGAGACGACCATAACTCATAATGGGCAACAAATCCTATTGTATACAAATGATGTTGCACATCCCATGTCAATATCCACTTCCTGTTCTTACAAGCCGAACACGGACATCGGATGTTACCCATCGGATCAACTGCTACTGATGAATTACTCAATGCAAACTAAAGAAACTGTCAACTCCGTCTTTAAACTCCTCTGTCACAACTCCATTAACTATTCCACGGTACATCCATGACCGATTCTCATAAGACATTTTTCCTACACAGATTAAATGTCATGTCACGAGTTAAAATCCAACACACCCTCACATCGTTCAAGTACCATACATATGATACATACGTTATATGAAGAGTCCCAGATCTAATGGGTGAAACAAAGCGTTGACGTAAAGATAAATATTGAAGAGTAAGCATACATGAATATCAAATAAATTTGAGCACTATATAATACTTAATGGTATTGAACATTAAAAGAACACAAAGACTATTTGTTCATACAAACCGTGATGTCGTCATATTAGGCCACCACCACTTAATCGGCTCTTTATTCACCAGCTTCTCATTAGATTTCCTGGGTTTTGAACTAACTATTGATATCCCTAAATATAGTTTTCCAAATACATCTCTTCGTACATAATGGGAAGACACAACTTTCAGAATGTCAAGTTCTTTCACACAATTATTTTCCATAAATTTTGACCAGTCTTTTCCACTAAACATGTACATACTACCACACCAACTGCGTCATAAGATTACAGAATATCGCAGTCCTTTTTCATCTTGAACAATAACAGATAATCCACTTTTGTTTTCTAAACTATGTCTTTCTTCTTTCCGAATAATCTTTATGATTTTCTTCATCGTCTCTTTCACCAAAAGTAAACCATCATGCAATCTTCGAATATCTATCGATAATATCTTTGTTCAAACAAACACGTACTTTGATACGTTAGACATTTGTTCTTCTTTGAGTCTGATTTCCAATCGCGAACTCTCATCACTAATTAGAAAAAATTTATAATCCTTTATTCATGAGTAATTTAAAATATGAAATTTAAATCAAAATATGGTAAATATGAAAGAATCAATCAAATGGCTACAAATAAACATACGAATGTTGAAGGATTAACATGCAGTGTGAATTAAAAAATATGTGAAAGTAAACAATATGTTAACAAAAAAAGTCATTACATTGTTTATTTTCATGTAAAAGGTAAAAAAATAACAACGAGCAATGCAACACCTCAATATATATGTTCTAACGCATGACATTAAGACAAAAATAATAAATGGTCAATTGTTATGCCATGGAATATTAAGTGACACCTTAAAATTACACAACAATTCATAATTAAACGCCATGAGATAGTGATAAATTGCTATACATGTTAGATCAAATTTAAACCCACATAAATATGAAAGGAATATGAAAACAAAATATGTCATGTGAACAAGTGCAATATAAAATAATTAACACTTACATGTAAATAAATTATATTATGTAAGAAGCACAATACTAATCAAATGAATTAAATTAAAGTAAGAAGTGCACATCATCGTTATTTTTTTCTCTATCTCTCGACTCTATCTTCAAATCTATTTTTACAAGATTGGAGGCTTTAATTTGCTCAAAAGATTGGATTAGAAATACTTCGGCAGGTTTGTTACTATGTTCTAATTAAACTGAGAAGCTTTAATTTCTGTAGTTATATTTTAAATTGTAATCACTTTCTTTTCTATTTTAGGACTGGTTGGACGAGCAGGTTGTTTAAAATAAGATCTGTTTAGAATGGAACCAACAGGCCCAGGGTTACTGCTATGTCTAGATGGTGGGCTTGCTGACCCGCCTTTTTGGACCCTAAAACAGAGAAGTTACCCTGATGAACTTCCGTTGCTTGGTACAAAAATGTTGTAGAAGGCTAAAAGCAGAGAAGGGGGTGAATATTAGATGGTTGTTGCTATGTACAAATAGTGTAGAAGCAGAAAGGGGTTGAATCAGATGAATCTGCAAATTGAGGCATAATGAAATTATTGCTCCTTTCCATTTTTCCTTCCCCTTAAGATTGTGGGGAATAAATAGTGTACCTTTCCTTGCCTTCATGTAATTATTTTTTAATTTGCTAGGAGGCAAACGTGGAAAATGCCAGCCACCTGATCTTGCAATGAGACAGTGGGGTGAGTGTTACTCGTGCACCTTTGCAAGGCACTTGTGTCTCTTCCTTTTTTTCTCACTAATCATCTAATTAATCAAGAGATTCAATACTATCCTGGTCTCTCTCGCCCTCTCTTAATTTCTCTGCCCATCCGTCATCTCAAGGCATCATTGTATTCTAATAAGGGAAATATTGTAGTACCACTTTCTCTTGACATCAAATGTGTGACACTTTTCCATCATCCATTAAAACTGCGTAGGTTGATGCATATATATGACTAGTATATATAATCTTTGTATATATTTTCATGTTTATGATGTCCAAATGTCAGCCATCTAACAGTTCTCTTTGCAAATACAACATGCAAAGTTGTAAACATTGTTGGAAAGGGACGGCAAACGTCATGGTCATCTGATTGCCACAGGCATCCAGAAAGCAGAAGAAAAGAAGGCATTAACGCCGAAAGCCATGTGGTTTGGTGATAATGAACAGGTACCGTCCCCCTTGTCGCATGCCGAGACAAAAGGACCTTTCTCCCATCTCCAACCATACTTACCTAAATTAAGATTTTCCGGTGCCGTGCAATTCAGTCGCATCAAGTTTTGTTGATACGGTACAATCGAATCGTATCATATTATTCATACCACATAAATATGGTACAGTTGCAAACAATTTTAAATTATATATATGTGTATATGATTTTTAGATAGTTTTAATTCAAATTTGATATTAATAATGAAACCCATATAATAAATATATAAACACATATTGAGCTACGGAGACGATAAGAATATATAAATAAATACATGATTTAGAATTGTGTAAGTATCTCGTG
>CM024762.1:125232473-125284179 GCA_014218235.1 Colocasia esculenta
GATTTGTGGAATGAATAATCCTTTGTATTATGCACACACATATATATAGATGTACAAAAGCCCAAGGTAGGGCAAGGCCCAGAGTAGGGCAAGGCCCAAAGAAGGGCAAGACAGCTAGAGAATCTCGTAAGGATATACAGCTAGAGAATCTCCTAAGAATAGCAGACAACTGTACATACGTTAACACATAATTGGTTATTATTTGACACAAGAATGGGATGCGTGTGACTCGACATCGATCGAGTCGCATCATTTCGGGATATATGGGGTATGTACCAGGAAAAGTAGACATGAGAATGGTAACTCTTTTCCTTGTTTTATTAGACGAGATTTCAGAGATAGAATATAAGCATCACTCCTTATTAGCATCTTGATGGGGTAGCTTGCCCAAGACATTTTCAACTATATATATAAAGATAGTGAACGGCAGGTTGCCGTTGTAATTGTTAACAAAAAAATCAAGGACATGACGAGCAGCATCGGAGCAATTATTTCATCTAGAGGAATTCATACGTACTGTAAATATGATTTTCAGTTTTAGTAGCGAACCGTCTTGTAAAGACAAGAAAACGAGTCCTACGCGGCCTTCAAACATTCATTTAAACGGGCTAATATTACTAATTATGCCCCTACACAGCATGTGAGTGCGTTCCAACAACTATCTAATCCCAAATGGGCCGAGAAAATGTCACTAAACGTTAGGCTAGCCAATTGCGGTCACTCTCCAATAGGTTTAGGTTTTAGTAAGGTTGGCCAAACTGTTATATTAAGTTGAACCTCCGTACAAGGTGCATCATATTATACCGATCTAGGTCATCCCTAACTTGGCCAGTACTCTTCTTTTACATAAAAAAAATAAAATTATTATTTTTGTCGATCGTGTTGAGACCAAAAAATCTCTAATACAGTACAAGTTGATTATGCCGCACTGATACAATACGACAAAGACCCAACACTAGCTTTGTCCCAGATATGGAACATGTCTACCTCATCATGAAGAGCTCTTGTGGGAAGGACGCACCAGTGCATCAATATGAGCAATGGTTTGAACACAATAATTTTCGCATTGGGGGAATACCGCAATGTGGGTGCATGCATATATTTGAGAATTAGTACTTGTTAGGACTTCGACAAAAAATAAAAGAAAAGAAAAAAAAAAACCCCTCCCCCACCATGGAAATGAGGATCTCCACCCGCCCTCCTTACCAGAAGCAATTGATCGTCATCCATCTCCACTATATAAACATCACACCTTCCTTCCATTAATAACGCTCTTAATTTCCCACCAGTAGCCTTTGATGGGGAGCCCGCTCTCGTTGGCACCATTATCATTAGGCCCATTAATTTCTCTGCTTATTTCGCTACTACCAGTCTGTTCATTGAGTAGGATATGGTGACAAGTATTTAGAACATCTTCATTCTATCCCCAGTCTATCATAATACCAAATATGTCCTTAGAGAATGCGTAGGAATGCATATCTTGATCGGCGAAGAACTACCATCATTAGTGATGGTTTTCCACTCAGACGCATGCAGAATAAGATCCTCTAACACCGCATTGTGCCTTCCCAATAGAAATGTGCTATATGCTCTAGTTGCCATCGATTGAATGTGCTGAAGTAGATGATCCGTGCTCTAGGAACACTGCATTAATGGATCATCAAACCGATCGAATGGTTAATGATCTATCCACATTTCTTATTTTCCCAGTCCGTGTATATATGTTTCTACACACATGCACTCATGTGTATGTTGCACTTGTGTATGTGCGGATGCACACACGTGCATGGGTGTGTGGACAGATGAACAGTGACACGAGTCTACAAGAAAATACTTCTCCACATGCTTATGATGAGAAAGGCAGGCAAAGGACGTACTAGCTACAGGCTCTTGCGATCAATACTTGTAGGCATGTTGAGACAGTAGCGTGCATGGTGGCGGAACGCCAGAGTAATTAAAGTATATGCCAACTCGATCGAGTTGTACCCTTTCCTGTAGCCCAATGGACAAGGATTTTCTTTAACGACAAATCCATACATGCGCTTTTCCACCTCAGAAGGTGCCATTAGTTTTATTAATTCACCTGTCCATCAAGCCCACAAGCTTCCACTTTACAGAAAGTGTGGACAAACATCTTTTGTTATTCATGCAGTGTGACGAGGGGAATAATGTGTGTTGTATGTGTCAGCTTAAAGATGACAGTGCGCATGAGTTAATCATCAAAACAGTGTAGCTGCCACTAAATTTTGAGTAATGGTGAACTTAAACAAGTGTTTTGTATTATCTTTTCCTAAAGACAGCTTGTTTTAGATGTGTACAATCCAAATGAGACGACCAACCAATAGGGAGGGGGGGTTGGTTGGTTACGTTTAACTATTGTAGAACGATTGCATGTGAAAATAAACGAACATAATCCATGAAAGAGTGTGAGATCCATAATTTTGAGGTATTAATTCAGGCGGTGAACCTAGAAGAGCATGATAATTAATTTATGGGTTTTGATGGGCCCAGCTCAATCCGACCTGACCCTAATATATAGCCTTTGTTACAACTTCATCGTAAGGGCCCAACTTGGTCCAACTAATTGAGCCCAATGATTGGGTCCAGTTTGACCAAACCTGAGTCTAATAACCTCTGGGTCAACCTCATCATAAAGGGCCCAGCTCGGTCCAACCCAAGCCTAATAGCCTCAAGCACGGGCTTAATTCAAGTGCATAGGTATTTTGCAAGGGCCTCCCGGCTAATCAATTATCGGTCCCTTGATAATCAATTATCATCACTATGTGCCTCTGTGGGCACCCTTTTTTTTATATGGGCCCATTTCTCCCTTGGTCGGCCCAACTCCAACACAAAAAAATGGGAAATGGACCTATCTAAATGACCCATGTGCAAGGCTTTCAAAGTCCATCAACCAAAGCCCAAATCTCACCCCATGCAAGGGGGTGAGACTAAGCAAACATGACACTCCCAAAGGTGTTTCTAAAAAGAAAAAAGTAGAGGCTTGCAAAGGGGGGTGGAAGGGCCTACTTTTGGTGGTTTTCTAGAACCTTTTGGAAGAGAGCAAAAGGGCCGGGGAAGAGCCTTGTGGGGGGCATCAAGGGAGAAGAGAAAAGAAGGCTTTGCAAGAGAGGCTAGGGAGGGTTCCAAGAAGAAGAAGGAGTTCTTCTCATCCAAGCAAGAAGGCATCCCGTGAAGAGGTTTTGCAAAGAGGAGCTTTGAAGAGTCCAAGAGAGAAAGGTGAAGAGAGAAGAGGGAGTGCCCCCATATATGGTCACATCATGTAAAGAGAGAAAGAGAGAAGAGAAGGGGAGAGGTGGCGATTATTAATTGGCTTCTCTCCCCCCTTGTTTCCTTTGGTCACTCTTGTGTCCTTCCCTTTCTATGCTAATAGATGCTTCTGTCCATTGTGTTTTCCCCTTCTCCCTCTGCTTTATGTATTTAACTTTTTTTTACCTCTCTTTGCTTGCTGGGTCACGGTTGGAGGGAAGGCCACCCCTTTATATGGTGGTTTTCTTTCTCAACCCAAAGGACCAATATGAGACCTTCTATGCCCTTTCATGCCTCAATAAATGAGGTCTTGGGAGGAATAGAGCTTAATGGGCCTATATGAACCCTTTGTGTATGGCATTTGCTCATGTTTTGCTTATTCATGAAAGCTTCATGTGACTGTTTTAAGCCCTAAAGAGGTCCCTAAACAGTCCTCACATGGCTTGGGCCGCCCCCCCCCTTCCTTGGAGCCTACTTGGGCCCTAGTTTGCCTTCAGAGAGGGGCCTTTGTTCACTGTTTGGGCCTTCCTTATGGAAGATTTCTCACTGTTTTCACCTCCAAATGCAGGTTTTTACCAATTAGAACAGCCCATTTAGGTGCATTTTGCCTTGGGGTATGCCTCCTTGCTAGAAAATGGTTGGACAATCAAGTCCATGTCCAAAGCTTAGCATTTCATGCAAAATGGCCCATTAAATCTCCTATTTGAATCCCCTAAAATGCAGGTTTTCACTGCTAAAAACAACCCATTTAGGTGCATTTTGCTTTGGGGACATGTCCCCTTTGCTAGCAAATGAGTTGGGCAATCAATGCCCATGCTCAAGCTTGGCATTGCATGCAATTGATCCCTTGAATCACCTGTTTTGACCCCCATTAAGAGCTCAGGTTTTCACTGCTAAAACCGCCCAATGTGCATATCTTTGCCTTAGAAATGCCCTCATGTTGCTAGCAAATGGGTTGGACAATCAATGTTCATGCCCAAAAACTTAGCATCTTGTGCAAGAGGCCCATTAGATCCCTGTTTTGGCCTCCTTAAAACTCAGGTTTTCATGGCTCTCTAAAATAGCCTATTAAGAGACTTTTGTGCTTAAGGGTGTGCCTCCTTGTAAGCCAAGGTTGAACAACCAAAGTTCATGCCCCATACTTAGCATCCATTGAGAGCAGCCCAATAGCCCTGTTGGGGCCCAAACCGCCCCTCCACATGGGTTGGCCCAACTCAAGAGTGTTGGCCCATTTCCCATAAGGGAGGGATTTCAGCTGTTGGTTCTGTGGGTGGCCTTCTGATTCGGCAGCCCTGAACAGGCCTGCCGATTCGGTAGCCAGCCACCCACCCTTGGCCGGACCATGGGAGCTAAGCCATGCTTTATGTGCTTCGGGCCAAGGAAATGGACAATGGATTGATAAGAAGCCCATTAAACCCCGGGTTGGACATATATATGATGTCTATGCCCGGGCATCTGGGCCCACACATGTCTCACTTACCGATCAGTATTTGTGTGGTCATGGTGTTACCCACCTCCACCAAAGGCTTGCCTTGAGGGTTGGTGCCATGTGCCATTTGGGTTATGTCGTTATTTGACATACACCCTCTCTTTTGGTACTGCCTTCATTTTGGTGGGTGTGTACCGTGCTCTCCCCCTATCAACCAAGATAAGGGGAGATGCTGCCAAATTTTCACCGTGGAGGTCGAATCGGCAAGGGTCATTTTCCTCTCTTAAAAGAAACCCCCAAAGTCTGATGGAGTGGCGCCGAATCGCGAATAGAACCACGTTGCACACCCTTTTAAAAGAATGAGAGAGCCAATCAAAAGAATGTTTCATCATGAGGGCGCAACAAGCGGGCAAATCAAAGAATTTTGCGTTGCATATGTTTTAAAAGAGCAAGAGATCAAATTAAAGAAATCTTTTTCATAATAAAAGTTAAAAATAAATAAATAAGCAAATAGGCCAACTCTCATCTCTACATACCCCAAATGAAATAAAAGAATGAGTGAAAACCACTTTTGACGCAAAAGAACAAATGGGCCATCCATGTTTTCAAAGGACCAAAAGTAACACTCCTTCACGGTAAAAGAGCAATTAGACCACCTATGTTTTCAAAAGACCAACTAAACTCCTTTTTAGAACAAAAGACGGAATGAAACTCTTTTTTTGTAATAAAAGAGCAAATAGACCATCTTACGTTTTCAAAGGAGCAAAAGAATGAGTCAAGACCATTTTCATGTTGATGAAAAGAACAATGGGTAAATGGGTAAAAAGATTCAATCACATTTAATTAAAAGAACCGGAACCTCGAATAGGCATCGTGTCTGTTTATCTCTCCGGCTTAATTTTTGAGCTGCGATTTGCACTGTTCATCAGATGTCTCCGTACCAAGGCCATAAGGCTTTCTAATTTCTGGCGATTAATCATGGTTTTCCCTCTCAGAGGGATGTAATTAACGTCGGGTGTTTAGACAGCGGCGGGGTTTGGTCCAGGACCTGACACTTCACTTTCGTTTGACGAAGTCAAACAGCGCGCACAATAAACTTTAAACCCTCCGACTCTCGGAGGCAAACCACTTGGTGTCACTTTGGTGACTGGCACGCCCGCGCTGTGCGAATTGCCGATTCATCTCACGTCACTCTTGCTCATGTAGCATCCGACGGGACTTAGATTCGCAATACGCATGCATCCATGAGAACTAAAAGAATTCTAAATTGACAAATAATTTTTTTTTAAATAATAAAATTTTCCATTCCACAGCGTGGCACGCCCGGTGGGACCAAGCTTCCCTTCATCTCTTCGCCAGAATAGAAAGCTTGTGGCTTTCATACTCCATACTGACTGCTGGTTTGAACTGACTTGCAGGTGACTAACAGACCCATGGCTGAAGTGCGTTTGGACCGCAAATTGTTCGGGACCATGCCCGGTATGGCTACCTCGCCGTACCAACTCGCTTTGGAAGCTTTCCCCGGTCGTGGAATTCTCCAATTCTTGGGGTTGCCTTCGTCAACATACTGCACCAAGAAAGCCGGAGCTGAAGCTAAAGTGACTGTAAAGGAGCTAAGTTGCCAAGTACATCATATGAACCGTGGCAACGGAAGAAATAACAAGGGACCCAGGGGGCATCAAGCTAGTGCTGGGAACGCCAAAGGACCCAGGGGGCATCAGCTAGTGCTGGGAAGACCAATGGACCCAGGGGGCATCAAGCTAGTGTGGGAAGAACAATGGACCCAGGGGGCATCAAGTCAATGTGTGAAGGCTACAACTGTCACTCCCCTCAAAGCACGTGTCTCTAGCTCTGGAAAGAGCATGCTAGTCAGCAAAATCAGAATCCATCTGCAGAGCAGTCGTGCTATAATGGAACCAAATCAAGTGGTGCCAACTGTGCCAACAAGAAATTCCTTCCAAGCATTAGAAGGAAAGAGAGAAATGTATAACACATTCAAAAGCAAATTGGCCCCAAAGCTAATTAAATTTAAGCAAGTTTGGGTATCTAAGAAGACCCAAGCCTTCAACCAGTGAAGCGAAAACATGACAAAGACAATGAGACAAATGCAAAAGGCAAAATAGGTGTTGATCAGCTAGCTCCAACACCTCCCATGCCAGTGTTCAAATCTTATGCACGGCAAGGGAGTATTTTCCATTACACTGCATACCACAACAAGGCAGCCAATCTGGAGCGTCTGGCTCACATGTCCCTGCTGCAGAGGAGGGGTCCAATATTTGTCGCTTCATTTATGCAAGCAGCTAATGAGGTTAATCAGACTATGTCCAGTCATTTTTATGATCTGGCAAAACCTTCCCTTGAAGCGGCCCAAGGTGGTCTATCATGTTGTGAAGTTAGAAATGAAATGAGAAAAGAAAAAGGAAGAGGAAAAGACAGCAACAAAGGAAAAGAATATGAGAAAGGAAATAGAAGAGAAAATTGAAAGAAAATGAGGAAAATGCAAAGAAAGAAAGAGCAAAAATATTTGAAAAGAGAAAGGAAAAGGAAAGAGAAAGAGGAAATTGTCGTGAGTCACTAGCTCAAGAAAATGATGCGTTACGCATTCTCCCCTGTTATATGGCTAGCATGCTTAGCCGGTGTGGAGTTCCCCTGAAGAAGAAGGGGAACCACCTAAATTTACTGAAGAGCCAGAGTCTCTTGCTAGAAGGAGAAAGACTGACGGCAAAACTCCAATAGTCAGAAAAGCAACTGCAATGACATGATATTTGAGGAAGATAACAAGTTGCCATCTACTCCTTAAAAGAGACTTCGGTTAGGGCAACAACTAACATCCCTACCATGTCTGTACATGATCCTGCTGTGATAGTCTTGTTACAGAAATGTCAGCTAAGAAATTGAAATGCTGAGAAAAGGGGTTCAAGAAAGAGATGAATACATCATAGCATTAAAGGAAAAGAGGGCGCAATCAAAGCATTGCAAGGCAGTATCAGGTCGCCACAAATTCTACCAACAATGACACAACCGATGTCAAGCCACATTGGGGGCATTTCACCCCTGAATACATGTCAAGAGACCTCAAAACAATCTACAGGGCAAGAGTTTCCACAAGCTAAAGGGTTAACGCTGCAGTCAGCCCACAATCGCTTGAGTTTAACAGATCCAGCACTAATGAGCATCTTGATGAAGTTAACAGAAACGTGTGATAGTGCTCCTACTACACATAATACTCATCAAGCTCCACACCCCATATGTCACGATATGCACTCTACCGACGCAATGGGGCGTTTGACTCTAGATGCACCTTGTCAGACGACACCTCGTGCATCCTTATGAACAGACATTCACATTCAAATCTCCTGGCAGCATCTTTGGCAGATCGGCTAGACAAAACATGGGAAGTCTGATGGTGATAAGAAAAATAATATTGTCGCAGAAATGAAGCATTTCTAGCAAGATATCCCTGTATCCCATTTGTGGGACAAAGGGGGAAATCAATTGATAAGAAGCCTGCCAGAAAGGAGGTACACACTGAAGATCTTAAGGCCTTCGAGCTGCTAAGAGATGCAAGTAAATCTACAACTGGAGCCTCTAGTACCACGTCCAAGGGCTAAAACGTATCATTCCTTTCCAGGATAAAGTTAAAAAGCCATATTCATTCCCCAAGGAAAAGACAAGGGTACTATTTGAATGGCAATTGAATACAACAAAATTGCACTACCAGTGCCCAAAAGGCCTGAGCAAGCAGGAAAGAAGGATGATCCCCGATATTGTCTATACCATCAGATCTTGGGCATCCTTTGGAAGACTGCTATATTTTCAAAGACATCATGGAGTCTTTGATCATAAAGGGGGAATTGCAAATGGGCCAGTACAAGGTGGATCCGCCACGCCCACATGAAGCCCAAGCCCGACAGGAAGCTCGGCAAAAGGCTATAATGTAGTTTCTCTATATCAGCAGCTACTCCAAGAGATGCCAAAGGGTGGGTCTGAAAGGATGCAGACACCCAGGAATGAGGTAGAATGCAAAGAAGCCAAAGAACAGACAAAACTCTGCAAATATACACTTGCTATATGACCGTAGTGGATGGCAACACGGGGTGGATGGTCAACACGGGGATATGCCCTCTGAGCAAGATGAATTGCCAAGGCTCAATGAGGGTCGAATCCTCCTGTCAGGAGGGAAGAAGCCAAGGGCAAGCCCCAATAGTCTCAGCGGCCCAAGAAGAGGCTGCAGATTATAGCAGCTGATAATATCAGCAATCTGCCACCTACCCCTCTGGGAGGAGCTCCAATTGAAGTGATATCTGATGTCCCTAGTACTCATACATATGATCTGCTGTGGCAGCATTGATACAAAGATATCAACATGATATTGAAAGGTTGAAAAGACAAATTGAAGAAAGAGAGCCAGGCTCTTGCACCAAGAGAAGCAGGGGCATAGTGGGGGCACCACAAGTTGACACCAACCTGCCCCACACCCAATTACAACCAACAATGCCCCAGTTGGTATCAGGCCTTACTGGGGGCACCTCAAGCCCAACAGCTCCAGAGCAGCCCATAGCCTGCCAAATAGCACCTCAAGGCCTACCACTATGGCTCAAATGCAGTCGGCTCCTCCTCATCCAGACATGGTCCGGACCCGATTATGAATAGACAAATGTTGGAACAGATCATAGAAACAAAACTATCTGGAAGGGACAAGTCTGATCAAGCCCTATTTCGGTGTACCAGGTACCATATCTTGTGTGCCATGCTGCAAAGAGATTACTCCTAGCATAAGCAAGCCACCAAGTTTGAAAAGTTCAATGGGCGAGGATCGCCAAAAGAACATGTTGCACATTATGTCAATATAATGGGAGATTTGGCCACAGACGAGTCAATTTTTCTCAAATTCTTCGGTCTTCCCTAACTGGACTGACTTTCGAATGGTATTCAAATTTACCAGTCGGGTCCATATAGACTGGCTAGATATGCAAAGGAAATTCATAGAAAGATTCTATGTTGCTGAAAGAGAAATCACCCTGGTCGAGTTATATGCAACCAGGCAGCAAGATAACGAATCGGCCTGGACTATGTCAAAAGGTGGAGAGATCTCAGCATGAAATGCAGACGGCCACTACATCTAGAGGATGCCGTTCAATTATGCAAGCAAAACTTGGGCAGACATGTCCTAGAAAGGATGATCGGCATTGAGATCAAGTCCTTCGACCGGTTAAATAAAGTTGTGGCGAGATCGAACAATCCTTTCCATCCCCCTGCCAATGCATCAAGTCAGGGAAACAAATTGCTTGGGAAAAGGCCAACACCAAAAGATGTTCATACTGGAACCTCAAAGCCTTTACACGACAAAAGAGTGAAGATGGCTCTCTATTGTCAAACAAACGAAGCGAAATAAAAGGGGTCCATTGCAAGAGAAGATGCAAAAGTCATACTCCTTTCCAAAAGATAAGACACAGACCCTCTTTGAATGGGCACGTCAACATAACAAAATCGTCCCACCTGAGCCTAGAAGGACAGAGGACATCAAGAAGAAAGACGATCCCCGGTTCTGCTTTATCATCAACTTCCGGGGCATGTTACAGAGGATTGCTATGTCCTCAAAGACAAAATGAAGCATGATAAGAAAAGAAGAATTGCAGTGGGGTGCGAGTACAAGGTGTACCCGTCGCGCCTCACAAGGCTCCAATGCAATAGAAAAGAAGAGCATACGGCAAGCAAGCTAGCCAACATGGGGGTAGATGCAACCTATGATATTGAGATGAAGAGCATAAGAAACTCAAGATGGTCGATGCACCGATGAGCTCATGCCCCCCCCCCCCCCCCCCCCCCAGGGGGAACTTCAAGTCTTCAACCAGTAAATAAATAAGAGTCAGCTCGTCAAGATTGAGTGATTCTGGGGGCAGATGCAAGTCAAACGTGTAATGTCCATTCATGTAAATACTATTCAAAAAAATGACAAAAAATAAAAAAAGGAAAAAAAAAAAAGAAGAAGCTCGGAGGTAGTCACACGACCACCACCCAGCATGAGACCTGATCATTGAGGCGGACTCGATTGGCTCTCTCAGGGCCACCTGAGGTATTATCGTCGATGACGGCAGCAAAAAAAAAATAGGCCAACCATACCGCTAGCCAGACTATGGTTCTGAGACAATAAACTTCAACAAAAATACATGTTTTCTGCAGGGCAATGATATGAGCCCGTATGATCATCTCGCACCGGATTTTCACCGCTTATGTCCATATTCATACATGGGTTTTCTTACCGAATTTTGAGTGCATATTCTTTTCAGGACCGGATCCTAATAAAGTTGACGGAGGATTTATCCTTATTCCGATGTCATCTGCATTTAAAAAAAAAAAACTGGAAAATGTCAATCATGTTTTTAACAGTTTCATATTTTAAAATCGGCAAGCTTGCCATTCATGATTTAAAAAGAACTCATATTTTAAAAAGTGGGTATCGCCAATCATGTTTTTAAAGATTCATATTTTAAAATCGGCAAGCTTGCCATTCATGATTTCAAAAGAACTCATGTTTTAAAAAGGGCGTATCGCCAATCAGTTTTTAACAGATTCATATTTTAAAATCGGCAAGCTCGCATTCATGATTAAAAAAAACTCATATTTTGAAAAGTGGCGTATCGCCAATCATGTTTTTAACAGATTCATATTTTAAAATCGACAAGCTTGCCATTCATGATTTCAAAAGAACTCATGTTTTAAAAAGTGGCGTATCGCCAATCATGTTTTTAACAGAGTCATACTTTAAAATCGGCAAGCTCGCCATTCATGATTTAAAAAAAAAACTCATATTTTGAAAAGTGGCGTATCGCCAATCATGTTTTTAACGATTCATATTTTAAAATCGGCGAGCTCGCCATTCTGATGTTTAAAAAGAACTCATATTTTAAAAAGTTGTGTATCGCCAATCATGTTTTTAACAGATTCATATTGTAAAATTGGCAAGCTTGTCATTATGATTTCAAAAGAACTCATATTTTAAAAAGTGGCGTCTCGCCAACCATCTTTTCAAAGGTCATATTTTAAATTGGCAAGCTTGCCACTCATAATTTCAAAAGAATTCATATTCAAAAGTGGCGACTCGCCAATCATATTTTCAAAACTCATATTTTAAAATTGGCAAGCTTGCCACTCATAATTTCAAAAGAACTCATATTTCAAAAGAAATCATATTTCAAAAGTGGCGATTTGCCAATCATATTTCAAAAGACATATTTCAAAATGGCCAATTACCAATCATATTTTAAAAGACATATTTCAAAAGTGACAATTTGTCAATCAGGTTTCAAAAGTCATATTTCAAAAGTGACAATTTGTCAGTCAAATTACAAAATCGAGTTTTCGAAATAACGATGTGTCAATCTATTTGAAAATTCATGTTTCAAAACTCAAAATCATATTTTTCAAAGGGACCTTAGCGCCACATGTTTAATAAAAAATTGGACTTTCGCATCCTCACAATTTCAAAAGCGGGCTTCTTCGCCCTCATGTTTTCAAACTGGGACCTTAGCGCCCACATGCTTAATAAGAGATCGAGGCCTTTACGCCCTCATAAATTTCAGATCGGGCTTCCATGCCCTCATGATTTCAAAATCGGGTCTCTGTGCCCATTGTTTTCAAAACTGACTAAAAAGACATTAAAGCAAAAGAATTTTAAAATCAAATTAATCAAAGGAGTTGCAACTACGGGATAAGTTCCGTAGTCCTTTCTCAATTTGGAAATATTTTCCACATCTGGGGTGTCCGGGATTCAAAATTAAAATTAATCTCAAAGGAGCAGCAACTACGAGATAAGGTGTAGTCCATCCTCAATTTGTGGAATATTTTCTACATCTGGGGTCTAGGGATAAAAGACAAATTGACCTCAAAGGAGCAGCAACTACGGGATAAGTGCCGTAGTCCATCCTCAATTGTGGAACATTTTCCACATCTGGGGTCTCCAGGGATAAAAGACAAATTGACCTCAAAGGAGCAGCAACTGCGAGATAAAATATCGCAGTCCATCCTCAGTTGTGGAATATTCCCATATCTGGGGTCTCCAAAGATATAAATCAAAATTGACCTCTTATAAACAGACACTGCGGGGACGATACCGTAATCCAGCCTCTTTTGTGGAATATTTACCACATTTGAGTCTCTAAAAGACATACATTAAAGAAAAAGAAAAGAAAGAAACAAACAAAATGAATAGAAAATAATAAAATGATCAATGGAAAAAATGAAATGATTAAAAAGAGAGGATGAAATGAAATTTCGTTCAAAAAAAAAGACAAAAGAAAAGAAAAAAAATAGAAAAAATAGAAGAAGAAAATAGAAAATAGAAAATAGAAAATTAATCATGAAAATGAACAGAACAAAAGAAATGCATGAAAGAAAATAGAACATTTGATTTAAGAAGTCGGGCCTCTCTGCCCACGTGTTGGGCTCCCGTGCTTGAACTCTAATCAATCCACCAGGAGCTGCAACTGCGGGATAAATACGTAGTCCACGCCTCAGATCGTGAAATGTACCGGTCTGGGGTCTCCAAAGATATAAAAGAATCCATCTTCAAGGAGTGCAACTACGGATAAATACCGTAGTCCAGCCTCAGTTCGTGGGATTAGTTCCGCGTCTGAGGTCTCCGAGGATATAAGAATTCATCTCAAAGGAGCTGCAACTGTGGGATAAGTTATGTAGTCCATTCTCAGGTTATGGAATCTCCCACATCTGGGGTCTCCAGGGATATAAGACAAACTATCCTCCGAGGAGCTACAACTACAAGATAAGTATTGTAGTTCGATCTCAGCCGTGGGACAATTGCCACGTGAGATCTCCGAGGATTTTAGATTTAAAATTGGGTTGCCATGTTCGATGTTTATATAAGCATATTATTTTGCAGGAACTGTATATCATCACATACCTTTTTGCGACGGTCTGGGGGATTTAACATGAGCTCTGACATTCCGTGACCAAAGAGATCCCCAAGTCAATATGGTGGAGCCACCTTCACAATGGTCGATGGTTCGAGATGGCGTCATTATGCTTCAACGTCAGAAGGATCAACAACTCATGGAGCTAAATTCGACATTGCCTCGAAGACATACACCCTCAATCTCTCATGTTCAAGAAACCTGAGGTACACTATTGAATGTATGCTCGCAGTGCATCCTGCTCCATTTCTGTAAGAAAATGAATGAAAAATGAAATAAAAAAATGATGAACAAAGGTTGTTAAAAATAGAGATGCCCGTCGGACCTACTTTGGTTTCACTGCCAAGTAGGGGTAAAAAGGACAAGAAAAGCCCGGCCACGGTGAAAACCCAAAAGGGCGTCGTGGGCAAAATTGGGAACCCTGCTACGTGAAAACCGAAAGGGCGAGTAGGCAAAAGCAAGAAGGGGCTGACTCCGGTGAAAACCCGAAAGGGCGCTGGGTCAATAATGTGATAAAAAAATGAAATGAATGAAGTCAAAAATATCAAAATGGCAAGAAGGGGGAGTTCCATCCCTGCTCTTTCAAGAAATCCCTTTTTTGCTATACATTCTCTGAATCCAGCTATACACTCTCTGATCAAAATGAAACCTCAAAACTTAGACAAGCTGTCTCTTGCCATCTATGCCTCACCCTTATGTATACTTGCTCTCGCAAAGTAGGACCCTAGGTTTAGATAGCCTCTACCTTTACAAAATTCCAAATAAAGCTTAGCCTTGACTTCCTGCCTTGGCTAACCAATAGATGCCTACCTTTAGAACACCTGTGGAAGCTAGCACTTACGTTTTATAGGTTTACCATTTTGCAATCAACCCAAATAATCTCACACCATCTACCAACATCATGGATGATTGGTGGTTGAGTTGTATTCACTCGTGAATCTCTCTTTATAGTATATATATGTATTAAAAAAAAAAAAAAAGAAGGCTTAAAATAGAGGTGCTCGCTGGACTTGTCTAGGTTTCCTCTGGACAAGGGTAAAAAGAGCTAAAATCTGGTCATGGCGAAAAACCGAAAGGGCACCATGGGCAAAATTGGGTACCCCGCTACGTGAAAACCCGAAAGGGCGCCCGTAGGCAAAAGCAAAGAGGGGGGTCGGTGAGTGGAAACCCGAAAGAGCGCTCAATTCAATATGTGAAAATAAAAAAAATCAATCAAAAGACAGATGCCAAAGGCAAGCAGGCTTCAAGTCTCTAGAAAGGAAAATTATGACAAAAGTGGTACTCGACAATCAAGCTTATTTTCACGTCAGTGCCAGCCAATCAAAAGAATGTTTCATCATGAGGGCGCCAAATCGCGAATAGAACCACGTTGCAAACCCTTTTAAAAGAATGAGAGAGCCAATCAAAAGAATGTTTCATCATGAGGGCGCAACAAGCGGGAAAATCAAAGAATTTTGCGTTGCACATGTTTTAAAAGAGCAAGAGATCAAATTAAAGAAATCTTTTCATGATAAAAGTTAAAAATAAATAATAAGCAAATAGGCCAACTCTCATCTCTACATGCCCCAAATAAAATAAAAGAATGAGTGAAAACCACTTTTGACGCAAAAGAACAAATGGGCCATCTCATGTTTTCAAAGGACCAAAAGTAACACTCCTTTCACGGTAAAAGAGCAATTAGACCACCTTATGTTTTCAAAAGACCAAACTAAACTCCTTTTTAGAACAAAAGACGCGAATGAAACTCTTTTTTGTAATAAAAGAGCAAATAGACCATCTTACGTTTTCAAAGGAGCAAAAGAATTAGTCAAGACCATTTTCATGTTGTTGAAAAGAACAAATGGGTAAATGGGGTAAAAAGATTCAATCACATTTAATAAAAGACCCGGCAACCTCGAATAGGCATCGTGTCTGTTTATCTCTCCGGCTTAATTTTGAGCTGCGCTTTGCACTGTTCATCGGATGTCTCTGTACCAAGGCCATAAGGCTTTCTAATTTCTGGTGATTAATCAAGGGTTTTCCCTCCTAGAGGGATGTAATTAACGTCGGTGCGTTTATGCAGCGGCGGGATTTTGGTCCAGGACCCGACACTTCACTTTCGTTTGACGAAGTCAAACAGCGCACACAATAGACTTAAAACCCTCGACTCTCGGAGGCAAACCACTTGGTTGTCACTTGGTGACTGGCACGCCCGCGCTGTGCGAATTGCCGATTCATCTCACGTCACTCTTGCTCATGTAGCATCCGACGGGACTTGGATTCGCAATACGCATGCATCTATGAGAACTAAAAGAATTCTAAATTGACAAATAATTTTTTTTTAAATAATAATTTTCATTTCCACAGCCTCCAATGGCTAAGTGTTGCGCAAGGGCCTTGTTACGCCCCGCCAATTTAGCAGCGGAATAAATTGGGGAGACGTGAGCAAAATATATAGTAGTGTAAATTACGTGTACAGTAACAAAAATCAGAGTAACTAATGAACAATAATTACAATAAACTCTTCATTTTATTGATAATTCACTTAAACTATTACAACCACTAATTCAGAGCCAAAACATAGGGCTCGAAGACATCATTACATTGGAAAGGATATTTAAGCAAATATCTAACTAGACTCTATGATACTAAGGTCATTCCATTGCTATAACGCCAGGTCGCTCATCACTCCAGTCCATTCCCGTGGCTAAGGTCATCATCCGACTTACCTGCAACACATATAACAAATAGCGTAGGGTGAGCGATAACGCTCAGTAGGACTTAACATCTCGTGTAAACAGGCATACTTTAAGTGATTAATGTCTTGTAATGCAGAATAACTAGAGAGAACGATCAAGTATAATCGAGAGAGTAACAACACATGATAGCAAAAGAACGATAGTACTTTCACATGAAAATAGCACAACAAGCATGATAAAGGATTGACCATTTAACGAGATAGCATGTAACGTTGCACAAATGTGCACCAGTCGAGATAGCACTAATTTTGGTCGATCTTCTTGTCAACCAAGAGAACATAGTATAGTGATTGATTGTCTTTGATTAAATCTTGATGGTATGGCACTTTGGGTGTTATGCCATACACCCTGATCAAGACGCTCCCATGGACAAATGGCACGTTCGGGCGCTCCTCCTAGGACCAAATCAAGCCCTTTATAATATTGCCTGGCATGATTATGTTTGTTATCTTAGACAAGTAAATAGTGTGGTCAAATAGAGTACCAAGAATAGATGAGAGTATAGAGAGAACGTGAACAGATAAAAGTGTAGAGATAGTAGATGAGAACAGGTTATGTTTGTAAAATATCGATAAGCAAGTGATAATAACAGTTGCACAACACACCCAGTTGTGTGCGGCAGTCCGGTAGAAGTCACAACCGCCCAGTAGCCGTGCTATGAACACATACCAGAGGTCCGGCATGATCTCAAGGTAAGAGGAGAACAACTAAGGTCGTTAGATCATACTGATCCCTAAAGGTGTAATAGGTTTTGATAGAACAACCCGCTCGTTGGCAATGGACGCCCGCTAAAGCCAAGGAGACTTACGGAGGCCTCGACAAGGAGTTCCCAGTCCAGTCAGGAGTGTTCCCAACGGAGAGGTCGTCCAAGCCAAGATAGAAGTGTGTAATGAAACGTTGTTCGTCTTGCCTCGAGTGCTCGAAGGCAGAGGGACGCGATAGCGGTATACAAAACACGGATAAAACAAAGACAAGTTCATTAAAATAATTGGGAGATTATATGAATAATTACACTTAATTACTAGATATATTATTGAGTTAATTGATAGGTTTCATGGCAAACATTTAAGTAAAGTGTGTGCATGTTAAGATAATCATGAGAGCAAGAGATAGTTGTGCATATGATTTTTATTTGATGAGAAATTATGATATATTATTAAACAGGTCGTTACTATTCACAACAGTACATGGCAGTGGTTAAACAGTGATTAAATGACATTATTAACACTGTTTACGTGACCATTAAGGTTCTGGTTGACACAGTAAGAACGCGACGGGGGTACCTGTCGCGTTTCAAATCGCAACGGGTAAGTCGGTCGCGTTCATTAGAACAGATTCAGGTTAATCGAGGGTTGCACAAAACGCGACGGGGGTGATCGGTCGCGATTAGGGCAAACGAACCAAGAACATGACGTCTGGGTCTGTCGCGATCTGGGAAATCAGTACAAGGAGGAAGAACGCGACGTGTCGGGCCGTCGCGTTCATGTCGCGACGGGCCCCTCAGTCGTGACCTTTTGAGAATCGCGACGGGTCGGACCGTCGCGTTCTCAGAGGGTCTAGCCGAGCCCCAAAGGTGAACCAATTCACCTTGGACTTCGGTCCAGTCTTCCATGTCTTGACACAGGGCCATTCAAAATTCAATATAACATCGTATACATGCCCAAAAATTCTGAAACCAATTTTAAACAAAAATAGACATGCAGATGTATCAACAATAACGAGCAATTAGAAAATAGACATGGGATAGACATGTAGTAATTAGGTTAAATCTCGGTGACCTAAAATCATACATAGTGATGGAATCTGATTTAATTCGAAAAGAGTACATGATAAAAATTAGGGAAAATAGTATCAAGGATTCCAAGCATCGAATAGTAGTACAGTAAAAATTTCATGATCCAAAATTAAGCATGGACATGGGATTTGGGCAAACAAGTCAAGTCGAGTACATGTTCATGACAGAACTTTGTGCATGAAATACACATCCATGACACGATAGAATTGGGGAAAATATGGGGCTTTGCAAGAGGGGATCAGGGTCTACCTAGAGACGAATTTAATTTGCTTTGCTTGAGAGATTGCCTACCTTAAGCGCTTTGAATCCTAGGGTTTGAAAATGTGAAGAACTTGATGAAGCCCTTCTTTCCTAGCCTTCTCCCCTTGCTCTCCATGTCCAAAGCCTTTTCTTCTTCGTCCTCCAAGCTCCAAGAGTGGTCTAGGGTTGGGTTGGCACGAATTTGGGAGAGTATTTGTGGGTTGTAAGACTCCTAAACACTTAAAACTCTTCCCTCTCATCCAACTCCGAATTTCTCACATTCATCTCACTATTTTCTAGCCTTTATCCATCTATTTAGCATGTGAAGAAGTCTAATTTCGTGGCTAAAGGATTAGGATAAGTCTAGGACTCCTTTAAGATATATATGAGTCATATTATGCTTTAATTACCCCTTTTTAATTAGGAGATAATATAGTTACGAATTTCTCTATTTAATATGAGTTCCTATTTTTATCCATATTTCTTTATCTAAATCCCCTTTTAGATTAGGATAGAGTCCTATTGAGTTAGACTAGGGTTATGACTCTTTTAGGATAATTACATGAGTTGTAAGGGGATTTTCTTACCCTTTTTAAATTTATCAATAATTTAGCCACGAATTTAAGCATATTTATCTCTCATCCATCATTTGGACTCTTGCTTTTGACCCAATAACTTATATTTGGATCAATTGTACAACCCTATATTAAATTACTTAATGTATTCAATTGCCCTTTTTTTAAATTAGAGATTATCCATGGGCCAAAATTATCCATTGGTCTAATTCCCATGATGGGCTATCAACACACATTATTTAAAGTCTACCCACATATTTATTTTAATTTATAATTCACTTTGGCTAATATGATAATAGATTTTTCGACTTATTCCTTAATTACAATAATAAGTCGCAATAATTTTTAAACTGGTTCAAATGATTTTCTATACCCACATCTCTTAATGGGCATTAGAGGATATTATCTAAAGTATAACTACTATTTTTACGAAATTTTTATATGGGTTTATACGCATGCAATAATGATGCATACCTTTTTAAACTTTGAATTTATTAATCGACAAAATTTTAATTTATCTATAATTTAAATTAATGAATTTTCTGAGGTACTACAGGCTCTAGCAACTAAGTACTGCCCTAGGGTGCCATAATTGATTATCAGTCCCATTGATGACACTTTATGCCTCTAGCGGCTAAATACCACACAAGTGTCTCTCAAGAATCGATTACGACCCCCGTGATAATCAATTACCGCCATTGCGCACCATTAGCATCTAAGTACTGCACAATTAGCACACATTGTCAGACAGAGGTGTTGTCAACATCCGTGCAAGTAGTCATCGCAAGAAACTCGGACCGTGACAGCTATGCGAAACAACCCAAAACATAATCAACACACATTCAATGCACAATCAAAGATGGTCACTGTTGCTGCTTGAGCAACGAGGTCGGTGCGAGCCGAGTGGTGTGAGAAGCGTTGAGGTCGGCTCTGGCCGAATGCGCCCAAGGGATGACGAGACCGTAGTCACCGATCTCCGACCTGCAAGGCCACCAAGGCTCCTTGGTGGTAAGAGACTCCGATGATCAAGTCAGTTCGGGAGGTCAGAGAGAGAGTTTGTAGGCTAGAAGTTGCGTACCTTTTCCTTGAGGGATCTTCCTCTCTTATATAGGAATTCCGTGGGCCAGATTACCAAGGGTGATTCGAGCACGTCGCCTACGATCTCGCCCATGACTCCCACAGATCGGGGTCATAGATGGCAGGTATGCTTGGATAGATCCCAACTGTTCTGAACCATCCGGCACGCACGGCTTATAGCCGTGATTTTCGGGTCTTACCGTTATTGTACCTTCCTCTTACGATCGTGCGAGGCCAACTAGCGCACGAGGCCCATGATCTTCGGGCCCTACCATTACTGGACATTCCCCTCATGACCGTGTGAGTCAGTGCTGGGGAAGTCCGGGTCAGCGTATTCACGCCGAGGACATTGAAAGCACTCAGCTCGGCTTAATGTTCGGGCGGAGGGTCCCGATTGAAGCCAGTTTGGCGGACAAAGTGCTATCCGGCCGAGCTCCCGAGGTCCGACCTATATCAATGGCCCCCCAGCTTCTGCACGGGACCTCGCCTTGGACCGGGGAGAAGATGATTTTGCACCTACATGTCCCCGAACGTTCTCCTGTCAGTGCACAAGGACATGTCCGTGCGGTGGCAGGATCGCAAAAAGGACGCTGCGATCGTCTAAGTGACGTGATATCTGGCATTTCTGACCGAGCACCGAGCTGATCGAGTGAGTCGTGGCCGAAATGTACAAGAACAACTTCTCTCCTGCAATAGGCTTACTCAGAGTGGGCACGTTGGCCAGGTGGTCCTTGAGCTCGTCGAAGGCCCTTTGACAATCGTCGCTCCACTCGAACCGTCCTTTTCGTAATATGTCGAAGAACGGCCTGCACCTCTCGGCCGACTTGGACATGAACCTGCTCAGGGCGGTGATTCGGCCGTTAAGCCTCTGTACCTCCTTGACGGTCCTCAGAGCTGTCATGTCGATGATGGCATGCACCTTGTCGGGGTTGACGTCGATGCCTCGGCTAGAGACGAGGTAGCCGAGGAACTTCCCCGCGCGTACGCCGAAGACGCACTTTTCGGGGTTCAGCTTCATCCCGTACTGCCGCAGCACCCCGAAGGTCTCGGCCAGATCTCGAACATGATCCTCGGCTCGCCGGCTCTTCACCAACATGTCTTCGATGTATATCTCCATTGTTTTCCCGATTTGTTGCTCGAACATCATGTTGACGAGCCTCTGGTACGTTGCCCCTTCATTCTTCAGTCCGAAAGGCATTCGGGTGAAGCAATACAAACCTTTTTCCGTGGTGAAGGCGGTCTTCTCCTCGTCCTCGAGGGCCATCCTGATATGATGATACCCAGAGTAGGCGTCGAGGAAGCTCAGGAGCTCGTGCCCCGCCGTTGAGTCGACGAGCTGGTCGATGCGTGGAAGTGGAAAATTGTCCTTCGGGCATGCCTTGTTCAGGTCGGTGAAGTCTACGCACATGCGCCACTTTCCATTCGCCTTCTTCACGAGGACGACGTTGGCCACCCACTCGGGGTAGAAGGCGTCGCGAACAGTTCCTGCACACAGGTACTTTGCGAGGTTGTCGTCCACCGCTTCTTGCCGATCGGCTGACAGGGGCCGCTTCTTCTGTCACACAGGCCGAGCTCCGGGCTTCACGTTCAGATGGTGCTGGATAACCTTGGGGTTGATCCCCGGAAGATCGGCCTCCGACCATGCGAAGACGTCGTCACTACCTTTGAGAAATGCGACCAGCTCCGCCTCCAACTTCTGGAGCTCGGCGTCGATTACCACTAACTTTTCTTCTGCGATCTTGACTTGCTTCGTCTGCTCAGTGGGCTCATGCTTTCATATTCTCATCCACACAGGCTCATACTCAGAAAGACTGGCCTTTGCTTTTATTGAGTTTACATAGCACCGACGGGCCTCGGTTTGGTTTCCCATGACCTCTTCTATCCTGTTCGGTGTGGGAACTTCAGCTTTGATGATACGTGGAGGGGACCCTCCCAACTTCCCCAAGAGACCTCAACTGAAAATTGTAGGCCGACTCACTTTTACCACAAGGAAGTCGACCTCAACCGTTACATGATGTGGTCGGGTGCCGAGCGTCACCTTCAACTTGATCGACCTTCGGCGCTTACTGAGGCCCCGCTGAACCCAAAAGGGGGGTGCTACTGGCTTGAGCTCGGACCTCAAGTGGGTCATCTTTACAAGCAATCATAAAAAAGGACGTCCGGGGCGGCTCCATTATCGATTAATATGCGGTGTACATCATACCCTCGATGTCGGCGTGGATAACCAGTGCGTCATCGTGGGGAAGGCTGAGCCCCATACATCATCCTCGAAGAAAGTTATACTCCTCAGGTCCCCTGCTCCTGTCTGCCTGAGCTCGATCCCACCGCCGAAGCGTATGCCTTCCACTTCCTTCCACTGTCGCCTCCGCTCGCCGAGCCTCCTGCTAGCACCAGGACCGCCCCTTTGTCTCCATGCGTCCTGCGCTCCTCCTCGGGTGTGCGCTCCTTTTGTCGCCCGTCCACAATGTCCTTCCCGATGATGCCGCGCCGCAGCATCTTTGCGATCTCCACTTTGAGGCTTCAGCATGTGTCGGTGGTGTGGCCGAACCCCTTGTGGTAGTCGCATAAGTTGGCTCCGTGCCCCGAGGGGGGCCTGGTCATCGGCTCGTAGACCCCAGCTCGGATGGGCGCCCGAGATTGCCGGCTGGGCCGAGGGTGGACTCCAACCTCACGTACTTCTACATACGGGAAGGAGATTGGAGAGGCTCACCGATGGCTTCTTCGCAATGGAGGCTACGAAAGGCGCATTGGAGCAGATCCTTGTCAGGATGTTGATGGCCAACCTCAGATCAAGGTCCACCACCTTCATCACCTCGAGCTGGAACCTCTTGGCATAGTCGCGGAACAGCTCGCCCTCCTTCTGCGTGACGAGCCACAAGTCGTCAGTGCACAAGGAATCCTGCACCGTGTTGTAGAAATGGTCGAGAAGCGCCTGCACCAGGTCCGGGAAGCTCGGCACCGATCGCATTGGCAGTGCCTTGAACCATTGCAGTGCTGCATCTCGAGCGTGGACATGAAATCTCGGCACTTCAGCGCATCAGAAAGGTTCACCATATCGACTGCCCCTGGAAATTATCAAGATGATGAACGGGGTTAGCTGTCCCGTTGTATCGTCGGAACTTCGGGAGTTGCAACTTCATGGGAACTGGTGCCGAGGTAATCTCCTCGACAAATGGAGAGGTGGAGAGCAACGTCGCCACCGAGGGGACGTGAGATCCCCACTGAACAGCCTTTATCTTCCTGTTCATCTCCTGGAGGTCGCTTCTCCATCGTGGCTCTGCCTGCAATAAGTTCATTGGGTCGGGCGTCGATTCGGATGAGTATTGGTCAACCTCAGTCGCCTTGGGGCGCCCTGCTCTGTCACCGCGGCGGGAGCCACGGAGGTCATCGGACCTGCTGAAGGGCTAGTGACGAGAGCGGTGGGCGCCGCCGCTTGTATGTCGAGGTGGCTAGCTGACATCGCCGGGGGTGCCACCCGGACTACTGCGGGGCTGACGTCGTCGGGAGCGACCACTGCAGGCACAGCCGGACGATTTGCCGCGTCGCCTGAACCGCTACCGCTTGCTGCTGCTGCTCCATCCGAGCCAGCATCTGGTGGGTCCTGCGATCATTTATTCGACGCGATCAAGGCGGGAGGAGGTGTTCGAATCTTGCTCTCCATGGCCGGAATCTCCTCCGGCAACCTCTTCGATGGTGTAGTTGGGGCGATCTCATCGCCGGATGAACGAGCCACCGTCTTTCCCTTGGTCGCCATGAAAGAAAGCTTTTTTGTGTTTCCCACTGACGGCGCCAAAATGTTGCTGCTTGAGCAACGAGGTCGGTGCGAGCCGAGGGCTGATGAAGCGTTGAGGTCGGCTCTGGCCGAATGCGCCCAAGGGATGACGAGACCGCAGTCACCGATCTCTGACCTGCAAGGCCACCAAGGCTCGTGGTGGTAGTGTAGAACCCTTGATTTTTAAAATCTAAATAAAATAAAATTTTATTTTTAGTAAATGAGGTAAATAGATTTAATTAGAATAAATGAGAAATAAGTGAAATAAAAAGGAAATTAAGCAAGTCCATTAAGTTAAAACCCTAATGGGTTGTGTAAATGGCTCAATTACAAAATAATGACCCTGTTATAGTGGAGCCCATCATGGGATGAGAATTTAATATCCCAATTTCGGATTTAATAATTAGTAAATAGTAAAAGGCTAGGATAAATACTAAATAACTTTTATTTATCTAAAACAAGATCCCTTACCTATACCCAAACCCTTGGCCACGAATTTAGCTCTCTTCTCTACCCATTAGGTGGATAAATGTGGTAAAATAGGGGATAATATGAATTTTCGGGAGTTAAAGGAGAAGAGAAGAGTTTTAGGTGTTAAGGACTCTATTTGCAACAAATACACCCTACTCCGACCTATCAACCCCCATTTGCGTGCTGAGACCTGGGAGATGAAGGGAGAGGCTGGAGACGAGGAGCTTGAGGAGGAAGGACTGGAGCTTGGGTTATTTCTTCTCTATTTTCGTCACCAACTAGGAATTTCTTTACTCTGCGAAAAAGGTAGGCAGTCTCTCAAGCCAAATTCGTGTAAAATTACCCTAGGAAGGCTTCATGATCCCGTGCAAAAGCCCTCTCATTTCGTTCTATTTCGATCTCCCAAGAGGGAGAATTAATTCCTTGAATCCATGTCAGTTCCATGTACCCGACCTTCATGTTTGCTTTCAAACCTCGTGCATACTTGATCCCATGCCACGAGAAATCTCATAAATACTACATCATGTTAGCTTTCAAATGCCTTTAGTTTGTCTAATTTTCGTCATGTATCCATCACTAATTAATTCGTTGAATCTTGATTGCGCATGTTTAGGGCACCGAAATGTAACATGATTAAAGCATGCCTAAGCCTTGTCTATTTTCAAATTAATCATATATGTGATAGATCTATGTGTCTACCTCCGTTTAAAACTAGTTTCATGATTTTTGGATCATCATGCGATTTTATATTTATTTTACAAGAGCACTATATCACACTTTAGAGGGAAGGACCTAATTCAGAAAAGGGCTAAACCCCTTTTCTGGGTCGGGCTGCCTCTCTGAAGTCGCGACGGCCCGAACCGTCATGACCTCAGAGTGGTCGCGACCGGCCAGACCATTGCGATCTGAACGCGACGATCTACGCCGTCGCGTTCCCAACCCCCGAACCGGGCCAAGCCAGCCGGTTCGCCTGTCGCGCCAGGCCGCCCCGTCGCGACCTGGACTGCGACGGGAACCCCCGTCGCGTTAGCCGTTGACTCGCATGTGCGCCCCGTCGCGACTTGGTCGCGACGGGCACCCCCATCGCCTTCTTGAAATTTCTGGCAGACAAATATTTGTGCTCATGCCCATGCTGATTATGTATTTACCCTTAATTAGCCATGATTAAACCATATTATGATTATTTTGACCTGGTAAATTAATAAATATATAAATTAATTATTAAGAGCTATGTGCAGACTTATCATATCATCATGATTTATTACACTTGCACACACATATCATAATATTTGCCATTTGACCCTATTTAAATCATAATGTATCTGGTAATAAGTGAAATTAATTACCTAATTTCTCTATTATTTAAATGACACGTGTCTTATTTTATTCGCGTGATTTGTACACCGTTATCGCGTCCCTCTGACTTCGAGCACTCGAGGCAAGACTGACATCATTTCGTTACACACTTTCTCTTGACTTGGACCACCTCTCCATCGGGAATACTCTCGACTGGGCCAGGGACTCCTTGTCAAGGTCTCCGTAAGTCGTCTTGGCTTTGGCACACGTCCTTAGCTGACATAGTGCTGCGCAACTGTTATTGTCGGTGTTACGTTATTTTACGATATCGTCCCTATCTCGTCTACTATCTATATCCTCTTATCTGTTCACGTTCTCTCTACACTCTCATCTATTTCATCTACTACTCTCATCTGTTCTTAGTACTCTACTTGGTCATCAATTGATTGTCTAAGATAACAAACATGACTATGCTAGGCAACATTATAAGGGCCCGATCTGGTCCTTGGGAGGAGCACCTGAAAGGCTATAACTCACAGGGGTCTAATGATCTGGGTGATGGCATACACCTAATGCATGACACGCAAGATTTAATCTATGACAATAATCAATCATTTGTTGTTACTTGAACTCGGGGTTGAAAGAATACCGACCCATACTTGTTATTGTGACTAGTTTACTTGTTATCTCGTGATATAGCCAATTCTTGTGATGTTATACTCTCGTGAATGAGTTAATGTTTCACGTTATCTTGTTACATCATTCTCTTGACTATACATGATAACTTGTTCTCGTATCCTGCCTCCTAAAGACATTAATTACTTTAAGCATGCTTGTTCTCATGAGATATTAAGTCCTACTGGGCGTTATTCACTCATCCTGCATATTTATTCATTATGTTTCAGGCGAGTCGGATGATGACAACACTCACAGGATGGGAACGAGGACGACGTCCAGGAGTGACTCCTTTCAGCAACCATTGCTTGTAGTTAGTTAGTTATAGTTATGAATTAGTGAGTCAGCCAGTCTTGATGTATCAGTTGGATTTCAATAAAGAACTGTGGGCCCTAGTTTGGCTCTGATGGTTGGATGTAATAGATATGGAATGGATTATTAATCAAATTGGAGATGTTGGTATTATTTCCATTTGTGCAATGGTTTGTATTTTTTCCAGCTCTGTACTATTTAATAACTGTAATCCCGCTCCGATATTCCGCGTTGGGGTGTTACAGTTTTGTGGTATCAGAGCCTAGGTTATTCTTAAAGTATAGGATGATCTAGGTTTGACCTGCCTTGACTTTAGAGTTTAAGTTCCATACCTATGTGACAAGGGTAGAACCAAGGGTAATAAGATAAAATGAACTTACACACGCACAAACTTAGTGCAAAAACCATTATCTTATATTTACATTCTCTTTGAAGAACTTAAAACCACAACAATGGCAGCGGAGCGTGCACAACTCCGTGATATGCAACAGACCATTCAACAGCTTACTCAGGCTTTACTCCAAGCTGCTGGAGCCAACAATAACAACAACCGTGGTGCTGGAGACTTGCACCGGAATTTCCGCAACCTGATCCACCCCGATTCAGTGGAACCACAGATCCTGATGAGGCAAAAATTGGCTCAAGGAGACTGAGCGCATTTTCCGCGTTATGCAATGCGCGGATGGGATTAAGCTTTTACTTGCAACATTCCAGCTCGAGAGGGACGCCCGCACATGGTGGGAGTCTGTTGAGGCAACAAGAGCCGACACACAATTCACATGGGAGGAGTTCAAGGAGCACTTAACTCCAAGTACTTCTCAGAAAGAGTCCAGGAGAGAAAGGCCTCAAAATTTACTACATTGAAGCAGAGGCACCTACAGTCGCTGAATATGAAGCGCAGTTTTCTCGATTGGCCGATATGCCAATCACCTGGTCAGCACCGAAAAGATGAAGGCAAGGCGCTTCCTCAATGGGCTTAAGCCTTCGTATATTACTCAACTTGCACCCATGGACATTCAGACATATGCTGAAATGGTTAAGAAGTCTCAATTGCTGGAAGATGCGACCGATCTCACTGATCGCATCAAGGGTAGATTGGTCAAGATGGAACCAGCAACGGGTTCCTCAAGTAAGCCCACAAATGGCAAGAAGCGGCCATTCAACATCACTAGAGGGTCAAACCAGGAAAGAAAGCCTAAGATTCCTACTCCCCGAACACCACAAGACAACTGCGAGCATTGTGACAAGCCTGGTCACACTACCGCTGAATGTTGGAGAAAAGCAGGCGCTTGCCTACGATGCAGAAATTGTAATCAACGTATTTCTGAGTGCCCTGTGTGTTAAGGAGCAGGAGAGAAAGAGAAGCGGTCGATGGGACAAAAGAAGCCCGGGCGACTGCAGGCCTTGCAAGAGTAGGACCACCGAGGATGGTGGGGTCGTAGAAGGTACTTTACCAGTTTTCTCTCAGTCAGCTTTTGTTTGTTTGATACTGGCGCAACGCATTCTTTCATATCACAAGCATTCGCTGACACCTTAAAGGAAAAACCTGCATCTATGGAATTTGAAACTACCTGTCACTACCCCACTAGGAGAAAAAGCTCAGTTGAATAATATTTTCCTTTAGCTGATGTTATGATTGGTGATCTCAATCTTAGAGCAGACCTGATCTGTATGCCCATGGAGAGCTACGATGTTATTTTGGGAGCCGAGTGGCTATCTACTTATGGGGCTTGTGTTGATTGTAGAAGAGGGAAATTTCATTTAGTGAATTCCCTAAGTTGGTCTTCACGGGACGTAGACACAAGAGGCACTTGTCTCTCATCTCTGCTAAAAGCAATAGAACATGATAAGAAAGGGTGTGTGGCATTCTTGCCGCAATGTGGTTGAAAGGATATCATCAAAGATATCTGAATACATATAGTGCAAGAATACCCCAACGTGTTCCCCAATGAGCTGCCAGGCATTCCACCAAGAGAGATGTAAATTTTCAATTGATCTAACACCTGGAGCTGCACTGGTGTCACGCCAACCTTACAGAATGTCCCCGGCTGAATGAAAAGAATTGAAAGAGAATTGATGGAACTATTGGAAAATGTTTTATTAGACTAGGTACTTCTCCTTGGGGGAGCACCAGTGTTGTTCATCAAGAAGAAGGACAGATCCATGAGGTTATGCATCGATTACAGGCAGTTGAACAATCTCACTATCAAAAACAGTACCCTCTGCCGCGTGTCGATGAATTATTTGATCAGATATCAGGAGCAAAGTATTTTTCTATGATTGACCTTAGATCAGGATATCATCAGATGGGGATTAAAGATGCAGACATTTACAGGACGGCTTTCAGGAGCAGGTACGGTCATTACGAATTGTAGTCATGCCTTTTGGACTAACCAATGCTCCTGCAGCTTTCATGCAACTAATGAACAGCATCTATCGGCCCTACCTCGACAAGTTCGTCGTGGTTTTTATTGATGATATTCTCATATACTCAAGACCAAAGAAGAGCATGAGGAGCATCTAAGGATCGCTCTGCAGATCTTGCGAGACAACCAACTCTATGCCAAATTGAGCAAGTGTGAATTTTGGCTCGAGGAGGTTGTCATTCCTAGGCCATGTTATTTCAAGGATGGTATCGCTATCGATCCTTCCAAGGTAGAAGCCGTGCTCAACTGGGAAAGGCCGACTAATGTCACAGAGATTAGAAGCTTTCTTGGACTAGCTGGATATTACTGACGGTTCATAAAAGACTTCTCTAAGATAGTTGTACCTCTTATGCATCTTACGCTGAAAGAGAACCCCTACGTCTGGAGCAAGGAGTGCGAGAAGAGCTTCCAGACACTGAAGCAATTATTGACGTCTGCACCTGTCCTCGCATTACCAGTCGAGGGCGCAGGATTTTCATTCTACACTGATACATCTGGAATCGGTTTAGGCTGCGTGCTCATGCAGAATGAGAAGGTGATAGCTTATTCATCAAGACAATTGAAGCCACATGAAGTTAATTATCCTGTCCATGACTTAGATTAGCTGCAGTGGTATTTGCACTCAAGATCTAGAGGCATTACCTATATGGGGAGCAGTTCATTGTCTACTCCGACCACAAGAGTCTGAAGTATTTGTTTTCTCAGAAGGAGCTAATATGAGACAAAGGAGATGGCTGGAGTATCTGAAGGACTTTGATTTCAACATTCAATATCACCCAGGCAAAGGTAATGCAGTAGCTGATGTGCTTAGTAGGAGCCAATAGCATCTTTATCTTGTTTAGTCATGGGCGAGATGCAATTACTTGAACATTCGCTAGTCTGGATCTGAACATTGAGAAAGAAGTGAAGATGATAGTTGCCATTTAAGATCTCAACCCGACATATTTGTCGAGATTAAAGAGCAATAGGCAAATGATCCGTTTCTAGTCAAAGTCAAGGAGACCATAGCTGACAAGTCGATTTCTCCCTCATTGAAGATGGAAGGATACTATTCCAAGCCAGGACATGTGTGCCTGACAATGAGGAGCTGAAGAGAAAGCTAATGGATGAAGCCCACAAGACTAAGTATACAATTCACCCAGGCGCAACCAAGATGTACCAAGACATGAGAAGGTCATTTTGGTGGCCAAACATGAAGCGTGAGGTGGCTGAGCATGCCGCCCACTGCCTCACCTGTCAACAGGTAAAAGCTGAACACCGTCGTCCTACGGGTGTACTTAGACCCTGGACATACTGAATGGAAGTGGAAAAGCATCGGAATGAATTTCATCCATGGGTTTACCCCGAACTCATGGTGGACTTGATGCTATCTGGGTTATTGTGGACCGATTGACTAAGTCCGCACATTTCCGCCATTAAGAGTACTTGGAGTGTCGATATGTAGCAGCCCTCTATGTAAAAGAGATAGTAAGATTACATGGAGTCCCCTATCTATGTCTCAGACCGTGATCCCAGATTCACTTCTAGATTCTGGAAGGGACTTCAGACGGCACTGGGAACCAAGTTAAATTTCAGCATTGCTTTTCACCCACAAACGGATGGGCAGACTAAACGGACAAATCAGATTGTGGAAGACATGCTTCGTGCCTGCACTATAGATTTTGAAGGGTATTGGAATGAACAGCTGTCCCTAATTGAATTCGCCTATAACAACAGCTATTAAACGAGCATTAAAATGGCACCTTTTGAAGCATTGTATGGCAGAAGCTGTAGATCACCAGTGTGCTGGAATGAGGTAGGTGAACAGCAATGGCTGGGACCAGACATGGTGCAGAGCACTAGCAGGGATGTACAGATTATCAGAGACAGGATTAAGATAGCCAGTCTAGGCAGAAGAGCT
Organism: Colocasia esculenta; assembly: GCA_014218235.1. Lineage (NCBI taxonomy): Eukaryota > Viridiplantae > Streptophyta > Magnoliopsida > Alismatales > Araceae > Colocasia > Colocasia esculenta. Next base: position 125,263,377 of record CM024762.1, read on the forward strand.
ATGCTGATAAGAGAAGAAGAGATTTAGAATTTCAGACGGAGATCATGTAATGCTGAAAAGTATCCCGACCAGAGGATTTCAAAGGTTGGGATGAAAGAAAAGTTGAGACCAATATTCATAGGTCCATTTGAAGTGTTGGAGGAGTTGGCGAGTGGTAGCATATCGGCTGGCACTACCTCCCCAGTTCTCAGCAGTACATAACGTCTTCCATGTATCCATGCTGAGGAAGTACGTGTATGATCTGTCACACGTAATTAGCTACGCTGATATCATTTTGAACAAAGACATGACCTATGAAGAAACCAGTGAGATATTGGACAAGAAGATGCAACAGCTTCAGAATCGATCTATACCCGTGGTTAAGATATTGTGGAGAAATCATGAGGTTGAAGAGGCCACATGGGAGCCCGAAGTATAATGCGACGGAATTACCCGGAGTTATTCAGTAAGTCATTCTTCCTCTCATGATCATATGAATTTGGGACCACATTCTTTAAGAGGAGGAGGATGTAGCACCATTGATTTTTAAAATCTAATAAAATAAAATTTTATTTTTAGTAAATGAGGTAAAATATTTAATTAGAATAAATGAGAAATAAGTGAAATAAAAAGGAAATTAAGCAAGCCCATTAAGTTAAAACCCTAATGGGTTGTGTAAATGGCTCAATTACAAAATAATGGCCTGTTATAGTGGAGCCCATCATGGGATGAAAATTTAATATCCCAATTTCGGATTTAATTAATTAGTAAATAGTAAAAGGCTAGATAAATACTAAATAACTTTTTTATCTAAAACAAGAGCCCTTACCTTACCCTAACCCTTTGGCCACGAATTTAGCTCTCTTCCCTACCCATTTGGTGGATAAATTGTGGTAAAATAGGGGATAAATATGAATTTTCGGAGTTAAAGGAGAAGAGAAGAGTTTTAGGTGTTAAGGACTCTATTTGCAACCAAATACACCCTACTCCGACCCTATCACCCCCATTTGCGTGCTTAGACCTTGGGAGATGAAGGGAGAGGCTGGAGAACGAGGAGCTTGGAGGAGAAGGACTAGAGCTAGGGTTATTTCTTCTCTATTTTCGTCACAAACTAGGAATTTCTTTACTCCACGAAAAAGGTAGGTAATCTCTCAAGCCAAATTTGTGTACAAATTATCCTAGGAAGGCTTCATGATCCTTGTAGACACGCAAATTTGGCTCCACCGCGGACAAATTTCATATTGCGCCATAATACCACAAATGGCCCTCTTTTGCCTCGCAAGAGTATTTTTCCAATTTTTCTGGATCTCACCCCTTCTTTCTTGATTAAGGCACAACTTCATTGATTCGTGTCCACTATAGTGGACGCCTTTTAAACGCGACGGTCATAGTGGATGCAATTAGGTCCCTTGACGCGGCGGTCAACACCGACGCGTTTAAGGGCCTTTTTCCGTCACATGTTCAAATTAGAAAGGCGTCCGATAAGGACGACGCGTTTAAAAGTCAAAAAGCCTATGGCCGCGCACGTCTTCGAATCATGACCAAATCCTTTAATCGCAACCATAAAGGACACCGCGATTGAGAAGTCAAAAGACCGGCCGACAGCGCATTTGTAAGGGCCATGCCGCGAATAATGCCAAAAATTGTAATCGCGTTGTCCATGACCGCCGCGTTCAAGTCGCGGCGCCTTGTCGGACGCAATTCAAGGTATGGCCGCACGACATGTTCCCATGCACCTGTCACATCAATTTGACTTCTTAATCACAGCCTGCCGCCCAGACGCTTTTTTACTTATTAATAGCGGCTTCCTGTTTGGACGCGATTTAAGAATCCAGTGCCTATAAATAGACCCCAGGGCTATTGTTTCAGGGGGGCCATCAGAGCGGCGAAGCCCTGTCGTTCACGTCTCGCCTTCGACCCGGGGAGACTTCCACTCTGACCCGTCCATCTCGGAGCGCAGAACCGGCGTCCCTCGTCATCCACGGCGGCGGGAGCTCCTTCCTCGCCTTCCTCCATTCATCCTGGCACCGGCTACCACGCCTCCACTCCGTCCATTCGGGGAGGTACCCCCTCCCCTTTCCCTTTTCCCCTTATTTTCACCTCCTCCGAGCCCCACGTTCCCCTTTTACTTCTTTTTAACACACACACATGCATGCATTTACACACACCCACTTTCTTTAGGGGTTTAAAGGCCACCATTCGGTAAGTCGCCCCCATGTCCTTGTATCTTTCATTTCATTCTTTTAGAATTACATACTACACATTTTTGGGCTAATCCCCTTCTTTCTTTCTTATTTTTCAGGGTAATCAAATGGAAAACGCCCTCTGCCACAGCCGGTCGTGCTCGTAGAGGAAGAAAGGACCCACACTTCCCGCGCAATCTCCTCGCTAAAAAGGTACGCTCGCGATCACTCCTCCATCTCGCCCCTCCGCGTGCATCTCCATTCGGCACCCTCGCGTGCCTAGCGATCACAATCTTTTTATTTTTTGTCTTTTCCGCTTTTCCACTCCATCTCCACACACCACACATATAATCCACCCATATTTCTCTTTGTAGAGGACCGCGTCTCTTAAAAAAAGGACGAGATCCGTATCTACAATCTCGTGCAAAAGCCCTCTCGTTTCGTTCTATTTCGATCTCCCAAGAGGGAGAATTAATTCCTTGAATCCATGTCAGTTCCATGTACCTGACCCTTCATGTTTGCTTTCAAACCTCGTGCATACTTCATCCCATGTCACGAGAAAATTCTCATAAATACTACATCATGCTAGCTTTCAAACGCCCCTGGTTTGCCTAATTTTCATCATGTATCCATCGCTAATTAATTCGTTGAATTTTGACTGCGCATGTTTAGGGGACCGAAATGTAACTTGATCAAAGCATGTCTAAACCTTGTCTATTTTCAAATTAATCATACATGTTGATAGTCTATGTGTCTACCTCCGTTTAAAACTAGTTTCATGATTTTTGGATCATCGTGCGATTTTATATTGATTTTACAAGAGCACTATATCACACTTTGGAGGGAAAAATTCAGAAAAGGGCTAAACCCCTTTTTTGGGTCGGGCTGCATCTCTGAAGTTGCGACGGGAACGCGACGATCTGCGCCGTCGCGTTCCCACCCCCAAAGGGTCAGGCCAGGCCGGTTCGCCCATCGCGCCAAGCCACCCTGTCGCGACCTGGACCGCGACGGGAACCTCCGTCGCGTTAGCCCGTTGACGCACCTGTGCACCCCGTCGCGACTGGTCGCGACGGGCTTGGTCGCGACGGGCACCCCCGTCGCCTTCTTGAAATTTCTTCCAGAACAAATATTTGTGCTCATGCCCCTAATGATTATGTTATTTACCCTTAATTAGCCATGATTAAACCATGTTATGATTATTTCGACCTGGTAAATTAATAATAATTATATAAATTTAATTATTTAAGAGCCATGTGCACGACTTATCATATTCTCATGATTTATTTACACTCGCACACACATATCATTAATGTTTGCCATTTGACCCTATTTAATTACTCAATAATATATCTGGTAATTAAGTGAAATTAATTACATAATTTCCCTATTATTTAAATGACAATGTCTTCGTTTTATTAGCGTGATTTGTACATCGTTATCGCGTCCCTCTGCCTTCGAGCACTCGAGGTAAGACGGACATCATTTTGTTACACACTTTCTCTTGACTTAGACCACCTCTCCATCGGGAATATTCTCGACTTGGCCAGGGACTCCTTGTCAAGGCCTCCGTAAGTCTTCTTAGCTTTGGCGCACGTCCTTAGCCGACGAGCTGGTTGTACCCTAAAACCCGATACAACTTTAGGGATCAGTACGATCCATGGCCTTAGTGTGTTCTCTTCTACCTTGTGATCATGTCGGACATCTAGCCTGTGTTCATAGCACGGCTCGTGGGCGTGATGATTTCTACCAGACTGCCGGTACCTGATCTGGTGCCTGTGCAACTGTTATTGTCGGTGTTACGTTATTTTACGATATCGTCCCTATCTCGTCTACTATCTATATCCTCTCATATGTTCACGTTCTCTCTACACTCTCATCTATTTCTCTACTACTCTCATCTGTTCTTGGTACTCTACTTGGCCATCAATTGATTTTCTAAGATAACAAATATGACTATGCTAGGCAACATTATAAGGACCCGATCTGGTCCTTGGGAGGAGAACCTGAAAGGCTATAACTTGCGGGGGTCTAATGATCTGGGTGATGGCATACACCTAACGCATGACACGCAAGATTTTATCTATGACAATCAATCAATCATTTGTTGTTACTTGAACTCGGGGTTGAAAGAATACCGACCCATACTTGTTATCGTGACTAGTCTACTTGCTATCTCGTGATATGGCCAATTCTTGTGATGTTATACTCTCTTGAATGAGTTAATGTTTCACGTTATCTTGTTACATCATTCTCTTGACTATACATGACAACTTGTTCTCATATCCTGCCTCCTAAAGACATTAATTACTTTAAGCATGCTTGTTCTCATGAGATATTAAGTCCTACTGGGCGTTATTCGCTCATCCTGCATATTATATTCATTGTTTTCAGGCGAGTCGGATGATGACCACACTCACATGGATGGGAACGAGGACGACGTCCAGGAGTGACCCCTTTCAACAACCATTTTCTTTGTAGTTAGTTAGTATAGTTATGAATTAGTAAGTCAGTCAGTCTTGATGTATTAGTTTGGATTTCAATAAAGTACTGTGGCCCTATTTTGGCTGATGATTGGATTAATGGATATTGAATGGATTATTAATGAAATTGGAGATGTTTGGTATTATTTCCATTTGTGCAATGGTTTGTATTTATTTTCCCGCTCTGTATTATTTAATAACTGTAATCCCGCTCTGATATTCCGCGTCGGGGCGTTACAGTAAGAAACTCCGACGATCAAGTCAGTTCGGGAGGTCAGAGAGAGAGAGTTTGTAGGTTAGAAGTTGCGTACCTTTTCCTTGAGGGATCTTCCTCTCTATATAGGAATTCCGTGGCCAGATTACCAGATGGATTCGAGCACGTCGCCCACGATCTCGCCCACGACTCCCGCGGACCGGGGTCATAGATGGAAGGTATACTTGGATAGATCCCAACTATTCCGAACCATCCGGCACGCACGGCTTGTAGCCGTGATTTTCGGGTCTTACCGTTATTGTACCTTCCTCTTACGATCGTGCGAGGCCAACTAGCGCACGCGGCCCGTGATCTTCGGGCCCTACCATTACTGGACATTCCCCTCATGACCGTGTGAGTCAGCGCTGAGGAAGTCTGGGTCAGCGTATTCACGCCGAGGACACTGAAAGCACTCAGCTCGGCTTAATGTTCGGGCGGAGGGTCCTGATTGAAGCCAGTTTGGCGGACGAAGTGCTATCCGGTCGAGCTCCCAAGGTCCTACCTGTATCAGTCACCATACATTCAATTTCAATCAACACACATTTGAGGAAAAATGTGATAACTCCTCTCGCAAATCTCAAAGGGAAGATCGTGCCTCCTCCTCTATTCTTTCGCACTGTAAAAACAATCTTATAGTCACAGGTAAAAGGCACGGAACCTAGCAAGACCTTTGGGATCAAATTCTTGCCTCTCTTTCTCTCTCAATCTCCATTGCTTCCATATTATGGTCGACTTCTTATTTAAGTATTGAGGTCAACTTCGAGAATACCATCCCAAGATTAATTTCTTACAGATTCAAAACAGCGTCAACCCAACAACTGCGACTATCTTGTTTCTTGTCTCAATCAACATTTCAATCACTCAACCTTGAACCTTTGGAATCGGATTTGATCGGCTCTTGCATGCGGCTTAATTTGCTGACTGGTTTCATCAGGTTTCAAGTTTCTGTACTCTCTTACTAACATATTTTACTGTTGTCATATACGGTTTTTGTAAATCTTTCCCATGAATACAGTCATACCACTCTAAGCGAAGTTACTAGTAAATAAGAAAAGTCACTAGTCATATATACAATAATCTAAGATTTTTGATGGACAGCAAAATTATTCCTTCAGATGACGTTGACTTGATATGATACAGCGTATACGGAAGTACAATATGTTATCATCACGAAGAGCTAATTTAATGTATAAAAGTGGTATATGCAAAAGGAAAAGAAAATAGAAACAAGAATGTGTCTCCACATTTCCTAGTGGTCCTACATAGTTTTTGTGGACCTTTTGCTTTAAGCCCCTAAAAGAAAGAAAACCATTGTGCGATTGGCAAAATATGCAAGTAATTGTTCTTTATTAAGATGATAAAAAAAGGAATCATGTACGTGGGTATTGCTTGCGAAGGCTAATGAAAGAAAAGAAAAAGTTTGCGTAGAGGAGTATCTTTAAATGCTTCTCTCATCTTTCTCCCCTTCTCTACAGCTGGAGCCTGTCTCCTTAACCATCTTAGTACACCCAATCCCACGTTAGTTTTGGTGCAAAGCTTGAAAGGGCCAGTCAATTATATATGAAACGCAGCACGTGGAAGAGTTGTAAAGGATTTCAATTCCCAAGAATTTCTAATCATTGTGTAACAAAATTTCCAACACTCAGGAAATATGATTATACTTGAATGAAACCATCAATAGAAATAAGTTAACGGTGAGAAAAGGACAAAGTACATTTGGAGCGGATAAAATGTGTGTTCCCCACGGTATACATATATGTATAGCAAAGTTAAAGAACATGCAAGATGGACAGTAAGATAAGAATAAATGAGTCTTCTCTCAACTTTTATTGCTCTTATATAATCAGCACATGAGAGTTTACTCACCACCTTATCATTTACTGTAGTAGGTGTTACCCAATTTCTAAATATCTGTCATATGAATAATGATAGAATTGCGCTGATCAAGTGCCACGGGAAGACCTTTTCTTCTACTCCAATCCTCTGGTACCTACTGCGCGCATGAGCCATATAAGTTCAACTCTAATAACAAACGAGCTTCAATGCATATGATGCTTCTGAGGATGTGAACCAGCGAAATGACAATTTTGTCACACTGTCACTCGGATTAATTTGAGGGTGGGTCGTTTACAAGATACACTTTTCAAATATATCCTCTTTTTAACATATGGAAGTTCAATTATTCACTAAAATATCTTGTTTTTTGGCAAATTAAGGAAGACAGACTTGCCCCCTCTCCTTTGACTGAGCGAAGGACCGGTGCTTTTACATCTTACAGTACCTCATGAAGGGTTATAGCTCAAGTGCATACGTACTGGAAGATTTATTGCATTAATGTTACATTAGATAAGCTTGTGGGAACAATCGCATATACGCATTACCTTCCAAATGATTAACCTTATATGTAAAACAGTGGTGTACATAAAGACGTCCAATAATTAATGTATGCCAGCTCTCATGATGCGACATCATGTCGGCATTCCTTACTTCCATACAAAACCCATCATGCTTTTTTCCTCCTTAGAATATGTTGATAGCTAATTAACTGGCCTGTCCATCCATGATCCAACCATAAACTTCCAGTACTCTTACAGACGGTGCACAACAAGAAGGGTTATTGGCTTTGCATGTTCGGTCTTGTCTCCATCCAAACAAAAACCTCCACATTCATAGACAGTACACGGCACACTGTGCATGCTGTGAGACCAGGGGAATAATGTGAACTGTACATGTTGCTCTAAAGATGGCACAAACAGTACTGCTCTACTAGTGGGACTTTAAACGGAATCATGTATTTCCTAACAGTGGCTTAATGGTGACCTTTAATATTTCCTATATATCTTTCATTCGTTCTCCAGCTAGCCAGCTAGTGCCCCCTCTACCTATGAACCCTGTCCCCACCCCCCTCCTGTTCCCTACTTTGCCTAATTAAAGGCTCTTGGCCATATTCACTTGATATCTTCCTGGAACATTTATGTTGCATCTTGAGGAGCATGATCTAGTAATTTAATCCATTAGGTACAGATAGTAGCATTGCCCATCAGGTGAACAAATATATACAAGAAACAGTGAACAGTCCCTCAGGGGCCGGCGAGCTCCATTCGAGTTTACGTCTGATCAGTCGATTGAGGTAACCAAGAACGGTGAAATTTTCGAGTAAGGTTTCAAATTGACAGCTTTTACCGACGAGTTTAATAAAAGCTCATCCTGATTACATGGCCAAACTGAGGTTATCTTTTCATAAACTAAGTGTAAAGAGGAGGCACTACTGCCTCAACATGGGTGCATGTGAAGAAGGTAAGGATTGCAAAATCGGCGATGATAGGCGTCCAAAAATTGATAATAATAAAAAAGAGACATGCAAAGCCTTCTCACAAGTTAATTAATACAAAATCCTAGATCGGGTTCCAAACAAAGCTCCCCACCCGCCCCCGCCCCGCGCGCCACTCACACACACACACCGCAGACATCCCCTGGTTTAGCCCCGCCAGGGGATCCGGTAGAAGCCATTTTTGTTTTTTTTTTTTTTTTTTGGGAGGGGGGGGGGGGGGGGGGGGGGATGTCGGCATCACAACCTCTCATCTTCTCATGAACTTGCTGTCATATTTAACACTTTCTTTGAGATCAAACCCTAAATTTTGTTTATTGTTAAATGTGTTCTTTGGGGAAGGAACATCGAACTGACAACGTCCATCTTAAGCCGTGTGGATGTGGGAGTTTCGAGGCAAAGAGCCAAGGGACGAGGAATGCCCCTTGAGTCCCCCCCACGCATGCCCAAGACTTTGAAAATTGAAATCCCCATGTAGAAGTCTACTCTTCTCCGATCTCCATGCATGGCGCACATCAATTAACAAGGCAACTGTCCTTTCCCACCCCTCCTTCTAGGGTTCATCGCATGACTAATTTTCTACCAGGTATGTAATTGTGGACATTCATGCCCTATAAGAAATGTAATGACACATATGAGATCTTTTAATTTGTACCAAATTGTGCAATTAAACCTCCCCCTATAACTCACCCCGATCAATCATCTTTATTTTGGTCATCACATTTACTCATTTGCCTAATGTATTGCGATATTGGCTAGTTAAGTATAATTCACTGATTCTTTAGAAGCCTAACTAAGACATCTACAACTATGGACCATATATATAGAAAAATAATGTTATGCTACTATGCGCACGAGAGTATAGAGTGAGTTGGAAGAACCACAGCTCATTTGATTGGGCCATGTGAGATAGTGCTCTTTAAGGAGCATTTAATGAGGCGTATTTGTTTGTACGTAAAAATAATATACACAAATAATTGTATGATGCATACAAATAATAATGTAATATATATAAATAATATAATAATAGACACAAAATAATGTAATAATACACACAAATAATATGGTGCGCTGCATTAAATATTCACTAGTGCCGCAATAAATGCGCTCCCCAATCAAAATGGGTAATGATTTTTCCGCGAGAACATAATATTACTCTATATGAAAAGATCCTTAAAGAAGAGAGGGATATTATTAAGTCTAGAAAAGTAGCTCAATTTGCTTAAAAGAATCGAAATTTCATGTCATAATTACTAATACGATCAGAAGCTGGAGAGAGAGAGAGAGAGACACACACACATAATGTACATAGCTACATAAAAAGATGCGACATACAGTTATACCTTACCAAGGCATACATCTCAATAGCGAATTACTCTGGCAATCGAATCCTAAGTAGGGGTATTTGTGCAATTAACGCTTCCCCACGCTGGGTACAAACATGCAGACACACACACACACACACATTCCTCGCGCACACTCCCCATCTGCTCATGTTGAGCGCATGGCCATGGGGAGTTGTGCTGTCAAACCGAAGTCAATGCGCTGGCCTCGGCGAATCCGCACCGTCTGATCCGTACTGCCCCCATCTCACGACTATCCATCACCGGCCGATGACCGCATTCCTGAGCTCCACAACTTCCGTCGTGGGAGACAAGTCGCGCAACATATGCTTGTGGTCTACTCCACACCCACTATCATCCAACAAACCCAACATGCTTCTTTAATCAAACATCTTACATCCAAGTTTAATTAATTAAAATATGTGTAAGGTAACATGGCCAGCATCACCCATCGCCTCGTCACCTCCACAATAAAAAAATTGCAGCAGATCACAACCCATACCATGGAAGCTTATAAGTGGTGCATACCATTAGCATATATGTAGTTTACAAAGCTCACATGGTGCAGTAATAGAAGACTTATAAGGAGAAGAAGAAGAAGGAAGAAGATTAAAGGCAGTGTCTTAATTTATATATGTTCATTCCTGATGTTCTTCCTTGGGATTGGTTTTCTTTAATATATCCCCGGTGGGTTTTCACCTAATCACACAAAACCACTCTTCCAACAGCTCCCCATGCACCACACACTCTTAACACAAGTAGATCGAAGGCTCCCTCTTCCACCAACCCCCCACCCGACCTTCCAGTGCTATAAATACCACCCCATTGTTCATCTCCTTCCTATCATCCTATATCAATTCTTAGCTTAACTTTTCATAACACCCTTTTTTCCTTTCCCCATGAGCTCTCTCACCCCACCCTAGATATTATGTGTGGAGCGAGGCATGCGCATCAGGCTAGAGATAAGCGGCCCTCCTTGTAATCTTCCACAGCTTTCTTGAACGGCGACTGATGCATCCAGCAGCCTCGTGCATGCAGGGTTACGAGATCCTCCGATTGCTGTTCAATAAAGCTGTGGGAAACTACAAGGAGAGACCAAACGGCGCCCGTAACTCGGGTAGTTCAATTATCGTAAGTGATCCCACACCTTCTCCTCATCCTCTACATTATTGTCAGTGACCACACCACATATCGATCTCCCCCACTCCAGGATATATGTATGTCATCATGTTTACATATATTATTAATGTTTAATATTGGTTCCTTATGAAACTTGGAAATCAGGTTTAATTGCAATAATTTCCACTTTATTGCGGCATTAGAATTGTAGATCGATCCCATGCTCCGGAATTAATTGCACGGTCATTTTAACCATGCTCTAAATTAAGCATGTCTTACAGTTTTAAAGACGCTTGTAATATTTCTTCCCCTTTCTTCCTAGCTATGAGAGAAGAAGACGAATCCATGCTGGGGGAAATAGCAGAATTGAAGCAGCAGCTACCGCGCGTAATCTCTTCCTTCTCCTTGATTTCCTTAACGTTTTACCTGAACGGGTGACACGATCGAATTCTCTCATCACCCTCATCTGCTAGCTCTTCTCCAACTCCAACACAAGCCGCGCCGTACATGCACTTCCTTAATTTGTTGGTAGTAATTAAACCACAAGCCTATCTTTTTAAACAGCTGCCCTTTTGGCGTCTCTCCATATTGTTCGGGCGTCCTAATGGCCGGTGGTTTACCATCCACTTTCAGAACAGTAGCAGGCCGTTGTTCTAATTAATTAAACAACAACTAGGCGATCGACAGCAGAAGAAGGCGGGTGGCAGTCTATTTCTTTCGCATCTACCTCTTCAAGCAAAACACAAAATGTTAGATGAAACGTCATAGATTATTACCCCCCACTTGGATGCAATAATATGTGAAGGGTTTTTTCTTTTATGTGGAAAGCTGACACAAAGATTATATCTTTAACAAAACATATGATACAGTGCATATATGTCTCTTGATGTGCTGACTGTTGGCTAGCTCATAATTTTCTCATTGCTCTTTGATCTTGATCAGACAGTGTCCCTCCAGAAAAAAAGGAAGAGAAAAGGACTCAGATCCAATATTAGAAATGCTCTTCTTAGTCACGTTCTCTCTTGTCGTCATCTCGGTTCGCTCATAAATTTCTGACATTGAGGACGTCTAACATGTAAGAAATGCTTGTGCTGTATTAACAAACCTTCAAACTTCGCTACTACTATTTAGTGGTCATCCACCGGCGTTCGTAAAACTTCTGAAGGGAAGCTGTTAAGCAGGGTTTATTAACGATCGAGCTCCGTGGTCCACCCATTTGGAGAGATAAGACCACAAGCAAGCTTCGTATGCGCACACAATCATCGATCCATGAAGCAAAATGACAGAATATGTTGCTGTAGACGGGAATTATTGTAAGAAAAGCAAACAAAGAATACGACGTGAGCTAACTAAAGCCTTGTTTGTACATATATAGTTAAGGAAGATCGATCGTGATCAAATTAAGATAAAACAAAAGCCAACCGACGAAATATTGTTTATGCTGAGATCCGAGGGACAACCTTTTCAAGTTTGTCCCATTGTCTGATCCAATCAGATAATTAAACGACCTTTTCAAGTTTACCCCCGTGTCTGATCCAATCGGCTAAAACAGGACCGAAGTTAATCTCTTATGAAGCGAGATGTTGGGGATCGAGTCAAAGAATTCATAGTTCGAATTACAGGGTCATCTCTACGAGCATGCATGATTTACTAATACTCTTCATATATACCGTATGTGTATTAAGAATATATTTTTTCTTCCTTACAGAGAATAGGATTCATGGTTTAGGTTTTCACTCGCATTCACGGTTGAGGTTTCAAAGACTTGAAAGAGATCTCCAAGTGAAGTTGGGCGGATTTAACAAAATTGGGCATTTTCCCCGGGCTCGGTCAGGGACTGGGCCTGACGATTAAACACTGGGCGCCCATTGACATAACAGTTAGAAGGCCAGGCTGGTGATTAGAAACGCGGAGGCAGGTCCTGGCTCGGGCACGGATGGATGGAGTGGGGGATTGGGGTACGTAGTCTGGCCTGTTCTTCCAATTTTTGGTTGGAAAATTAAATTATTACAATAGAAATTCTTTATAAACCTGCTTCTCCTAAGAAGCCTACTACCTCATCTTGGTGTACATGGAGGGCTAACTACTTGGGCCACTAAGTGGTGTACTGGTACCCAATACGTACCCCTCACACCTTGTAATACGGATATGTTGTGATATATATATGTGCATCAAGTAATCCTTTCTCGCCCTTCCATTCTATAAATATAAATCCTCACTCTTCTGTTAGGATGTGCTATAGATCACCAGTATCAAGGATACTCTTTCTATTCCTGGAAATAATACTGAAGATGGAACAGTCAGCGTAAACATGGGCGGCCCATTAATATCCCCCAAGCAGATGAGTGGGTTAGGCACAAAGCTAGTTAGCTACGCTCAAGCACTTACCGGGAATTTTCCTTTCCTTTTTGGTAAGTTAATGTGAGGTTGGGAAATTGAACATAGGTTCAAAACTTTCTAGCCAATCAGCTAAGCTCAAGTACTCACTTGTGGGATATCTAGTTAGCTTAGAAAATATGTTTGAAAGTCTTGACTCAGTCCCAAACTCTCTGGTGATCGATTTGTGCTAGTAAACAGATAATCCAACCATAATAAATATATAGCTACAAAAATATATAGGAGATAAGAGGGTCACATGCATACTTAACGGTCAAATACGGTGAGATATAAAGTTATTACCCATGATCTCATCAAATGATGCTAGAGTCATTCACGTAGCGGATGATCACTGAAAGACTATCTATCAAATGAACGAAGCTCTATATATATGTTTGTTGCCTTTTCCCTCTTTTCCACCTCATTCATATATATATATATATATATATATATATATACTCTCTTATTGTTTGATATCAGACAATATTATTGTTACTTTCTTATTATCCCATGCTCAATTTTTTTTTGATATAACCCGTTCTTAGTGTATGCCTCTCTCCATGAAACTTATCTTTTATTTTGCATGCATTAGTTCATTCCACCGTATCGCCCTAATGTTTGAAATATTTCCATAATACATTACTTTGTCTTTCATACAATTTCTAGCGAAGGGCCGATGCTGAAGCTACCCCGCAGGAGAAAAATATGTTGTCCTCTCTCCGGACATCATCACAACATTTTTGTCCAAGATGTAGATTCCACAATTGGTTCTTTTGTGGAAAAAATGGGAAAATGGATGGGGGTTTGAGGGATGTTAATTAGTAGATGCCAGGTTATATTCATATACATATGCTTCTATAGAATTGTCTCTAAGCTATCAAGATGGGGACTTTGGGTAAAGAAAATGATTAGATGATAGCACTTTAAATGTCTAACAAGAAAAATGAGCATTTGAAGCATCGATCATAGGGAATTAATTAAATTAATCAAACTCCCATACCTATATTGCCAAGTAATCAATGGCATGGCGTAACATGCATAATGGAGAGCGTTCATAAGTGCATATCTATAATAAGGGGAAGAATACTTTTGTGGTCTTATATCAGTTGTTAAGAATTGATCAAATTATTCAATAATAATCATAAATTTTGTTCTTCTTTTTGGCGAACATGACAAATCTCAAAATTATATAATTTAGAGCTGACACAACGTACTCATCATCATGTGAATGAACGATATTAATATAGCACATCGAATAAAGCGATGGGTGGGAAGGGATGGTAAGGAGAGGCAAAGACCATTACTAGTAGCTATATTTCTGTCAAGACGGAGATATGAGAAGAATATTGCTGGCCCTTCACATCCTAAAGGACATATATGAGGCATCATGTGTAGCTTTTGGTGCGGCATCTATGTTAACAATATAGGTGGACCGTGGAAAAAACAAAAGGCATGTGGCATGATGAGGAACAATGCTTCAAGTGTGTGTGCGTAGATTCTTTGTACCATTTTATAGTGTGGAAACTTTTCTCTTTTTTTCAAGAGTTTCTTTTTTATTCACATTGAAACCCTTCACTTTTACAAGTGCTCTGTAATATTGGTGCATTAATTAATTATTAGGATCAATATGACGTTAGTCTTATATATCTTGCATTACATGAACTAGTTAAGAGATTACATAAAAGCTTACAGCTCAAAAACGTTCCATCTCTTTCAGAAAAGTCTAGGAATCGAATTTTTTAAAAGATATTACTTCGAACAACAGAGACTTGAGAATATGTAGCACATTATTTTATGCTCAGGTGACGGTGAGAGTGAAGTTAATACTTATGATAGACATTAATTCCAAACGATGAAGTAATTAAGGCATAAGTATAGTAAATCCTACAAGAAAGATAGATGTCATGATCTCCTTGGGGGATGAAGAGATGGAAAGTTTAAGCTAGTAGAGTGGAGTTGAGAGTGAAATGGGCCAGTCCTTAGAGAACCCAAAATTTAGCCCTCCTCCCCCCAATTCATCTCCCTTCTTTTCATGGAGATCAAAATTTTATATTTTATCGTTCATTCATAATTGTATGAAAAGGGTACGTACGTACATTTTTTTTTTTAATATAACGAGGAAATCCCGCCCCGTGTGATTTTGTGGGCTCAGGGATTGGTGTTCGTGAACTCCAAGGTCAGGACTTGGCAGCTCCTACTTTCCGTATACCCGTATTGCCCTTACCCCACTTGACCGAAAAAACTTCGGATTTACACACCTCGAGGATTGCATGTAAATCAAGTAAGTCCTCCCAGAAATCGAACTCGGAACCTCCTGCTTTTAAGCAAGAGTTCTAACCGATCGACCCAACCGGGGTCCTCGGTATGTACGTACATGTTTCACCGATAGATCATCTATGAAATTGTATGTGCAATCAATGTTCAAACTAAAAATATATAGTTGCCTGTAGAGCAAGTTGGCCGTGACATGCTGCGGACTTTCTAATTAATTTGGTCGGCCCAAATAATGTCTTTTTCATTTTTATTTTTAAGGAAGACTAACCAATTATTTAAGACGATCCAAATCGATATAATATGGTACATCCGGTACCGTAATATACCAAGTAATATCTGAGTCAGTCAACTTAACTTGTTGTTGTACGGGGAATAATCACCCCATATATCAATAGAGTTGCCACTGAATTATGTACAAATATTTAACAAACACCTGAGAGAATATTAATCAGAATCTATACATAATATTCCAAAAAGATTAAAAGCATCTTGATCATTGGCTACTATACAAGTAAAGAAACTAGCAGTCCTCTGTCAAAGAAAGGAGGAAGAACTGGAATCAGGAAAAGAAAATGTGAAGGAGGATGTCGAAACACAAAAAACATGGAAGGAATTTGGAAGAAAAAAGAACAATTCTGACAAGACAAAACATTATATAAATACCATAATTAGATCACCCGCTCAGCACCCACAAATGCGCAGAAGCAGCAATAATCCTATTACATAATTTCTCCACTCCACTTCCTTTGTCTCCTCCTACCATTCATTCATGGCGGACAACGGCCGCCAGTGTCTACGTGCAAACCTCTCCTCTCCTTCCTCCTCGCCTCCTTCCTCGGCCGTTACCTCCCGGGGTGCCTTGCCCAACTGGCATGCGTCGGCGAAGACGGTGACGATGACGCCGGCGGTAACCGGACGGCCGTCTACATCGTCCATGTGCGGAAGCCGGAACGCATGCTCCATGCCGGCCCCGAGGAGCTTGCGGCGTGGCACCG
Organism: Colocasia esculenta; assembly: GCA_014218235.1. Lineage (NCBI taxonomy): Eukaryota > Viridiplantae > Streptophyta > Magnoliopsida > Alismatales > Araceae > Colocasia > Colocasia esculenta. The sequence continues at coordinate 125,279,707 of CM024762.1, forward strand.
CTCCTTCCTGCCCTCCCCCTCCCTCGACTCCGGCGAGCCTCGGCTGGTCTTCTCCTACAGCAAGTCCATGAGCGGGTTCGCCGCCCGACTCACCCCCGAGGAGGTGGAGGCCATGGCGGGCAAGGAGGGCTTCCTCTCCGCCCTCCCCGATGAGAAGCTTTACCCGCAGACGACCTACACCCCCGACTTTCTCCGCCTACGGCCGGACGTGTGGCGAGCCGCTAACCGCGGGGAGGGCGTCATCATCGGCGTCATTGACTCCGGTATCAACCCGGAACACGTCTCCTTCGCCGGCTCCAAGGGCGTGCGGAGATGGCCGCCGAGGAAGTGGCGGGGGTACTGCGAGTTCTACCGCCACCGCACCTGCGGCCGCAAGCTCCTGGGTGCGAGGAACTACGACGCCGGCGCCAAGGCAGAGCAGCCGCTGCCCTACGACATAGAAGGGCACGGGACCCACGTGGCGGCAACGGCGGCAGGTGGAGAGATCCGCGGTGCCAACGTATACGGGTACGCCAATGGGACGGCGTCCGGGGCGGCACCCGGGGCGCATCTGGCCGTGTACAAGGCGGCGACCGTGGCGGAGGTGCTGGCCGCCATCAACCAGGCTATTGAGGATGGCGTCGACGTCCTCTGCATTCCCTTGGCTTCGCAGGAGGCCGACCTGCCCATCTTTCTCGACGTGGTGGCCATCGGCACGCTGGCGGCGGTGCGGAAGGGGATCCTGGTGGTCGCCGCCGCCGGCAACTACGGGCCCTTGGCGGGAACACTACGCAACGGTGCTCCATGGATCATGACGGTGGGAGCGAGCACCACCGACCGGGCCCTACGGGCGTCCCTCCGCCTCAGCAACGGGGTGGAACTCCCGGGGGAGGCCCTGCACCGCAATGATAGCAGCCAGCTGCTCGACGAACTGCCCCTTACCTACCCCACTGCGAAACGGGGCCAACTTCCCGCTGAGGCCTGCTCCCACCTGCGCGCTGCCAAGGTGACCGGCAAGGTCGTCCTCTGCCACACAGGCGCCAACATGACCACCGCCGAGAAGGCGAAGATAGTGATGGCAGCCGGTGGAGTTGCCATGGTGGTCATGAACTCGGAGAAGAGAGGGCAGACTATCGCAGAGGTCCCCGATTTGGACATTCCCACCATCGTCCTCGACTACAACACCTCGCTGCGGCTCCGGGAGTACGTCGCGAAGTCCCCACGTCTGAAGGCAACAGTCATACCGGCGGGAACCACCTTCGGGAACCGCCCCGCTCCGACTGTCGCCAGCTTCTCCTCGCGCGGACCGAGCGCCGCCAACGGGGGCATCCTGAAGCCCGACATCCTCGCCCCCGGGGTGAACATCCTCGCGGCATCGCACGCGGCGCAGAGTGGGTTCTCCATTGCTTCCGGCACCTCCGTCGCTGCGGCCCACATCGCCGGCATCGCTGCCATATTGAACAAGACGAACCCCAGCTGGAACCCCTCCATGATCCGGTCGGCCATCATGACAACCAGCAGATTGGGGGACATGACTGGCGTGGGGCCCATCACCGACGAGAAGGGCACCGCCGCGAGCCTCTTCGCCACCGGCGCCGGACACGTGGACCCGTGGGGCGCCGCCGACCCAGGGCTTGCCTACAGCGTGGAGTTCGGCGACTACGTCAGGTACCTCTGCGGCCTCGGTTACAGCGACGTGCAGGTGTCGGTCACCGCCGGGTTCCCGGTGCAGTGCGCCGCCGTCGGGAAGCTGGACGCGGAGCAGCTGAACTACCCGTCGATCGCGGTGAAGCTGAACTCGTCCGCCACCGCCCCGAAGGCCGTGGGGAGGACGCTGACGAGCGTGAGATGCTCGATCGGGACGTACAAGGCGAGTGTGGAGTTGCCGGCGGGGGTGGCGGCGAAGGTGTCACCGCGGCGGCTGCTGTTCTTGAGGAAGGGGCAGAGGAGAAGGTTCGCGGTGACCTTCTCCATTGCCAACTCTACGTTGGTCGAGGCGGGGGACGTGATAGAAGGGAGGCTGAGGTGGTCTTCCGACGTGAACGTGGTCACCAGCCCGCTGCTCGTCACCATCGCCTAAGTATCATCTAAACCGACCAATCCGGTGGAATGGTGAAATCACCGTCCATGCCAGCTCAGTAGCTCACTCTCTCTCACACAAAGAGGAATCACGACAGCGGTTGCGTGTGGAATACATGCCAATAAAAATTCATATAGACAGACCGGTCGGAATACACGTGCAGAAATGCGTAGTTGAATTAATAATACTTCGAAAGAGGCAGTGATATTTTGAGAGAGTTAAAATTGACGTCAAGAAATCTTGTACGCAAGAAAGTAATTCTCGTTATGAGATAGGAACATATGATCGAAGTCCATTTGCAACGTATATTTATTTCGAATGGATTGATCAAATGGGGGGAGAACAGGTCAAATCCCCGTTAGAGTTTCCACCTATTTAATCTTCCAATATAATTTCTTGTTCTATCACATTACAACTCAAGATTCTTGACCTTTCATCTAGAAAGAAGACATGGATAATTTAATCTTTGTCAGTCTCTTTCTCTCCCACTTTCGCATTTTAGTTATCTTTCTCATCTAAGCCAAGTTGTCTAACTTGCCTTGTCTACAAATTAAATCTATCTATTTGTCTTCACGTGATTCAGCATATTCATTCTCTCGCCGCATAATTACTTTGGTCCATTGATAAACAAGAGAATCTTTTATTTAAATTTGTAACGTCATATCGTTGGTTATTATTAGGACTGTTCATTTTCCGGTCCAATTCGAGAAATTGAATTGAACCGAATCGAACTAAATCGGTTCGGTTTGATTCAACTAATTTAATTTCGGGTCAATGAATTGAATCAAACCGGTTAGTGGTAAATGGTTCGGTTCGATTTTTTCTTACTAAAAACTCAGCCGAACCGATTGAACCGAAATAACCTTAAATCCCTAAATCTTGTTGCGCAGCCCTTCTCCCTCCCAGTTCGGCCTCTCCTCTTTGCTGCCCAACAGAGTGTGGGACTAAGAGCCCATGCCCTTCGACCTCTCCCATCGCCCCGAGCATGCGAGCCTTCTCGGTCAGGGTGGTGGTCGTCGTCTGTGCAGTCTTCGACCACGGCGTCTTCGTCGTCTTCATCTTCTTCGGCGTCTTTGGCATCTTCATCATCTTCCTCATCTTCGCCGGCATCTTCGTCATCTTCTCGTCTTCGTCGACGTCTTCGGCATCTTCCTCGTCTTCGTCGGCATCTTTGGCGTCTTCGGCATCCTCGTTTTGTAGGTTACTTAGTGTGGCTGCCTTCCTTCAAACACATCTCTCTGCTGCCATAGCTTCACTCTTTTACATAGTAGTGCTTCTGGCTAATCTGTCCCAGCTACAATGAGTATTCATCGAGGTCCCTTTATGATATAACCTACTCCATCGAAAGCGTTGGTTGGCTCGCGGTTATATTCTTGTCCGTTCATTAAACCCCCATCCTTTGGACAATAATTGCACCTTGCCACCTCCCTGCAGCTTTACTCATCGTCTGCCTGTAGAAAACTGTCAACTGCCAGAAATATTTTCCTAGCTAGTATTTATTTCTACAACTGCACTGTCTGCTCTAAATATTTCATTGGACACTCAGATATCCCCTTCAGCTTCTCTTGTACTCAATCCCTTTCATGAGTCCCCATCACAGACCCATTTCTACCTTTGAACCTGTTCAATTTCTTGATTCTGCAGCCTCCCTTTTTGTGCCATTCACTTATTGTGTAACATCCCAATTTTGGTTGCCTTGCTGTTGATCTTGGGATCGCGACGGATCGGGATGTCGTATTCTGAACGCGACGCGTTCCGTATCGCCTTCTGGTTGAGAAGGCGACAGCCCCCGTGTCGCGTTCTTGTTGTCTGTGGCTGGTGTGCCACGTGTTTGCGCTCATGTGTGTGAAGGCGACACGCCAATTGTCGCATTCACCTGAGGCACATGCGTGCGTAACACGTGGCCTGAAGGTTGTCTGTCTGTCAGAAGACCTATCGGAACTTTTGAGAAGGCGACAAGATGCTTGTCGTGTTCTGATTAAGAACGCGATGCCTATCTTGTCGCGACCTCAGTTTCGAGGTCTTAAGGCATGCAGACCATCCTTTCTTCTTCTTTCTTCTCCTGATCTTCTTCCTTCTTCCCCTCTCCGTGGTGAGGGAGCTCCCTCCCTCTTTCTTGGGTTTTGGGTTTGGTGGAGGTGTCGGCATGCTCGTGGCGGAGCGATGGAGTGGCATAGAGCGAGGAGGAGGCGGCCATTCCGACGTGAAGGGCCCCAACGGGTCTGGTGATGATCAGTCTATCCCCATGTAATTTAAATAAATTACATATCCATTTTGGTGATTAACAAACTCAGATATTGGTAAAATCTAACCTACTTTCTACAAGATTTGAGCACAGAAATAAACCAAGGAAAAATAAGCCATTCAAGTAAGTATTCATCACACTGTAGCTATTTCAAAATTCAAGCATGAAA